>CM038670.1:29390272-29871980 GCA_021605145.1 Aegilops bicornis
TAGTTTGTAATCATGTTAGGAAATTTCATTTTGAAATTCAGTTTACCCTGTGTTTCAAGTAGTTTTTTAGTAAATTTAGTGTAACATCTTTTTTAGGGTCCCCGCAGAGAAACCATCTTTTTTAGGGGATTTAATGTGACATCTAATATGATCATTTCTTCACAGTTAAATACCTAAAATTATTATAAAAATATTTTTAAATTGTGTTTACTTATAATTTAAGTTAACCTCAAAATATTTCTAAATTTCAAGTTAATTTTAATTCTAGTTCTTTATACTTTGTAAAATACAAAATTAATTTCATAAAAAAATCAGTATTATAACGTCGAAAATATAGCTTTAAGGATTTAAAAAAATCACTTGAAAAATATATTAAAAAATGACTTTATAGGCCAACCTAGTATTTTTAAAACCTGATTTGGAGGTAAATTGAGTAGTTAATGATTTAAGTTTTACAAGATCATTTCCTATAGTTAATTTCTAATACTGGGGGACGTGGTGAGGACACATTTGGCTTGGCCGTCACATGAGCCTAAATATCATACAACATTATTATAATGATGCTTTAATGTTAATTGGGTTAACCTGCAAAAAAAGTTAATTGGGTTAAATATGGATTAGATTGTTTCCAGAGAATAAAACCATTATTAACAATTGTATGGCCTGACTAATGTACTAAATTTTGCTCATATTATACTTTATTTAGACAAATATGTTTTGCATATCGAGGTTACTGACTTTCTGTGTTATTGCAGCGAACCGGGGATTATATAACCAGAAAAATAAAATTCCTGAAAAGAGGATAGCCATGACCTCGACATCATAGTGATGCACATACTCATCTCTACTAAACAAAACAAAGTCCAGAAACTCAACAAGTTTGGAAAAAAATGAAAGAGGAAAAAAGACCACAGTCGGTCGAAGAACATAACTGATTAACGAGGAATGAATTACAAATGTGTCATGTCTCCCTTGTATATTTGTTAGACATGGCAATATTGAGACTTGGCTTTTGGGCTGTTGTTGTTGTGGGATTGGAGGAACTGCATCTCACGCTCACCCCACTCACCACTTGAGCTGATAATATCATTGTCCACATCATGCGCGTGTGTTTGCGAGTAATTGTCTGATTGTCCTCGGAAGAGTGATGTGGACGGCGTGGTATGTATGTAAGTATGTATGTATGGTCGAAAATGTATCCGCTCGGCTCCGTTTCGCTTTCGCCACCGGACAAAAATCTTGCGTCCGCAGAGCACCACACCAACCTTGGGTCCACATAGGCATCATTTTGTTTGTGTGCATCCTAACTATTTATGCAGAGGCTAGCTGTCATTTATTATGTTTTGTAATCTCTTGATGTTATGTTATGAGGTAAGAAAGGCACCCTTTATAAAAAAAGATTTTGCATACATCCCACATATTCAAATTAGAAAATATATTTGTGTTCCCGAACTCTTCTAGACTGTATTGTAGATTATGGTATTGGATTTTGTAATCTTATAAGGAAATTAAATGTGAAATTCACTTAACCTCGTATTTTAGGTATTGTTTAGTAAATTTAATCTAAGATCTATTACTATTACCATTTCTTCCCAGCTAAATACCTAGAATTACAATATAATTATGATAAAAATATTGTATAAATCATGTTTAATTATAATTTAGTTAAACAAAAACATCTTATAATCTTTCTGAATAGTAGTTTAACTTCAATGCTAGTTCTTTACTTTGTACAATACAAAATATAATCAATTAATTTCAATTGCATAACACCAACATTGGTTTTAATTCAACTGTTTTCAGAACATCATAGAATACAATTTGATGGATTTAAACAAATGAATAAAAACAATTTTGACAAAATACTTTATAGTCCAACCTAGTTTTCTTGCAACCTCATTTGGAGGTAAATTGAGTAGATTGAGTAGTAATAATGATTTAAAATTTCCAAGATCATTTCCTATAGTTAATTTCTAATATTGTGGGATGTGGTGAGGATGCATTCGACTTGGTTGTCAGAGCCTAACTATCGGACAAGTTTATTGTAATGATGTTTTAATGTTAAAAGGATTAGATATGGAATAAACTGTTTCCAAAGAATAAACCATTATTTACAATTGAATGGCCACAGCTGGTGGAAGAAAGAAGATCACATGACCCAATCACATAACCTATCAATCAATACCTACTAATAAAGTGAATATGCATTCTTGGTTCGTCATGCTATTTTGCAGAAAACCCCTGATGTTCCTGGTAATCAACCCATGGTCTAGTTTTAAGTAAGATTTTTGTTTTCGCAGAAACCCTTGATATTTCTGGTAATCACCCCATGAACCAGTTTTAAGTTAGATTTTTTTCTTTTGCAGGACCCCTAATATTTCGTTTAGTAAACCTGCAATACATATCAAATATTTTTTAAAAATATTCTTAACTTTGAGACCATAACTCCGAATTTAGCATGTTATATATGGAATTTGATTAGAAAAATGTGTAGAATCTGAATATGTTGTTATTTTACCTATTAATAATTCTAAAAAAATGCTATTTAGATGCAAGCTTAATCAGCGCATGATACATCTTTCCTTCATACCGGTGCCGATCCAGATTGAAAATGAACACCTTAGCAAAACCATGATTAGAGACGAAAGAAATCATCTAACCGCATATGCAAGCCTCGCTAAAAGCACACATGGAAAAAAGAGACAATTTCTCATCTTATGCCAAGTGACAGACATCTTAGAATTGACAACATTCGAACACGTTGTGATTGTGTAGGCACCAAGTCCATCGTCGGCGAAGGTGGGAGGAGGATAAGTGGCAACACAGATGGGATGACATGTGTTAAATAATGGACGTGGACCTATTACGGTCTTGAGTCATGGTTATTGTGTTAGGGAAGTGTGACGAATAAACTGCAAATGTGTCAATGTCTCCCTTGTGTTTGTTTAGACATGATAGATTATATTACTCAATTTCTGGCATGGGAAGATTGGATACCAATGTGTGTATGATCACATTGGGGAATTGGCTTGTTTTTGTTTATGTGACACAAGTGTTTGCGAGTGATTGTCGTCGGAAGTTGTTTCCTCGTTGCTTCCACTTCGCGTACGCAGAGCACGACACCAATCTTGCGCGCCAGTCTTCAGCAGCAACAAATTTGACTATCCCGACGCGACTCCGCAATTTTTTAATTTTTTTGATTGACTATTCCGAAGAGAAACCTTGCGCGCCACTCTGCTTCCATGCCTACAGCCTAGATAGTCCATGCAAACACCAGGAAACAGAAACACCCAAGAAACCAACCACCACACCAAGCGGAAACATGGAGAGCACGCCGGCGGCCACCGACAGCTCTAGCGTCGGCACCCACGGAGGTCGTAGCGAGGGCGGGGGCGTCCTCCTCCTGCCGTTCCCGGGGGCACAGGGCCACACGAACCCGATGCTGGAGCTGGGCCGCCGCCTTGCGCGCCACGGCCTCCGCCCCACGCTCGTCACCACCCGCCACGTGCTCTCCGTCACCCCGCTCCCAGGCGCGCCCTTCCGCGTGGCTCCCATCTCCGACGGCTTCGACGCCGGCGGCTTCGCCTCGTGCCTGGACACCGAGGAGTACTTCTCCCAGCTAGAGGCCGTGGGGTCCGAGACGCTGAGGGATCTCCTGCTGTCGGAGGAAACCGCCGCGGTGCGCGTGCTAGTGTACGACTCGCACCTGCCGTGGGCAGGGCGGGTGGCGCGCGCGGCCGGCGTGCCTGCCGCGGCGTTCTTCTCGCAGCCGTGCGCTGTGAACGTCGTCTACGGGGAGCTGTGGGCGGGTCGGCTGGCGCCGCCGGTGACGGACGGGCGTGAGCTGCTGGCGCGCGGAGCGCTGGGCGTGGAGCTGGGGCCGGAGGACGTGCCGCCATTCGCAGGGGCGCCTGAGTCGCAGCCAGGGTTCTTTAAGATGTCGATTGGGCAGTTCGATCTTCGATGGGCTGGAGGAGGCGGACGAGGTGCTCGTCAACTCATTCAGCGACATCGAGCCAACGGTTAGTCGTGTTCGTGTGCTCTCTACTCACTCAATGGAACGGGTTTTGCAAATTAACATGGAACTTTCCCGCAAAAAATATACTATTTAACATGGAACTTCTTTCTTCATCTTTGTTAGTTAGGAAAGTTAATTAGGTTTTAAAAGAAAACTTGGTGCTTGACATTTTGCCAATGGAGCAGGAGGCAGAGTACATGGAATTGACGTGGGGAGCGAAGACCGTAGGCCCCACCTTGCCATCGTTTTACGTCGAGGACGACGATCGTCTGGCGTCTGCCCTCCAACAAGTCCTATGGTTTCAATCTTTTCGGTGATGATGCACCATGTTTGGATTGGCTAGAAGAACAAAGCATCTCCTCTGTTGTGCTTGTATCCTATGGGACTTTCTTGAACTATGACGCAACCCAGCTGGAGGAACTTGGCAATGGAGTATGCAGTTCAGGCAAACCTTTTCTATGGGTTGTTACGTCCAACGAGGCACACAAGTTATCAGAAGAAGTCAAGGCAAAATGTGAGAAGAATGGACTGATTGTTTCCTGGTGCCCCCAACTTGAGGTTCTAGCACATAAGGCCATAGGTATGATATCACAAGACCATATTTGTTTCCTCCTCGTATGCAAATGAAATTAAAAAATTGATAAACATATAGACTCGTAACCACATTTCCTTTTTATTTCATAAACATATATGTATATGTAGGTTGTTTTGTTACTCATTGTGGCTGGAACTCGACACTCGAGGCGATTGTTTGCGGTGTACCTATTGTGGGAATTCCGCACTGGGCGGACCAACCCACCATCGCAAAGTATGTGGAGAGCACATGGGATATGCATGGGTGTGCGAGTGCAGAAGAGTGAACATGCATTGCTAAGGAGTGGGGAGGTCGGGAGGTGTATTAGGGAGGTCATGGATGGGGAGAGGAAGAACGAATATAAAAGGAATGCAACGAAGTTGATGCAGAAGGCTAAGGAGGCAATGCGAGAAGGTGGAAGCTCAGACAAGCATATTGCTGAATTCGCTGCAAAGTATTTGTCAATTTAAAGTTACAACAATGCAACCTTTATCTCAAGACAAGCAAATAGGCAATGATTTTGAGGCATAATATGTCTAGGGAGGATGTGCATTTCCCATATGTAATTAGAGAGCTATATTCCCTACTTTTAGAAGGATGCTTAACTTTTCATATGTCATTGGCTCGTTGAATGATGGTTTAAACGTTCTATGTCATTGAATTAGTTTACATAAATTTATATGAGGTTTATAGCAAAATACCCAATGGAATGGGTCTAGGCGCACCCATTTGTAAAAAAAAATTAAAAAATTTAAAAAGTAACTCTATATTATATACATGGTATGTTTTTGAAAAAACAATTGCCAACATTAAGGCAAGCTGATTACTCCCTATTTCATGTGAGATCTTTGGATACATATGCTATTGCCGCATTGCTAGATAACTATAAATTGTTTTTTATATCATACAAGCATGCAGTGAATTTTTGATTTTTTTAGGGAAAGTGTCTTTTTAAGTAGAAGTTGTTCATACGGTGTGGATTTTTGGAACCTGGATGTAGGTGCACCTGTTGAAGCCAAAAAAAAGTTTCAAAATTCGTAAAAATATAAAAAATGTGAAACCTTTTTGCTACAAACATGGTCTAATATAATACTCACGTTTAATGTTTTGGGGCAAGATGACTTTTATGGTATTGTTGACAAAAAGACAAATTGCAACTACAAACTGTCTGCCTGCCACGGCATTCTTCTCGCAGCCATGCACGGTGAACGTCGTCTATGGGGACCTCTGTGTGTGTGTGTGTGTGTGGGGGGGGGGGGGGTCAGTTGGCTCAGCGATTGAGGGATCGGCGTGAGCTGCTGGCCTGCGGAGCGTTGGGCGTGGAACTGTGGGGACGAAGGATGTGCGACCGTTCGCATCACCGCCGGAGTCACAGCCGGACGACGTGCTCGTCAACTTATACTCCCTCTGTAAAGAAATATAAGAGCATGATCACTATTGAAGTGATCTAAACGCTCTTATGTTTCTTTGCAGAGAGAGTACTTGTTTGCTCCAGCCACTCAAACCGTTTGCTTTGCTTATTTAGGGGTGGTTTGGTTTGTCAAACTGGTTTGGGTTTTATAGATACTTTGATAAACCACAACGGATATCCACAACAATTAATCTATACATGTTTTTCGACATAGCAATAGAAAAATTACTACAAAGAATGTCAATAACTTCTCCAATCCGATTGAGTTTATATGAAATCCACATATTCAAGATCTACTTTGACAATCACTAAGACTAATAATATATATGCTATATACAAAACGACATAGTTTTTTAAAGAATGTGGATCAAATGGTATGATTTGTGTGTCATATGAATCATAGTTGGTTGCTCAAACTGATAGTCAAAATTAGTCTTAGAATATGTGTGTGACTTATGACCCGAACGATGGCAGTGTTTTTAAAAGTTATTTTGAACGTTGACACTACAGGAATTGAGCTGGAGGTGGATTACATGATGTTAACATGGAGAGCGAGAAGACTATAGGTCTCACCTTGCTATTATTTTATCTCGGGGATGATCACCTGCCATCGAACAAATCTTATGGTTTCATCATTTTTGTTGATGATGCGGCATGCATGGATTGGCTAGAAAAGCAAAGCATCTCCTCTGTTGTGCTTGTATCAAATGGGAGTTACTGAAACTATGACGCGGCTCAGTTGGAGGAGCTTGGCAATGGACTATGCAATTCTAGCAAACTTTTCCTCTTGGTTGTTAGATCCGACGAGTTCCTTGGTGACCCCAGCTTGAGGTTCTAGCACATAGGGCCATTTTTATCATATCATAAACCAGGTTTATTTTCCTCTTCTTATGAAAATGAATTAAAAGGTTTTCAAAATTGAGGAAATAACAATAACATTCTAATTTTTATTTCATGAATATATGTGTAGCTATTTTGTTACCCAATGTGGATGGAACTCAACAATGGAGGCAGTTGTTTGCGGTGTACCTCTTGTGGGAATTCCACACCAAGTGGACCAACCCACTATCCCAAAGTATGTGGAGAGTGTGTGGGGTATGGGTGTGCGAGTGTGGAATAGTGAAAGTGGACCGCTAAGGAGTGCGGAGGTCGAGAGGTGTTTTTGAGAGGTCATGGAAGGGGAGGAGAAGGACGAGTATAAAAGGAATGCTAGGAAGTGAATGCAAAAGGCTAAGAAGGCAATGTGAGAAGCATGAACCTCAGACAAGCATATAGTTGAATTCACTGCCAAGTATTCCTCAATTTAAAGTTTCGACAATGCAATCTTTATTTTAAAATAAAATAGTAGGAAATGATTTGAGGCATATATAAGTTTAGAGGAGATGGCATTTTTTGTATCTAATTAGAGTGTTATCTTCTCACCTTTTTGAAGGATGCTGAAATTTTCGTATATCCATTAGTAGAAAATAGGGCTTTGGTCGTGTTACAAACCGGGACTAATGGATGCATCAATCCCGGCTCAAGCGGCTAGGGCGCCGGCTGGAGGCCGTGGGGTCCGAGACGCTGCGCGAGCTCCTGCTCTTGGAGGACGCCACCTCGGTGCGCATGCTGGTGTATGACTCGCACCTGCCGCGCGGTAGGTTGCCCGCGCGGCCGGCGTGCGCACCGCGGTGTTTTTCACGCAGCCGTCCGCGGTGAACGTCGTCTACGGGGAGGTGTGGGCGGGGCGGCTGGCGCTGCCGGTGACGGACGGGCGTGAGCTGCTGGCGCACAGAGCGTTGGGCTTGGAGCTGGGGCCGGAAGACGTGCCGCCATTCGTGGCGGCACCGGAGTCCCTGGCAGTGTTCTTTAACACGTCGATTGAGCAGTTCAACGGGCTGGAGGACGACGCAGACGTGCTTGTGAACTCTTTCAGCGACATCGAGCCGAAGGTGAGTCGTACACTCCGGCACTCCGTTTTTACCCGGTACCTCTCGAAACTCTCCCGGTGTCCTTATAACATCGTCCAATATATCATTCTTTATGTCTCGACCATTTTGAGACTCCTCGTCATGTCTGTGATCTCATTCGGGACTCCGAACAAACTTCGGTCATCAAAAACACATAACTCATAATACAAATCGTCATCGAACGTTAAGCGTGGGGACCATACGGGTTCGAGAACTATGTAGACATGATTGAGACACATCTCCGAGCAATAACCAATAGTGGAACCTGGATGCTCATATTGGCTCCTACATATTCTACGAAGATCTTTATCAGTCAAACCGCACAAAAACATACGTTGTTCCCTTTGTCATCGGTATGTTACTTGCCCGAGATTCGATCGTCGGTATCATCATACCTAGTTCAATCTCGTTACCGGCAAGTCTCTTTACTCGTTCTGTAATGCTTCATCCCACAACTAACTCATTAGTCACATTGCTTGCAAGGCTTATAGTGATGAGCATTACCGAGAGGGCCCAGAGATACCTCTCTGATACACGGAGTGACAAATCCTAATCTTGATCTCTACCAACCCAACAAACACCTTAGGAGACACCTATAGAGCATCCTTATAATCACCCAGTTATGTTGTGACGTTTGATAGCACACGAGGTGTTCCTCCGGTATTCGGGAGTTGCATAATCTCATAGTTAGAGGAACATGTATAAGCCATGAAGAGAGCAGTAGCAATAAAACTTAACGATCATTATGCTAAGCTAACGGATGGGTCTTGTCCATCACATCATTCTCTAATGATGTGATCTCGTTCATCAAATAACAACACATGTCTATGGTCAGGAAATATAACCATCTTTGATTAACGAGCTAGTCAAGTAGAGGCATACTAGGGACACTTTGTTTTGTCTATGTATTCACACATGTACTAAGTTTTCGGTTAATACAATTCTAGCATGGATAATAAACATTTTTCACGATATAAGAAAATATAAATAACAACTTTATTATTGCCTCTAGGGCATATTTCCTTCACCCTCCTACCCCCCCAGCATTCTCGGCCTCCATGGCCTATCATTTCCTAACTGATGTGTCCACTTTCAAAACTTGCTGAGTGATTTTTGAGGGGTTCATGGCCGTATCCAAGATATCAGGGTCAACAACATCCTTCCTTGTCTTCCCCCCACGCTTGGGAGTCTGATCTAGTCTGTATCCTCCACCCCGATCATTTGTTCCATTATACCTTGGTTTGTTTAGGCCATCAGCATACAACCAAGCACCAAATTTCTTACTTTTCTCGTCATGGATCCCTGTCTCACACTCCTTGTACTCGTGGCCAATGATTCCGAAAACGAGCTAGTTTCTCATATCTTACCAGAAAGACCTGTCGTTCCCCTCCCTTTACAATACTCACAAACTTGGTTAGGGGTAGGCACACATCATGACGCACCCTTATTCTGACATAGTCACCTCGAACATTCCCATTCAGCCTCATATCCAAAATCTTCCTGGTATTCCTAAGGAGATTCTCCACAATACTTGCCTTGCAAAAACCTTCAGGGAGTGTATGAATTTGTAGCCAGATCGGTATAAATACGATTGGGACCTCCTCTGCCTTAGTAAACCCATCGTATGGTCACATCAAAACGACTGAATTCTTGGATAGCCAAGGCCCTGATCGATCATGCGTTCGTAATCGCCGAGGCATGAGGCTTGTACGACGAACAAATTGGGGCCAGCCGGCCGAAATCTCACCTGTTGCGCAAGGTTCCATGCCGCGCGCATATCCTTGTAAAAGACTGCCTGGCTGAAGGTTTTCTCCGTATGAACCCTAGCTAGGGCGAGCCATCTAACACTTTCATTGATCACCGGGTCATTCTCATCAAAAACCAGATCATCAAAGACTTCATCTTCCAGATTCAGCTTCTCCATGAATTCATCGAGCTCCGATCTCATGGCATCCCCGCCGCCTCCGCTTGTTCCAGACTGCGCGTCCACCGCTGCACTCATTGCGACCACGGGTCCTGAAGTTTTATTGGTGGAGAGGGAACCCTATGGTAGGGGATCGCCCTATGGTAGGGGATAGGGTTTGTGTAGGGTAGGAACTCGCCGGCGAAAGTTCCGCCAGAGAGGAGAGAAAACCCTAGCCGCCGCGTAGGGAAAAAAGTTCGTTTCCTGTAGTTAATTTGGAATAGCTCATATATGGAATAAATTGTCACCGGAGAATAAACCATTCATAAAACAATTGAATGGCCTGAAAGTTGTGTTAATTTTTATTTGCTCATATTGCACTTTTTTTAGAGAAATTTGTTGTGCAACTCAAGGTAACTGTGGTCCTGCCGTGCTCTTGCAACTCAAACTAAAACAATTTTATTTTCAAAAAAAGAGGATTGCACCGGTTTAACAAAAAGAGGATTGCACCGGTTTTTAGAAAATTGAAAGAGAAAAAAAAGGACTGCAGCTGATCGAAAGAAAAAAGATTACATGACTCAATCACATAACCTATCAACGACGAATGAAGTACAAATATGTCAATATCTCTCTTGTGGTCCTTTGGACATGATAGGTTACATTACTCTGTTTCTGTCGTAGGAAGATTGGAGCCACAGTGGGGAGTGGGCTTGTTTTTTGGATAATCTGAAAACTGAGCCGCTGTTGTTGCGGGATTGGAGGGCCGATGGTGAGATACATTTTTAACCAGCAAAGGCACTAGTGAACTGCATCCCACTATATGGGTTTGGTTAAGATTGCGGGATTGGAGGGCCGGTGGTGAACTGCATACCACTAGTGATTGAGGATTGGAGGGCGGGTGGTGAGCTACATCAGAAATAGTAGAAAATAACTATAGGAGTTTGGTTAAGATTTTCTATACATCCCACACACTTGAATTAGAAAAATATTTTTATTTATTTTCCGAATCTTCTAGACAATATCTTGGTTTATGGTGTTAGAGTTTGCAATCTTGTAAGAACATTAAATTGTGAAATTAAAAGTAACTCATTTCTCAGTTATTGTTTAGTAAAATTTTATTTAACATCTATTCTTATTATTTCTCCTCATTTTATTTAACAATAGAAATCGAGTTTACAGGCCAACTTCGTCTTTTTTACTACCTAATAATTTGAAGCTAAATTGAGTAGAAATAATGATTTAAGATTTCCAGGACCATTTCATGTAGTTAATTTCCAATATTTCAGGACGTGGTGATGAAGTATTTGACTTGGCCATCACACGGGCCTAACTGCAGGACAAGTTTATCAGAACGATGCTTTTCTTTTAAATAGGTTAAATTTGGAATAATTTGTTACAGGAGAATAAACCCTTTATAAACAGTTTTTTTTTTGCGGCAACCCTTTATAAACAGTTGAATGGCCTAAAAGTTGAGTTAAAAGGTTACTCATATTACACTTTATTTTAGACAAATGTGTTGTGCAACTCCGGGTAACTGACTTGTTGTGCTCTTGCGGCCAACCAGAAATCATCGAACAAAGAAAGTTATTTTCGAAAAGGGGATTGCGCCGGCTTCTGCATCATTGTAATGCACAGAGCCATCTATGAAAAAGTGAAAGAGAATAAAAAAAGGACTGCAGCTGGTCGTGAAAAAGAAGATTACATGACTCAATGACATAACCTATCAACGACGAATGAAGTACAAATGTGTCAATGTCTCTTGTGGTTCTTTGGACATGATAGATTGCATTACTCCGTTTCTGTCATGGGAAGATGGGAGTTGGCTTGTTTCTGGATAATCTGAAAACTGAGACGCTGTTGTTGCAGGATTGGAGGGCCGGTGGTGAGCTACATCGTTAACCAGCAAAGGCACTAGTGAACACCCCACTGGACACTAGCTGATAACATCACGCGCAAGTGTTGGCGAGTGATTGTCCGATCCGATTGACGGGTGTCCTCGGAAGATGGATGTGCACGCGTACGGTCGAGAATGCAGCCGCACCACCTTCCTCGTTGCTTCCACTCGCCAGCAAAAGGCACCCAAGTGCAGAATCCAGTTCAGTCGCCGCCAAGAGAAACCTTGCGCGCCACTCTGCTTCCACCCTTTCCATGCCTATATAATCCACCCCACTGAAGCACCGGAACACCTGAGAAATCCTCGTACCAAGCGGACGCATGGAGAGCACGGGCCATGGAGGCGGCGACGGCGGGGCCGCGAGCGTCCTCCTCCTGCCGTTCCCGGGGGCGCAGGGCCACACGAACCCGCTGCTGGAGCTGGGCCGCCGCCTGGCGCGCCACGGCCTCCGCCCCACGCTCGTCGCCACCCGCCACGTGCTCTCATCCACCCGGCCGCCCGGCGGGCCCTTCCGCGTGGCCGCTATCTCCGACGGCTTCGACGCCGGCGGCGCGGCCTCGGACTACACGGAGTACTTCTCCCGGCTGGAGGCCGTGGGGTCCGAGACGCTACGGGAGCTCCTTCTGTCGGAGGCGCGCGCCGGGCGGCCCGTGCGCGTGCTGGTGCACGACTCCCACCTGCCGTGGGCGGGGCGGGTGGCGCGCGCGGCCGGCGTTCCCGCCGAGGCGTTCTTCTCGCAGCCGTGCTCGGTGAACGTCGTCTACGGGGAGCTCTGGGCGGGGCGGCTGGCCCTTCCGGTGACGGATGGGCAAGAGCTGTTCGCGAGGGGAACGCTAGGCGTGGAGCTGGGTCCGGAGGACGTGCCGCCGTTCGCCGCGGCGCCGGAGTCGCAGCCTACGTTCCTTAAGACGGCTATTGGGCAGTTCGACGGGCTGGAGGACGCCGACGACGTGCTCGTCAAGTCTTTCAACGACATCGAGCCAACGGTGAGTCAATGGGTTTGCAAACCTGGAATTCTTTCTTCATCTTTGTTGTTTGCGCCATCTTTATACATTTTGACATATAATAACGGGACTGAAATCTTTAAAAGGGAAGTTAACTAGAGTATATATATAGGTTTTTACAGAAAAATAGTGCTTGACATTTTGCGGTCTGAGCAGGAGGGAGAGTTCATGAAGTTAACATGGAGAGCCAAGACCGTAGGCCCCACCTTGCCATCGTTTTACCTTGACGACCATCGTCTGCCCTCCAACAAGTCTTATGGTTTCAACCTATTTGGCAGCGATGCACCGTGCATGGATTGGCTAGAAAAACAGAGCATCTCCTCTGTTGTGCTCGTATCCTACTGGACTTTCTCCAACTACGACGCAACCCAGCTAGAGGAGCTTGGCAATGGGGTGTGTAATTCCGGCAAATCTTTTCTATGGGTTGTTACGTCCAATGAGGCACACAAGCTATCCGAGCAACTCAGGGAGAAATGTGAGAAGAATAGATTGGTTGTTTCTTGGTGCCCCCAACTTGAGGTTCTAGCTCACAAGGCCATCGGTATGAATGATATCACAAAACAATATTTGTTTCCTTCTCGTTTGAAAATGAATTAGAAGATCTAATAAAATGAAATGAGAATTTGGTAATAACATTTCATTTTTATTTCGTAAACATGTATGTAGGGTGTTTTGTTACTCATTGTGGCTGGAACTCGACGCTGGAGGCGGTTGTTTGTGGTGTACCCCTTGTGGGAATTCCGCATTGGGCGGATCAACCGACCATCGCAAAGTATGTAGAGAGCGGATGGGGTATGGGTGTGCGAGTGCAGAAGAGCGAAAGTGGATCACTAAGGAGTGCGAAGGTCGAGAGGTGTATTAGAGAGGTCATGGATGGGGAGAGGAAGGACGAGTATAAAAGGAATGCTATGAAGTGGATGCAAAAGGCCAAGGAGGCAATGCAAGAAGGGGGAAGCTCAGACAAGCATATTGCTGAATTTGCTGCCAAGTATTCGTCAATTTGAATTTTTAACATGTAATCTTTATTTCAAAACAAGCAAGTAGGCAATGACTCCAGGCATATATGTTTAGAGGAGACAATTTTTCCATATGTAATTACTTCGCTATATTCTCACCATTTGGAACGATGCTGAAATTTTCATGGATTAACAGCCCGTGGAAAAACACTTTACACATTATGTGTTGTTTTCAGTCAATTTATATCTGGGCTGTAGCTATTACTAACGACTAACTATATACTATGTATATGGTTTCTCCTTAGTGTTTCACATGGAAAATGATGGATGATAATTTGCGCAGGATGAGTTCATAAGCCTGAAGTGCGTCATATAGGAACGTGCATCTATGCACGGTGATGTGGTAGATTTTTGATCCGTAAGAGGTGCCTTTTTGAGGCGATAAGACCAAAGGGTTAGATCTGCAATGATGCTAGAGATCACATCATTAGGGGATACATCAATGCTTCTAAACAGCTTAGAGTTTCTAGCATCCCAAATTTTCCAGAGTAACAAGAGGATGATGAACGACCAAATAGCTCCGACAGTCCAGTAGTTTTAGGAGCAGTCCAAAGGGATGAAATCGGCGAGTAGGTTGGTTGGAAACCAAGAGCATCCCATACGGCACATGAGGATGGGCACCCCAAAAAATGAGAACGATCTTCCACTGCAGCAGAGCATCGAGCCCAGGTTAAAGAATCAAGGAGTGTCTTACGGTGTAGATTAGCTCGAGTATTTAGCTGGCCAACGTAGAACAACCAGCCAAACACACGAACACGGCTGGGCACCCGTGATGACCAGATGGAGTCCATACATGGGTCTGTAAGCTGTGATCCCAACGCCTCATAGGTGCCTTTGGTGGTGAAGGGCACACCATTCAGCAGTGTGCGGGAGTCCGGGACGTCCTGCAACAACAAACGCAAAGACAAGTCCAACATAGTGCTTCCTGCTTTTTTCACAATTGTTATATCTCGTTTAAAGCGATACTAACAAATGTTAACAAATGTCTGGGGAGCGCACCAAAAATTGTGCTCACAGGACGAATGAAAACACACGCCCTACACTACATACGGGTGTTCAGCTAACCACTAGGGCTTGTAATTGCAAGTGACTAAATGCAGCGCTAACACTTTAAAAACAATTATAGCCGCTCATACATGTTTTTCTTTAAAAAAGTTGAAACTTCACAGATTTCGGAAAAAGTTCATGAACATGAAAAAAATGTTGCCCCATTCAAGAGAACTTCAATGATTTAGAAAAACTTTCATCATTTTTAACATAGTTCACAAAATACTGAAAAAATGTTCATAAAAAATTGGAAAAAAAAGTTCATCAATTTTTTCGAAAAAATCATAAAACTGAAAAATGTTCACCAATTTTTGAAAAAAGTCATCAAATTTGAAAAAAGGTCATCAAACTAGACAAACTGTTCATTGACTTTGAAAAAACTTGATTGGTTTTGAAAAAAGTTCATCAAATTTGAAGGAAGTTCACTGAATTTGAAAAAACAGTTTGTCAAATTGAAAAAAGTCCATCGATTGTTCAAAAAAGTTCACTAGAAATAAAAAATGTCCATTGATTTTGAATAAAAATCATCATATTTGAAAAAATAAGTCCTCAACTTGGAAAAAAAATCACGCATTCAAGAAAAGAAAAAAAGAAAGGAAAAAATGCAGAAAACATAGGAGGCGTTTCCTATATGTAGAAAAATACAAAAACCAAAGAGGGAAGAAACCAGGAAGAAGAAAATAAACAGAAACAAAAACGGGAGAAAGGAAAAGGAAATAAAGGAAAGAGTTGAAGCTTAGCAGATCTTGCTCTGTGGTGGGGTGGTTATACCAGCGACATTGATGAGGGAGGTCGGTTTTTGATTCGCAACTAGCACACGCTTGCTTTTTGCGTATTAAAATACACAATAGAGGGCGCCTAAAGTGCCGAATAAGAATCGCCAATATCTCACTCAAGGTTTTACCCTCCCCTTTAGCTACTGGGCTGACCGGTTTTCTTCTTTTCTTTATTCTCGTTTGCTGGTTTCGATCAAGTTCGCTTGTTTCCTTCACTCGGTTTCATTCTCGTGGTTTTTTTTATTTTTTTTCTGTTTCTTCACTTGTTTTCTCGGGTTTTTACGATTCCCTTTATTTTTTTCACCAATTTTATTCAGTTCTTCCTAGGTTTTCATTGGTTTTTCATTTCTTTTCTTTTCCTTCGGCTTTTCACTATTTTTGTTTGTTTTCTTAAACTGTTTTTCTTTGCTTTTATTTTTTGTATGCTTTGCTTTGGTTTTCTTTGATTCCTTCTTGTGTTTCACTGCTTTTTCTTTGTTTTTATTTGTTTCCTTCTCAGTTTTCATTCTTTTTCTGCCGGTCTTAGTTTCTCTTGTTTCTTTCTTGGTTTTCATCCTTTTTTTTTCTTTCGTTTCTTTGGTTTTTGTTCAACATTTTTTGTATAGGTCAAGAACAATTTTCTAATAGATGTTTAATATTTTAAAATATAAGATCGTCATTTTTTTAAGACATGTTTCTTATTTTTTTCTATACACCTTTTTAACATTTTTAAATATTCGGTTTATATTTTAATTTTTTTATGTAAAGTACACCCTCCGTAAAAAAAATATAACAGCATTTTAGATCACTACTTTAGTGATCTAAACACTCTTATATTTTTTTACAGATGGAGTATTTTGGAATGTTTGGAAGTATAAACTAAACTAAAAAAGATAGAAAAAATCAAAAAACATGGAAAAAACAAAGAAATGATCCGTGCCCTCCTGCGTGCCTAGGCCGGCCCATCAAGCGCTCCCATGGCAAGAGGCTTCCCTATGTCTCTCCGAGAGCCCCTCCTTGGCGCCTTTAGCACCCCGCAAACTTGTTGGCGATCACAAGCGCACCTAAAGGGGTTGTGGCAGATTGCTTGCTCGACTGGCTACTCGCTTGACCTTGATTTCTCTCACCCAATCCAACGCTAATGAGTTGTTTTCTAGCAGTTTTTTGGCCTGCAAGCACTTGTGAAAAACCAGTGTTGGTTTCAAAAAAATTGGTTACAATCCTACTATTGATTTGAAAAGTTCATGAACTCAAAAAATTTTATTAATTTGTAAAATTGGAAATATGTAAAAATATTCGTCAATTAGACAAGATGTGAATTTTACATAAGTATATGAATTTTTAAAAATGGTAACCAGCTTTTCATATAAAGTTCATCGATTCAAAAAAGTTTATCGATTTGAAAAAAATATAATCTAATTTGAAAAAAGCTCACAAACACGCTGATATTGAAAAAAGCTCATCAATTTGGAAAATATTTCAAAATTTCAAAAACAATTCTTTGATTTTGAAAAAAATCATTAACTTTTAAAAAGTTCTGAATTTTGAAAAAAAAGAAGATCATCAGTTTAGGTAAAAAGTTCATCAACTTGAAAAAAATAGAAACTTGAAAAACATCATCAATTAGAAAAAAATCATGAATTCGAAAACAGTTCACTGTATTTTGGAAAAAGTTGACGGATTGAGAAAAGTTCATCGTTTTTGATAAAAATAAATTTGATCAATTTTTTTAAAATATCACTATTTCAATATATATTTTAATTTAGAAAAATTGACGTATCTAAAATGAGATAAAAAGGAAATAAAAACCGAGTAAAAAAGGTTGAAAACCGGTAAACCGAAGGCCACCCAAAAGAGTCTGGATGGTGCAGAATAAGAAGGTACAAAATTATTAGTATGCATACGAGTGAGCTGTTTGAGTTGGTTTCTGAGTTTGGAGGAAACCGTGAGGTTTTGAGTTGGAATCTCACCATACGCTTCATTTTTTGAAGGTTGAAAAAAAAATGAAAATGAGCCAAGCCCAGGATGCAGTGGGGTTGTGCGCCGGTTTGTTCAGTTGCCTTGAACCGCCGCTGAAGCTGACAAATGGGCGTCGGGCGTCCCGCTATAAGGCCTTGTACAATGCAAGGTGCTTAGGGCAGGTTTCAGTAATTGTGGCCACTACTTGGAGCGGGTTCCAGGTCCCATGCATGGAGCTAGTTCAGGTTTTAGAAATTGTGGCCAATACTTTCTGGTACCTATGGTGGCAGAGGAGAGGCATTGTGCGGGAAGAAGAGGTGTTATCCCTGGTGCCCACGGTACTGGCGATGCAAGCGTTGACGATGTGTTATGTACGGGGGCCGGGAAACCAACATCAAGGCCCAGAGTAAACTAGTGGAGAAGGGGATTTGCGGGACAAGCTTTGCTCACTGTTGATGCTTCATTTTATGACCATGATTATACTGGATCATGTGGCGCGGTGGTAAGGGACTATATGGGGCAATTTGTCACCGCGGCGACGGCGGTGTTACAACATGTACCCGGTGTAGTTTCTGCAGAAGCTGCGGCCTTCCTAGAGGGACTGAAGCTAGCGACAAAACTGGCAATAATATCCTAGTTCGTATGGACAATGTCACAGTAGTTGAAGCTCTCAAGGAAGATGAAGGTTACTCAATGGTGGCAGCACTAATTTTATCTGCATGTCGTAGTGAGTTTGATAGTTTCAGAAAGGGTTTTTTCGAGTTTCATAATAGGGAGTCTAATGTAGTCGCTCATGTGCGAGCTGAGTAGGGGCAGGAGAATCAACCCTCGGAGTGGTTCGACTCACCTTTGAGTTTTACTGTGAAATATTTAGTGGATGTTGGAAGTGTGATTTGATTTTAATAAAGCCATGATGGCCTTCCTCTAAAAAGTTGCTTACGACTGGTGTTTAATAAAATAAACCGAGTTTTCTTCAACCACCAGTGCTTATCTCCATAGGAGGAGTGATTAATTAGAAGTCTACCCTCTACAAATAGGTATTGGTGCTTTAAAAACTTTTTTTTTTTGCCTAAGCACCTCCATTATTCTAAGCTTCCGATGCCCTAGTTTATTTATGTTGATGCTGAGTTTCTACTGTGCATGCGATTCTGAACAATATTTTCTATGTGATTCCGAGATGTGTTGTGTATGTGATGCTGAATTTGCTAGGTCCCCTTTCCCAAGGTTGAAAGTTGTAGGTTTAATAGTCTCCGTACTAAAATTGTCGCACAGTAAAAGTGTCGCGGGTAATGCTAACACAACTAAACTGGCATTATGCCACCTATCAATGTAATCGGAAGGTGATAGTGACCTTTGCAAGCAGTACCCTTTAGTCAGTGATTTTGTTCGGAAGGCTGAAGTCTGAGCTTTTTTAGAAGAACTGAAGTCTGACCGAGGGGCCTCAAAATTCCGGCCCAAAAGCCTAAAAATAGAAGCCTGTGCGTTGCCCAAATTGTCGTTTAGGCTGCAAACAGGCCGAGCCCAACCCTAGAGACAAGCCTAACCCGGCGCCTCCTCCTTTTTTCGGGTTAGGCGATCCGTTTATTTGTGGAGTAATGCTATATCCACAGATCATTAGACATGGAAGGTTCCTGCTGGATTAAGGGGGAGGGAGAGGGTCGCCTAGCTGACTAAAAGCAGAACGTTAGTCTTTGCATAAAGAAACACCAGTCAAAAAGTAAAAATAAAAACAAGACCGAAGAAATTTTTGAGTTTGATACCAACACCCGTCACCTGCCTCTAACACCACCACAGCTACCACAGAAAAAATGACAGATCACCTCCACACCCGAGCTCGACACAGCTCCATCGCTGATATACAATTTTGCAGACCTCCAAGGTTGCTCGCCAGGGGCGGAACCACTATCGTTGAACGAATCAGTTTGGAGCAACACCTCGACCACAACATCATACTCTGGCACCCCACATGACTAAGGCGTCGAGGGGGAAACCATATCTGCCATCCATGTACCATGAAACCAGCACACGATCCATCATCTTTCAGATGCCACCGATACAGACCATAATCTGCATCCGCTCCTGAACTACCTCTCAGGCTCGGCGCCGCCTCTAGAGCAAACATTATCGTAATGGCAGAGCCCGAGGACACAGGTCCACCGCAAGGATGCCTCTGCCGTCGCACCATCCTTGCTTGAACAAAATGAATTCCAAATCAATGCCCAACCATAGGACCGATCGCCTTATCAGAGTAGGATCTGAAGAAACTTCATTCATCGCCGTCATCACCGCCGCTGAGGCAAAAGGATGAACAGCCAAAAAGCTTAGCTAGTGACCTAAAACTATAAACACACATGGATCCGGTGACCCCCACTCACCATCGACGACCGAGGTCGTCAGCGGAAGGGAGCCGTTGGAGGACGGCGGCGAAGGAAACCCCTTTTGCCGAGTGTAGCTCCCGGCAAAGGTATTTTTTTACCGTGCACCACTTTTGCCGAGTGTTTTGTCCACTACACTCGGGAAAACACCTGTTTACCGAGTTTCGCCTTATTGCCGAGTATTTTTTCGACGACACGCCATAAAGATATGTTTGCCGAGTGGGCGACGAAATGCACTCGGTAAAGAAGTCGACACTCGGCAATAAGAAATTTTCCAGTAGTGAAGAAAGAACGAGAAAACTAAACCGGCATTATGATTTATGCCACCTACCAATGCAACGGAAAGCAACCAAACTTTTCTTTATATTTGTAGCAAGTGGGAGTTGGCGATACTCTAATACGCATACATCCTCTCACTCGATATACGAGCACCACCCTCGTCCACACTCTTCTCTTCAAGGCCATCAATGGCGGCCAAGACTAAGAGCATCTCCAGCTGCGCCCCGAACAGGCCCATCCTAGGCGTTTTTTCTGCGCTGGCGCCGAAAAATCGCCCTAGTCACACCCTCAGGATGCCGAATTCCGCCGGCTCGGCCCGTTTTTGCGCCCAACGATCGCAGGCCGAACCCGACGCACTGGGGGGGGGGGGGGGCGCGCGGGGGCTCCGGCGCAAGGAAAAAGCATTCCTGGGGCCACATTGTCACGCGAAAAGTGAAGCCACCCGTCCAGATTCGCCTCCTACCCCCCGCGCTCGGCCGCCACCCTGCGCCACCTTGCCGATCCCGACGCCGTCCACCGCCCACCGCAGCTAGGTAGACAGTTTCCCACCGGGAAAAAGAAGGGGTTTTGCGAAGGCAGCCACTTCGCCGCCGTCCGGGCACCTTTTCCGGCGTTCCGGTCGCGCAGGGCCTGTACACCGGAGGGTTTGCGCCCACCTCGCCCGCAAGGTGTTCGGTGAATGGACTCCGAAGATGAGGAGGCGCTCGCGTCATTGCTGGAGGAGGAAGCTGAAGCCGACGTCCAGGAGCAGGAGCATCTCATGGTGCTCGCCGCTCTCGCCGGCCTCCTCGCGAGCAGTGAAAAGCCGCGCGCGAGGTGGCTCGGCGCTTGGGCGGGTGAAAGCAAAGAACCGGCATCGTCTGGAAGGCTACTGCATGCTCTACTCGGACTACTTCGCCGACGCTCCATTGCACGGTGAGAAAACATTTCGGCGCCGTTATCGGATGAGCCGAAAGCTTTTTCTCATGATTGTGAATTTCATCCGGGAGTTCGACAACTACTTCAAGTGCAAGATGGATTGCACCGGCACACTTGGATTTACCTCGATCCAGAAGTGCACGACAGCTATGAGGATGCTTGCATACGGAGCTCCCGGTGATTCACTCGACGACTATGGGCGCATGGCCGAGTCCACCACCATTGAGTGTTTCTACAAGTTCTGCAGGGCAGTGGTGGCAGTATTTGGACCGCAGTACTTGCGAACACCCAATGCGGAAGACACTGCTCGGATCCTAGCACAGAATGCAGCAAGAGGATTCCCTGGGATGCTTGGAAGCAACTACTGCATGCATTGGAAATGGAAGAACTGTCCATTTGCTTGGCAGGGGTTGTACGAAGCCGCCAAAAGCGGTTGCAGTGTGGTACTTGAGGCAGCGGCCACACATGACCTCTAGATTTGGCACTCTTTCTTTGGAATGGCAGGAACTCACAATGACATCAACGTCCTGCAGTGCTCCCCAGTCTTTGCCAAGCTTGTTGAAGGTCATTCTCCTCCGGTGAACTTCAAGGTCAATGGGCGGCAATACAACAAGGGGTACTATCTAGCTGATGGCATCTATCCGAGATGGTCGACATTTGTGAAGACCATCTCAAACCCTGTGCCAGGAGGCAAGAACGCCTGGTTTGCGAAGGTTCAGGAGGCTTGCGGGTAGGATGTCGAGCGGGCATTTGGTGTGCTCCAATCTCGATTTGTTGTTGTCCGGTTCCCCTGCTCTGACCTGGTCGAAACATCAAATATGGGAGATCATGACTTGTTGTGTCATCTTGCACAACATGATCATTGAGAGCGAGCAGGAAGAGCCAGTGTTTGACACTGAACCATATTACAAGCAGGGTCCTGTTGCCCAAGTTGATCACTGATACGTCTCCAACGTATCTATGATTTTATATTGTTCCATGCTATTATATTATCCCTTTTGGATGTTTATGAGATTTATTTTACACATTTATATTATTTTTGGGACTAACCTACTAACCGGAGGCCCAACCCATATAGCTGTTTTATTACCTGTTTTAGTATTTCAAAGAAAAGGAATATCAAACGGAGTCCAAACGGAATGAAACCTTTGACAGCGTTATTTTTGGAAAGATTATGATCCAGGAGACTTGGAGTGCAAGCCAGGGGAGCATCGAGGGAGCCACGAGACAGGGGGCACGCCCACCCCCTCTGGGCGCGCCCTACCCTCTCGTGGGGCCCTCGAGGCTCCCCCGATCAATTTCTTTCACCTATATATTCCCATATACCCTAAAAAACATCGAAACAGAAGATAGATCGGGAGTTCCGCCGCCGCAAGCCTCTCAGAGCCACCAAAACCTTTGGGAGCCTATTAGGCACTCACGGAGGGGGAACCCATCACCGGTGGCCTTATTCATCATCCCGGCGCTCTCCATGACGAGGAGGGAGTAGTTCACGCTCGGGGCTGAGGGTATGTACTAGTAGCTATGTGTTTGATCTCTCTCTCTCTCTCTCTCTCTCGTGTTCTCTCTATGGCACGATCTTGATGTATCGCGAGCTTTGCTATTATAGTTGGATCTTATGATGTTTCTCCCCCTCTACTCTCTAGTGATGAATTGAGTTTCCCTTCGAGGTTATCTTATCGGATTGAGTCTTTAAGGATTTGAGAACACTTGATGTATGTCTTGCCGTGTTTATCTGTGGTGACAATGGGATATCATGTGCCACTTGATGTATGTTTTGGTGATCAACTTGCGGGTTCCGCCCATGAACCTATGCATAGGGGTTGGCACACGTTTTCGTCTTGACTCTCCGATAGAAACTTTGGGGCACTCTTTGAAGTACTTTGTGTTGGTTGGGTGAATCTGAGATTGTGTGATGCATGTCGTATAATCATGCCCATGGATACTTGAGGTGACAATGGAGTATCTAGGTGACATTAGGGTTTTGGTTGATTTGTGTCTTAAGGTGTTATTCCAGTATGAACTCTATGATAGATCGAACGGAAAGAATAGCTTCGTGTTATTTTACTACGGACTCTTGAATAGATTGAGCAAAACGGATAACTTTGAGGTGGTTTCGTACCCTACCATAATCTCTTCATTTGTTCTCCGCTATTAGTGGCTTTGGAGTGAATCTTTGTTGCATGTTGAGGGATTGTTATATGATCTATCTATGTTATTATTGTTGAGAGAACTTGCGCTAGTCACTACCAAAAAAATACACTTCCGTGATGATACGTGTTTGTCACAGTAGGTCGCGTTTTTTGTCATGCATGTACATCCATGACAAATTTATGACAGAATCAAGATAGTCATACCTGTGCTGTCGTAGAAGTGTTCCATGACGTTACCAAAATTATCATCACGGAAGTGTCCACTTCCATGATGATATATCGCGTGTCACATAAGTGCTTTCGTCAAGGGTGACCGACACGTGACATCCACCGTAACGGAACGCCGTTAAGCTATCGGGTCGGGTTTTGGATCCGATAACCCATTAACAGCCCCGACCAATGGGGATTTTCCACGTGTAAAATCATCATTGGCTGGAGGAAACTGCGTGTCGGCTAACCGTTGGGACAGATGTCATCCACTCATTGGATGAAGGCGCCTATGATACGTCGACATGTGGCATTACCAGAGGCCCATTCTTGTGAAAAGGCGGCCCGTTTGACTTGGTCAAAGGTGGCGGGCGGCCCATGGAAAGCTTGTTAGCGGCATGTTCACATATAGCCCATTTACAGCCCGCTAACCCAAGGCCCGTTCGCCCTATTCGAATTAGGCCCGATGGCGTCATTTGGGCCATCAATATGATTCGACCCGTTTTCGCCACGGCCCATGTATGGCCCATGACGTCTTCGTCCCATATGAGGCCCTATGTAACTCTTGGCCTATTAACGGCCCGTGGTGAAAGCGGCCCGTAATGAACAAAGGTATCACTTTACACCCATTAACGGCCCGTGGTGAAAGCGGCCCGTATAGAACGATGGTATCACTTTATACCCATTAACGGCCCGTTATTCCGTTGGGCCGTTTCCAGCCCATGTTATCTTTTGGCCATCTCAGAGCCCAGTTATTCTTGGGCTCATTTCCAGCATTCGTTTACTTACGGTCCGTTACTGTCATTTTCTACTTGTGAGCCAATTCAGCCCGTGGTTACAGTCAGCCCGTTTGTGGTCCGTTAATAAGTTGGGCCGTTTTCATAGCATCATCAAATACAGCCTATTAACAATGGCCCGTTATGGTCGGCCCATGAATGGACGATTCCAACTCTAGCCCGTTTACGGCCAGAATGCGGTCTGTTTGGCCCATGTTTGCTAATCGATCATACGGCCCGTATAAGGCCCATTGATGATCTGACCCGTAGAAGGCCCATTGTTTCTCTGACCCATAGAAGGCCACTATTTCTCTGACCCGTAGAAGGCCCATCGCTTTATCTGACCCGTAGAAGGCCCATTGTTTCTCTGACCCGTGGGTCCAAAGTGTCACTACAGTAAATATTAGCCCATGGTTATTGTGGCCTAGTTTTAAAAAATAGGTTATTGCAGCCACTAGCAAACCGCAGAAAAAGAACTGCACTGACTACAAGCAGACAAATAAACAAGACAACAAGTAAATAAATAAGCAAACAACTTACACTAGGCTATCACGGCTATTACACATATTACATCCACTAGGCATCAAAGTTCGCCACCAGTGCAAATATAGGGAACACAACAGCATATAAACGCCGCAGCAAAACAAGTCCAGAACTAAAACCACTTCAGAAGAGCTCCAGAAACAATATCACAGGTACCCATAATCTTTGGCAAGATGCTTAGGAAGCTTATTAACTTTCTCTTGTTTGGCGCTTAAGTCCTCCAGTAACTTCTTTGTTGCACCAGAAAGTATGCATTTGAATTCTCGGCGACTTCCTCGGTCCTTCGGCTTCACAGCCGGATAACATATGATCAATGTCTTTCAGCTTGAAGTTGAGACTCAAGAAGCCAAACTGCTTGTGCAACGAGTTCAAGAGTCATTGCCAGTTGGTAGCCAAGATAACTTCGAACACTACATCAAGACAGGACTTTGGGGTTGTCTCGGTGTCTTCAATATAGTTTTTATCAGCTTTCTTGGAGACCAACAGGATGTCTCACTATCTTGAATCTTATACGCATTACGTCCTTTACCATTGCATAACAGGTACTCTTCTCCAATATCTTATCCGCATTCTAAAAGAGAAACAAACAAACACATCTCAGGTTTACTGATGTAGTATATGAAACTCATTTTGGTAGACCAGTTCTGGGTAGTAAGGTGGATGAGATAACATCATGAAACAAACATATATCTATGTAGTATGGTCACTGTATGGTCTATATCATTCTAGTTTATGTTGCCAAATCAAGATAGATACAGTTCGAATCATTTCTATTTAAGAAAAAGCAGCGTAGACAGAATATAAGTGTGGGAAACTACACAACAATAATGTGCATGGCATGAGAACATAACTGTTTATTCAATTGAAACTAAAATCAACATAGAGCAAGTTGCAACAGCAAACAACCAAACACGTTGAAGAAACAGGTTTAAAACATACCTGTTGCGCCATTGGAGTTTAAATTGCATCCTTCAAATTTGAAATTGGTTGGTATCAGTAAATACAGTGATGCAAGAGCAAAGTAGTATGAACCATAGCTACGGAACCTGACCTGAGAACAATTCTTCTTCTGCTTTAAGCGTTGACTTGAGGTTCGTAGTGGTGGTCCTCGTGATTTGGGCACTGCGGTTGCCTTACTAACTGCTCGTGTTTGGGTGCTCTGTGGTGGAGACGGTCTTTGTGTCAACGAGGCCCAGGGTGTCTATCTACTGGGGTTGGGGTTAGAAGGGGTGTAGCTGGTTCTCTTTCCAACTGGGTAGGGGTACAATCTGCACGAGTGTGGGTTATGTGTGGTGGGGCTGGTTCTTGGGCAAGTACAACTATGGTTCTATCTGCATCGACAGGTGGCACGATCTTTTCTGAAGACCGTGTTTTTACTCCCACAGATATTGCCATCACTCCCTCCAATTGAAATGGCTGATAAACAAGAAAAGTAGTTGAATGTATGAGACATTGTAAGATAGACATGTGCAATGGATAGTAGGGAAGAAAACAGGGCATGAAATAATTCACATTTATGTTGTCTAAGCAAACAGAATAGCAGGACATAATTTCACATATATGATGGCTAATTAAACAGGATAGCATGACACAATTTCACATGTGTGATGGCTAACTAAACATGATAGAATGCCATACTTCAAAATATGATGACTATGTAAACAAGATGACATGATATAACTATACGATGTGTCTATTAAAGTGGTTGGCATGCCATAAATCACAAACATGCCGTCGATGGAAACATGATGGCATGATATAATTCACGGATAGAATGACATAATTTAAAATATGATGACTATGTAAACAGGTTGAGACGATATAACTATATTATGTCTTTAGAAAATGGGTTGGCATGCCATAATTCAGATACATGCTGTCTATGTAAACATCATGGCATGACATAATTCAAATATATGATATATATACTAAGGAAGTGAGCGGAGCGCAATCACATATATGATGTGTCAACTAAGGAGATGTCATTCAATATTGTGTATATGATGTAAAAACTAAGCATTTCAATACAACATATGCATTATATGAGTAATATAACCCTGCCAAGTTTGAGCATACACCTCAGGGGGATAATAGGAATGGTCATCTGCCTTTGAATCCTCCTATGAAGAGCTATCTGTAACCAGCAAGATATCTGCTTCAGGAGGTAGCATTGTCTGCACTGAAGACCTTGTTTTCACTCCATATTTCTCCATCACCAATTCAAATGGCTGATGCACAGGAAGAGCAGTTGAACATACAAACATTGTCGACAAAAGCAATGAGAAATACAAAAAAAAGGACGACATGATATAATTCACATATATGACGCTTGCCTAAACAGCATGGCATTGCATAATTCACATACATAATGCCTTGCAACAAGATAACATTGCAAAATTCACATATATAATGTATTGCAACAAGATGGCATTGCATAATTCACATATATGGTAATTAGACACTAAACAGATGGCATTCACACAAAGCATGTCTAAACTAAGCAAATGACATAGCAATGCAAGATACCTTACGCAGGATATGAGCAACATAACCCTGCCAAGTTAGGGCATGCACCTCGGGGGGGGGGGGGGGGAATATGACTGGTCATCTGCCTCTGAATCCTCCTTTGAGGAGCTATCGGTAACTAGCAAGACATGCGCTTCGTCAGATAGCATTGTCTGCTCTGAAGACCTTGTTTCCACTCTAGATTTTTCCATGACCGTGCCGAATGGCTGATGCCTCTGTTTGAAAAGGCAGTGCCTAGGAGGCGCTTAAGCATGCCTAGGCGCTAGGCAATGACAAAACGCCTCGCCTAGGGTATAAATGGAAATCTAGGCAGGGCAAGCAAGGAATTGCCTACCCAAACAAGAAATCATACCACATATTGCACTAATATGCCAAACGGGTTATATTCCAATGGCAGTAGACGGTAATTAACTTATTTATATGCCCTAAACTAATATCAACATCCATATAATAATCACACATACACTACAAGTAAAACTATATTACCGCCTAGGCCGCGCCTAGGACGCTTAGGCACCGCCTAGGCACTAGGCGAAGGCCAACCGCTTCGCTTACGCCTACCGCTTTTTCCAACCTTGGCTGATGCACAGGAAGAGTAATTGAATGTACTAAAATTGTTGACCAATTTAACACGTAATAAAAAAATGATGGCATGATATAATTCACATATAAGATGACTGGCTAACCAGGGTGGCATTGCAAAATTCACATATATGATGCCTGGCTAGACAAGATGGCATTGCATGATTCACATATACGATAAAGAAACTAAGCAGATGGCATTGACACAAAGCATGTCTAAACTAAGCAGATGACATCTTTAATGTATAAAGTAAGCAATGCAAGGCACCATATGCATGATATTACCAACATCAGCATGCCAAGTTAGAGCGAAGACCTCATGGGGTAAATAGGAGTGGTCTTCTCCTTCTGAATCCCCCTCAGAACAGTTATCTTCCTCTTGATTACGATCTGAAATGGGTGGAGGGGGGCTGCCTTTGCGCCCACCATGGAACGACGTCTTCATGAAATTTTATTGCCACGCAAGGCTCGTCTCTTTTGCTCTACATGATCAGTTCCATTGTGTACAATAACTTGCATGCATAGGAATAAAATATAGTGAGATTATGTAAGGAGTGCATGCACAAATCCAGAGTGATGGTAGCAAACTATGAATAGACCCAAAACCAATGATAGCAGGCAGATAATAGCTTTAGTTAAAAAATACAGATAATGGCTCCTTTAATGTTTGTTTGCACCCAACATGAAACTCATAGTAGACACCGGAGATTAACCAGATAGTAGGCAGATAGTACTGATTGCTACCCCAATATGTACCCCACAACCATTTAAAAATCAAGTTTCAGCATTAGTTTGGACTGACTCGAGTCTAATAGGTGAACACGACAATAATGTAGCATGTCATCATATTAAGCGGCGCATAACGTGGCGGAACCGCAGAATAGTGCGACCTCTCTTGCGGACCCGTGTAGTCCTCAAGGTCATCTGCTCAATTGATGATGGTAATGCGGTTATCGTGGCTGCGGCGGCGGGAAGAAGATGCGAGGCGGCGAAAGACAGATCTGGAGAGCAGATCCTCATTGTGGTGAACCCTTACATCGTTGGAGCGGCTGAGTTGGGGTGGAACCTGACACCCTTGAGAGCAGGACAAACCACACAAGGTTTTCTTTGACACATATCTGTAAAAGAAGTAATTTAGTAAGGGCTTGTTTGAATTTGAGGATTCTAAAAATGCAGGGATAGGAAATAGACACGAATATGATAGAAATGCATGTGCAAAACAGAGAATTTAAAAACACGAGTTTACGCTAATCTGGGTGTTTGATTCACAACAATTGAAAGATCACAGGATGCAAAAAAAGCATGGTGAGATTAAGTCAAACCACAAGAAAATGTAGGGTTATAATGCTATTATGCTACTATCTCGTAGTCTTGTGCTTGATGAATAGGAATATGAAAAGGAGGAGAAGTGGAAATTAGAATTCCTACCGTCTTTCAAGGACACACTAAAGGAACAAATCCTACAGTTTTCCTTTGCTCCATTCCTTTGCACCAAATTCATGAAAAGTAGTACCATAGGAAACTTTCCAATTCCTATGTTTTTCATTCACTTTTCCTTTCAAGCCTTTGGCGATTCTAGTAGGCAGGGTTGAGCAAGGAAAATCCTACACTAAAAAATGTTTTTGTGCTACTTCTATTACTTTGGACCCAGGCCACCGCCATACTAGCTCAACTCCCGGGCCCAACAACAAATGCACAGCTCAAGCAGCAGAGATAAATAATGATGGCGTTCAAGAGAGTCCATCACGGATAGCTAAGTTTCTGGTACCTCACTTTGCTTGTCATATAGTAGGATAAAATAATCGTATTTCCCATTACTACGAGTGCTCAGTGGACAATATATATAACATGTAGAGTAAAAAAGAGATGCAACAAGTGTACAACCTCTTTGGCGAAGCCATGTCGATCTCAGCATGATTGGGTTGGCCGGTGAGGATGCTCTGGCTGACTTTGCCGTCGGAGGAGGGGAAGAAGATCTTAGGCGTCTGGAGATGGAGCCCGAGGTACTGCTCCGCTGTGATGGAGGGTTTCGTCGTTGGAGCAGCTCCTGTGAGTTGTACGACGCCGAGGCTGAAGCAGGACAAGAGAGACAACGAACAATGTTAACCTGAGTGGAATTCTAATAGCATCTCCAATACATGACGTGAAATACATAACACAAAGTGCTAGATGTAAAATGCATCAGCCGCTCATCTCTGAACTTAATTGTCGAAATTAAACTTAAGTGTCGAAACTGAACTTAATTGTCGAAACTGAACTTAACTGTCGAAACTGAATTTTCCTGTCGAAACTGAATTTTGCTGTCAAAACTAAACGCACTGGCAAGGTGAGGCTACACGTCGGTCGACTGACTTTTTCATCTCTGTCCAGTCGATTTTGCAGCCGCTGGACACGAAATCAAGGGCCTGCGGTTCATCTTCAACCTCGACCCCCTAAGCCGCCCACCACCGGCCAACAGCTGACCCCGCCGCCCGCGGCCGGCGGTGCGCCACCCTGCCCGCCCCGAAAACACTGCCCACCGCCGGTTCGCCGCCGCCCCGGCCATCCATCTAGGCCACCCCGTGCCGAGCTTCTTCTCCGGCGATCCCCACGCCACCGCCCGTAACGCCCGCCACCGCCCGGCCACCATCGCCCCATCACGAACCCTAAGATAGATAGTGGGGTACCTCTCCATGAGCCCCCTCCCATTGCGGCTGGTTCTTCCTTCACCCCGGCGAGCCCACCCCTTGAAAATCGACTGACCCAAAAGTCGATTCAGTCAACTGAAGTGTAGCCAAATGGGAGCAGCATCACAAGCAAGAACAAGAGCGAGAAGCGAGCGCGAGCAAGCAATCGAGGAAGCGAGACGGGCAATGGACCGAGAGAAAGAGCGGAAGCAGCAGCGGCGAGAGCTAAAGCAGCGGCAGCTCCTCTTGATGTGGACATTACCGCCAAGGGAAGCGATGCCGTGGAGGAAGTGGCGGCTGACGCCGCCGTGGATGGAGCAGCGCCGTGTAGGCTTTCGGGACCGGCGCGGCAGCACCGTGAGATCGAATCAAGAAGAAAATGCGGCGATTAGTGTACAACCTCTTTGGTGGCACCGATTAGGCCGCAGCTTCATCCGAGGAAACGGTGATGATGATGCTCTTCCGGTGGTGCAGATGAAGACGGCGGTGTGGGAATGGAGGCGGCGCGAAAGACGAGGGGAACGTTGGGGCAGCTCCTTGGAGGTGGAGGACGGGGTGGCTGAACCGGCGGGATGATGAGATCGACGACGGATCCTCATCCGGTACGGTGGATGAGGGACGTCGAGGTGTTGTTGTGGACGGCGTCGTCGGGGAAGAGGCTCCAGGTGGCGGACGGAGCAGGGTGTGGTGTTTCGTCGCGGGTTTTCGCGGCCTCGGTGTACGAATGGGTGGGCGGATGGGTAGGCAGTGGGGAACCATGGCTTAGAGACGCGCTTGTCCGAAATGTGGGGTAAGTTACTAAAGTACCCCCCACCGATTTGAGGCGGTTCTTTCGGTTCAGGGGTACCACGGGCATTTCACGTGTCGGGATTTCACAGGAGGTGGGAGTTTTCGCGCGTGTTGTAATTGCGGAATAGCAAGGCGCGGGTTGAGATGGAGGGAGTTGTCGGAGCACAACGATACAAAGATATATCTTAAATATTTCGTGCTAACAAGGCGCGGGTTGAAGAGGCGGGAGTTTCAAAGACGATGACAGAGACGCTTAGCTTCAATTTTCGGCATAACAAAGGCGCGGCTTGAAATTTCGGAAGAATAAGCTTAACGTGTACCAAAAAAAAGACAATTTGCACCTCAACACGCACAACACACACACAAACACCATTTAGACTAGAGTAAGGTACACGTGCATTGCACGCATGAGATTTGGCCACCAAATTATGAATAAATACCACATTATAGCATGCAAGCTTTTTGTCATATATGCATGATGTAGATGTTCGTTTAATTCTTATAGTTCATTTCATTCAAAATCATCTAGTTTTTATAAGAAAGCTAATCTATTTTAAGATTCATGGAATTGTGCGTTGTAAGACATAAAGTAAAAACAAATAATGACAAATCATGTAGAAAAACATTTGGGCAATTACGATACGGAAGATTCTAGAACAAATAAGAAGTGCTTGTGTTTTGATGTTTGTGCATTATGCTTAAGTTCAACCATGGAGTCTTCTAGATTATACATGTGGCAAAATCTGGTGGAATCTAGATGATATCCAACGGCCAATAGTGCTCAAATTTGCCATCTTTGGACCATCGGATTCGCCTCATCCAACGACCATCTTTCAAAGTTAAAGTTACCCACACACAATATAAAAATATATATAATATAATATATATTTCTATATAGGGGTATAGATATAGATATGTGATGCGAAAGCCGCCCATCATCTCCAATTAGAATAGTGTATCCATGCACGGATGCGACGTGGCCAAATGATGTTTGCTATCGGTATCTCAAATTCAAATCAGTCTGACCTTGTTCAATGTGTATACATTACAACATGCTCGTTTCCAAACCACACCGCGCAGATCTCCGTTATATTCATGCATGCATGGGTTTCAAACATCAGGATCTCTTATTCAAATATTTGAATTCAACTTTACATTGATTATGACGTCACCTACTCTTTTACACCCACAGAGTAGTCTTCTCTTTATAATTGCACTACAAGAAATGTGCCAACTAGTGACCTTCTGTCAGTGACCCTGAAAGAATTGGTCATAGATCTATGACCATTTCAGACCAATTGGTCAAAAGCTGTTCGGGGGGCTCCAAACCCTAAACAATAACGACCATTTTGGTCGAAAGGTCGTAATTTCCTTACGAAATGGTCATAAAGCATAAAGACAGTCCGTCATTGCCTTATTTCTAGCTGATCATGACCAATATAGATGGTCATAACCTTGTAAATTGTGGTGGGTTGCTATGACTAGGCGCCACCTCATCAGTTTGCCTATGTGTCATGTCCATGTGGCGGTTTTGCCCTAGGTTGTGAAGCAACCTATATTTCTACCATTCCCAAAATTCCCAAAAAAATCTCATAAATTCTTTGGGTCATATCTTCGTCAAATATGTAAAAAACCTTCCTTGCGTAGTTTAAAAATAATTCAAAAATATTTATTTTCCTATTCTGTTCAGAAAAACACTTTGTGAAGGAAGTACCACTTTGGCATGTCCAAATGGTATCCATTTTCTCTGATGCTTTCCTCTACCCAAATAACCATCCTCCACCAAATGCCAGCTCAATCTATTCATTATTTTGAGCCCGGCTTCAACATTCGTATTTATGTCCGGTGTGGTACTTGGCAAAGCAAGTACCACCTAGGCTCCTCCTTTTGAGCTCAAAATTTGTGAAGACGGTCTTCTTAGTAATTGATCATCCTCAGCCAAAACTCACACCCATTAGCCATGTGCATTTCCCGTACTGCTAATCAAACACTTGGCTGCTTATTCATGTTTGAGCATCGATCGGTCTCCTCGTGAGAATCTTATGTTGTGATTTTCTTCGTAGCACCTACCTGGGGAGTGCCCAACCCACTAGACATGCTTAGGCAAACTAGAACACATGGCAACGTCACGGTCACGCGGTGACCACCTTGGCATGCGAACATCTTGAGTTCTGGCAGCTCTAGAGTTGGGGCCCTCGGCCACCGTCCAAACCTCGGCGACGCCACCAAACCATGTATTTATGATTAAATAAGTATGTATGTAAATATAAATGATTTTTGGAAAAAAATAGGAAACTATGAGGCATTGCAGGTTCAAATTTGACCCGCTTCAAATTTGAATCGTGGGAATTTGTCTTTTCACGAGGAGGTGGATCAAAACTTTGACACCCAACCATTTTGTCAATTGTGCATTAAATATGGCCTAGTATTTTATAAAATTTATTTGGTCCAATTTTGCAACAAATATATGGTAGGTCCTTCATAAAAAAAAACTCATTTCAGGCACTCGAAAAATGGAAAATGGCTCTTTTGTGTAATGAAAGTGAAAACTCCCTTAGGAAACATTGTTTGGAATTCCAAGATGCACCCTTGTGCACAATATGAGATCATTTGAACAAACTATGCCATGAATGTGGCCATAAGATTGATCATTTGGCTTGAAAGCCATGAATCTTCGGGCATGATAGCTCATTTCTGTGAACACTTTTTTAAAATAATTTCCTTATTACAAGTTTATTATTTTTCCTGGAAACTTGGTCACATATAATGACACAATGCGAAGGTTTTCCAATTTTTTGATTTTGTTTGAATTTTTTATGCCCGTTTCAAAATGCGGTCAAAACGACGGGAATGACCGTTCCTAGCTAGTGGTTGAAGCTTGGAAATTTTTTGGTGTTTCTCTGATTAAATAGATACTTATGTACCTAGAAATGATTTTTGGGAAAAATAAAGAGCAAACTATGAGGCAGCTGCAGTTCAAATTTGACCCGCTTCCAACTGAATCGGCGGGAATTTGTCTTTTTCACCAGAGGTGGATCAAAACTTTTTACACCCAACCATTTGATCAATTGTGCATTAAATATGGCCTGGTATTTTTGAAAAATGATTTGGTCCAATTTTGCAATAATTATTTGGTAGGTTCTTCACAAAAAAACCTCATTTGGGGCACTCGAAAAATTGAAAATGGCTCTTTTGTGCAATGAAAGTGCAAACTCCCTTAGGCAACATTGTTTGGAATTCCAAGATGCACCCTTGTGCACAATATGATATCATTTGAACAAACTATGCCATGAATTTGGCCATAAGATTGATCATTTGGCTTGAAAGCCATGAATCTTCACGCATGATAGCTCATTCCTGAGAACACTTTTTAAAAATAATTTCCATATTACAAAATTATTTATTTTCCTGGAAACTTGGTCACATATAATGACACAATGCGAAGGTTTCCAATTTTTTGATTTTTTCTATTTTTTTATGCCCGTTTCGAAATGCGGTCAAAACGGCGGGAATGACCGTTCCTAGCTAGTGGTTGAATCTTGGAAAACTTTTGGTGTTTCTCTGATTAAATAGATACTTATGTACCTAGAAATGATTTTTGGGAAAATAAAGAGCAAACTATGAGGCATTTGTAGTTCAAATTTGACCGCTTCCATCTGAATCAATGAATTTGTCTTTTCACCAGAGGTGGATCAAAACTTTTACACCCAACCATTTGGTCAATTGTGCATTAAATATGGCCTAGTATTTTTGAAAAATGATTTGGTCCAATTTTGCGATAATTATTTGGTAGGTCCTTCACAAAAAAACCTCATTTGGGGCACTCGAAAAATGGAAAATGGCTCTTTTGTGCAATGAAAGTCAAAACTCCCTTAGGCAACATTGTTTGGAATTCCAATATGCACCCTTGTGCACAATATGAGATCATTTGAACAAACTATGCCATGAATGTGGCCATAAGATTGATCATTTGGCTTGAAAGCCATGAATCTTCACGCATGATAACTCATTTCTGAGAACACTTTTTAAAAATAATTTCCGTATTACAAGTTTATTATTTTTCCTGGAAACTTGGTCACATATAATGACACAATGCGAAGGTTTTCCAATTTTTTGGTTTTTTTAATTTTTTATGCCCGTTTCAAAATGCTGTCAAAACGGCGGGCATGACCGTTCCTAGCTAGTGGTTGAATCTTGGAAAACTTTTGGTGTTTCTCTGATTAAATAGATACTTATGTACCTAGAAATGATTTTTGGGAAAAATAAAGAGCAAACTATGAGGCAGCTGTAGTTCAAATTTGACCCGCTTCCATCTGAATCAGCGGGAATTTGTCTTTTTCACCAGAGGTGGATCAAAACTTTTTACACCCAACCATTTGGTCAATTGTGCATTAAATATGGCCTAGTATTTTTGAAAAATGATTTGGTCCAATTTTGCGATAATTATTTGGTAGGTCCTTCACAAAAAAACCTTATTTGGGGCACTCGAAAAATGGAAAATGGCTCTTTTGTGCAATGAAAGTGAAAACTCCCTTAGGGGACATTGTTTGGAATTCCAAGATGCACCCTTGTCCACAATATGAGATCATTTGAACAAACTATGCCATGAATGTGGCCATAAGATTGATCATTTGGCTAGAAAGCCATGAATCTTTAGGCATGATAGCTCATTTCTGAAAACACTTTTTAAAAATAATTTCCGTATTACAAGTTTATTATTTTTCCTGGAAACTTGGTCACATATAATGACAAAATGCGAAGGTTTTCCAATTTTTTGATTTTGTTTGATTTTTTATGCTCGTTTCAAAATGCGGTCAAAACGGCGGGAATGACCGTTCCTAGCTAGTGGTTGAAACTTGGAAAATTTTTGGTGTTTCTCTGATTAAATAGATACTTATGTACCTAGAAATGATTTTTGGGGAAAACAAAGAGCAAACTATGAGGCAGCTGCAGTTCAAATTTGACCCGCTTCCAACTGAATCGGCGGGAATTTGTCTTTTTCACCAGAGGTGGATCAAATTTTTTTACAACCAACCATTTGATCAATTGTGCATTAAATATGGGCTAGTATTTTTGAAAAATGATTTGGTCCAATTTTGCAATAATTATTTGGTAGGTCCTTCACAAAAAAACCTCATTTGGGGCACTCGAAAAATGGAAAATGGCTCTTTTGTGCAATGAAAGTGAAAACTCCCTTAGGAAACATTGTTTGGAATTCCAAGATGCATCCCTGTGCACAATATGAGATCATTTGAGCAAACTATGCCATGAATGTGGCCATAAGATTGACCATTTGGTTTGAAAGCCATGAATTTTCACGCATGATAGCTCATTTCTGAGAACACTTTTTAAAAATAATTTCCGTATTACAAGTTTATTATTTTTCCTGGAAACTTGGTCACATATAATGACACAATGCGAAGGTTTTCCAATTTTTTGATTTTTTTTGAATTTTTATGCCCGTTTCAAAATGCGGTCAAAACGGCGGGAATGACCGTTCCTAGCTAGTGCTTGAATCTTGGAAATTTTTTGGTGTTTCTCTGATTAAATAGATACTTTTGTACCTAAAAATGATTTTTTGAAAAAACAAAGAGCAAACTATGAGGCAGCTGTGTCGGTGTACTAGAGTAGGGGTACCCTAGTATCCGTGCTAGATGCCGCAGACGATTCTTGACACCAGCAAGGTTTGCCTCGTCACCACCAAGATCCTCCGTGGCTCCTTTGGAGCCATTCAAGAACAAAGTATTTGATTAAGAAGACAAGGGCCCGGCAAGAGGAGCTTGTCGGGAAGGCCACTCAAGGCATGCAGAAGACAAGGCCCCGGCAAGAGGAGCTTGTCGGGAAGGCCACTCAAGGCATGCAGAAGACAAGGCCCCGGCAAGAGGAGCTTGCCGGAAGGCTCGAGCGCGACAAGCCTCCGGACGCGACAAGGATTCGACGCGACAAAGGCGCTTGCCGCTGGAAGCAACCTCTCTCCATCCCGCTCCAGCTCATCCAGACGATGTCGCCATGGGACCGTTCCATGCGGCGGCGTGTCGAGGAATGTGCAGCCAGCGGAGAGCAGCGATAAGCGGTGACAAGCTTGCCATCGTGGCGGCGGAGGCGCACTGACGGTCTCTCTGTAATCGCTTTGGGGCGACAACGACGGGCATTTATTGCTTTTGTCCCTTGCCGTCGAGTTAGGTATTTTGCACCTTTGTACATCGCTCGAGTAGGTGAACCAACTTCTGTTTTTACATTTGTACCCTCATCTATGTTGCCACCTGTCGGAGACCCCTTGAGCATATAAAAGGAGGCCCATGCGCAACGTAGAAGGGGTTCGGCTCGAGCTTCGGTTCATTCGACTCACCAGAGATCAGATACACTCACGCTAGGTTTTGTAGCTCGCATCGCTCCCTAGCAAGAACACAATACATCAAACAAGCAGCAGTAGGAGTTTTATCTCTCCGGAGAGCTCCGAAGCTGGGTAAACTGCTCATGTGCCTCGCCTCGATCCGCTCTTCGTGCGATCTCCGGCCTCCAAACCACAAAGGGCCTGGTCCGCCCGGCCCCATAGGTGTTCGTGGGTGCGATCAGCCTCCCGACATCTTTGGCGCGCCAGGTAGGGCGTCGAGGCCGTGTGAATCTGATCCGGTGTTCACCACGAGCAGCGTCCTCAACATCTTCCCCAACATGCCACCGAAGAAGAAGGCTTGGCGGCAGAGCCCGCCAGCGTCGTACCCACCCTCACCGCAGCAAGCGGGTGGTGGGGCAGACTGGCGGAGGAATGGGCGCCCGGCGAAGGTGCTCGCGACGTTGCCAAGTCCAAGGACAAGGCCCGCAAACCTCGGGTGTCGCGCATCCCCAGCGCCCATCTCAGAGACGGGACCAACAACGTCATGGCATTCACAATGCCATGCGTTAGATGGATCGAGACCCTCAAGACCAGCATGCGCGCCAACATGCTGCACGAGTGAGATACGGTCGCTGGGCGGGGTGCTGCTCCTTCTAACGTGGTTAGAAGTCCGAGCATATCCGCTCCTCGCACTGCTCGCCAATGCCACCCACGACTCCAGCGAAGCTGGCGAGCTCAGCTGCTCCTCGACTACCCTCCAACGGCCGACAAGGTCGACGAGTGGAGCGCCACTATCGAGCCTCATCGGCTTTGCCAACGGCGGCGGCTCGCGGCAACCAACGCCATCATTGCCGCGGCGAGGCGACAAGGCACGAGCCGGTGGCGGCAGACTGTCGGAGGTGCAACCACCGTGCACTCTCCGCCACGAAGGCCAAGATCACCGACTCACCGGATCCACGTCGACAGCGACTCCACCGCGTCGCCGGATCCGCGAGCTTCGCCGCGATCAGCGCCAAGTTCTTCATGGCGACAACAAGAGGACGCTTCGAACTTCGCATCGGCGCTAGAGAGAAGCGCGACGTCGATCCGACAAGCGCGCTGGGCCTTCTGTTGACATGCGCGCCCGGAGGAGCCAGCGACTTGTCAGACGCTGTAGGTTGCCCTGCGTTCACTCGTGAGCTGCGGCAAGTCCAGTGGCCCAGCCAGAAAAACTTCAAACCAGACGTGCCGGAGAAGTATGATGGCAGGACGCATCTGTCGGAGTTTCTTAGCATCTACACCATTGCGGTGCAGGCTGCGGGGGGGCGGGACGACAAGATCCTCGCCAACTACTTCCCGCTCGTACTCAAGCCCAACGTCAGATCTTGGCTCATGCACTTGCCAGACAGCTCCATATCCTCTTGGGCAGATCTATGCCATCAGTTTGTTGGCGCCTTCACAGGTGGCCACGAGCCTCATGGCCAAGAGAGCGACCTTCATCTGCTCGCCCAGGAGGAAGGAGAGTCCCTGCGCAAGTTCATTCAGAGATTCAGCCGTGTGCACTACAACATCGAGCGTCCACCCTGCCGCGGTGATCGGCGCATTTCATCGAGAATGTGCGGAACCGCAGGATGAGGAGGAGATGGCGATGTGCAAAGTCAAGGATGTCGATGAGCTGTACGCCTTGGCCGACAAGTGTGCACGCTACGAGGAAGGAGGAGACTCGAGGAGAGAATGCGGAAGCAGGATCTCGACAAGGAGGAGACCGCCCCGGCAAAGAAGGGCCGGCGGCGAGGCAACAGGAAAAAGAAAGGCAGAGAAGTGCTAGCTGTTGAGCAGTCCGGCAACGGAGGTGGCGACAAGAACGCCAAGGCTGGTGGCTCCAGCAAGGAGGTTGCCGCTGACGCCAACCACCAGTCGGTGTCGGCCGCCGACAAGCAGGACGGCTCCGGCAAGCAATACTGCAAGATCCACCGCACCAAAGGCCACGACCTCCAGAGCTGCAAGAAGGTCGAGCAGCTTGTTGAATAGCAGAGAGCTGAGTACGAGCGGCGCGACAAAGAGAAGGCCCAGGAAGGTGCTGGGGGAGCAAGCAAGAAACGTCCCGGCCGGGGAGGACGCCGCGGCAAGGCCAAGCAGCGGCAAGGAGACAGACCTCCCCGCGGCCGCGACAAGGATGAAGATGATGACGACGACGAAGATATGGAAGACGACGCCCGGCGAGCAGGAGTTTCAGAAATCCACAGAGGTCCTCTGCATTGACGGAGGTGCTTCCTGCATACCTCCCACCGCCAACTCAAGCAATGGATGGGGAGGTCAATGCAGCGGAACCATCCGTGAGAGTCACGCAAGCCTACGAAGTGGTCCAGACGCCTATCATTTTTGATATTGAGGACCACCACGATCGCATAATCGCTGCCGTCGGTGCTTGCCGATGTTGGTCTCACCAACCATCCGCAACCTCAAGGTCACCAAAATGTTAGTTGACGGCGGGGCGGCTTGAATCTGATCTCCTCCAGCGGTGCTCAGAAGCTTCAAATCCTCGACAATGAGCTCGAAGAGACCGGCACTTTCAAGGAATCAATCCGGAAGGAGCAAGCCTTAGGGGAAGATTACGTTGCGGTAACATTTGGCGCCGAGCTGAACTTTAGGGCCGAGAGGGTCACATTCGAAGTTGCCGATTTCCCATTGCCTTACAATGGGATACTTGGCCGCCCAAAGACTCGCCAAGTTCATGGCAGCCTCTCACTACGCCTACAACTTACTCAAGATGCCAGGCCCGATAAGCGTCATCTCTGTCCATGGCGACAAGAAGGATGCCCTTATTTGTGCCGACAAGATCTACCGGGATGCAGCAGCCGCGACAGATTGCCAGACACTTGCCGCTGAAGCTCCCGGGGGGAAGAAGACAAAGTCCAAGTCCGGCAAGGGCTCTGATGCTCACTCCGGTAAGCGCACCTCTTCGGAGTGCTGCACTACCGTCGAGGATGCACCATCAAGCTCCACCGGTAAGTGCAAGAAGATGGTAGCTCCGCCAAAGACCAAGAAGGTGCCCGCCAAGGAGGACGACACTGGTGGTACCTTTACCATAAGTGCCTCTCTCGACCCTAAATAGGAAGGCGCGCTCGTTGCTTTCTGCGGGCGAATGTCGGCGTGTTTGCATGGCAACCGTCGACATCCCAGTGTTCCTGTGAAAGTGATGGAGCACCGCTGGCCGTTTGTCCTCATGCGCGGCCCGTCAAGCAAAAAGTCGGGAAGCAAGCGGTGGGCGCCAAGAATTCATAGCGAAGAGATCAAGAAGCTGGAAGCGGCGGGCCTTGTCGAGGAGTGCTCCATCCTACGTGGTTGGCCAATCCACGTAGTCGTGCGCAAAGCAAATGGAAAATGGAGACTTTGTATTGACTTCACGGATGTTAATAAAGCTTGTTCCAAAGATCCATTTCCCTTGCCGCGCATTGACCAGATTGTTAACTCCACGGCTGGATGTGATTTGCTTTCGTTTCTTGATGCATACTCAGGATACCATCAGATCTTCATGGCTGAAGAAGATGAAGAGAAGACCGCATTCATTACACCATGTGGCACATACTGTTTCATACGGATGCCTTTCGGTTTGAAGAATGCTGGTTCAACATTTGCAAGGGTAGTCCATGGCGCTTTTGAGCCACAAATGCACAGAAATGTAGAAGCCTACATGGATGACATAGTGGTCAAAAGCAAGGACAAAGCAACTCTGGTTCAAGATTTGCACGAGACCTTTGCAAATCTGCGCAAGATCAACCTCAAGCTCAACCCCGAGAAGTGCGTGTTTGGAGTCCCTTCCGGCAAGCTTCTCGGGTTCTTCGTGTCTCAACGAGGGATTGAAGCTAATCCCGACAAGATCAAGGCCATTGAGCAGATTGAAGCACCAAAGCGCGTCAAGGATGTCACGAAGACTTGCCGGTTGCGTAGCTGCTCTCGGCAGGTTTATTTCTAGGTTCTGCTGAGCGCGCACGCCATTTTCAAGATTTTGAAAAGGCAGGTCCAATGACATGGACTCGGCGGAGGCTGCGCTGCAGGACTTGAAGAGATACATGTCCTCCACTCCAACACTTGTCGCACCTAAGCCACAAGAGAAGTTCTTTGCTATATATAGCAGCAACCAATCAAGTGGTTAGTGCTGCGTTAGTAGCGGAGAGGGAGGCGGATGATGAGCCAGCAACCACGGCAAGCACATCCAGCGACAAGCAGGGGGCTTCGCTGACAAGCTCTGGTCCCAACAAGGACGAATCCGCGCAGACACATGACCAGATGCAGAAAAGGATGGTGCAGCGCCCAGTCTACTTTGTCAGTTCCCTCCTGCAGGGGGCTAGATCAAGGTATTCTGGTGTGCAGAAATTGCTTTTCGGCCTCCTCATGGCCTCGAGAAAGCTGCGCCATTACTTCCAAGCGCATGAGATCACTGATTGTCACTCGCTTTCCGCTGAAGAGGATCTGCGAGAATCCGGAAGCAGCAGGCGGGATTGTCAGTGGGCATTGGAGCTATCAAGCTTTGGTGTCAAGTTTGAAAGCACATCAACTATCCAAAGCGAGCGTTGGCAAATTCATAGCAGAATGGGCGCCAACGCCAGATGAAGAGATTCGGAGGCGAGAATTCCGGTCAAGGAAGCAAGCAAAGAGTGGCTGATGTACTTTGATGGTGCCTTCTCGCTGCAAAGGCGCCCGGTGCGGCGTCTGCTTATCGCACCCACCGGAGAGCACCTCAAGCACGTAGTCGGATGCACTTTCCCAAGGAGCAAGCAACAAACAATCTGCAGAGTATGAAGGTTTGCTTGCCGGTCTCGAGATCGCAGTGGACCTTGGGATCAAAAAGCTTATTGTCAGGGGTGACTCGCAGCTTGTCGTCCGCCAAGTGAACAAAGATTACCAGAGTCCGTTGATGGAAGCCTACGTTGATGAAGTGAGGAAGCTAGAAGTGCACTTTGACGGCCTGCAAATGGAACATGTTCCAAGGGCTCAGAATGATATTGCTGACGGCCTGTCAAAGTGCGCTGCACTTAAGTTACCTATGGAACCAGGGATTTTCGTGCTCAAGCTGACTCAGCCAACCGTAACACCATCAACTGGACAAAGCAAGAAGAGAAAGTTAGTCTCTGGTGACTACTTCCCGGCAGAGCTTCCCGAAGCCGTCGTTGCGAAGCTCCCCAAGATCAACACGAACAGTGCTGAGGGGTAGTCTGCTCCGACAAGCCCCATGGTTTGTTTCGTTGAAGCAGACGCTCCCGACAAGTCTTGCTCCGGCAAGCTTGTCGGGGAACATCAACTCGGCGAGCCGCAGGTTCTGCCGTGAAGCTGATGTTCCCACAGCAGCAGAATGTGCCTTTAGTCCTTGTTGTCGAGCCACAAGCTCCGGCATGGGCGCAGCAGATTGTCCATTTGCTTGAGACAGGAGAACTTCGAAGAGCAAGAAGAAAGCGAAAAGAGTAGCCCGGCGGTCAAGTATGTACCCGGTTGTCGACTGCATCATGCGAAGAAGACTCAACGGTGTGAAATTGAAGTGTATTCCCAGGGAAGATGGACATAAGCTGTTGGCAGAGATACACGGAGGCTAATGTGGTCACCACATTGGCGCGAGAGCACTTGCCGGCAAAGCTTTCCGGCAAGGTTTCTTCTGGCCGACAGCCCTCCAGGATGCAACTGCACAAGTAACCAAGTGTGAAGAGTGCCAGTTCCATTCCAAACAGATACACCAGCCAGCTCAAGCTCTCCAGACGATCCCTTTATCACGGCCATTTCGGTGCAGGGGCTCAACATCCTCGGCCCCTTCCCCGAGCTGTCGGGGCTTTGAATACTTATGCGTCGCCATCGACAAGTTCACAAAGTGGCGGAAGTGGAAGCGATGAGGAAGGTGACGGCACGGTCATCGATCAAGTTCTTGGTCGATTGTTTGCCGTTTGGAATCCCTAACAGGATCATCACCGACAACGGCACACAATTCTGAGTCACACCTTCATGCAGATCGTCCAAGATCTTGGCGCCAAGGTGCACTTTGCTTCCGTTGCTCACCCGAGAAGCAAGGGTCAAGCGAGAGAGGGCAAATCTTTGAAGTGCTCTTGGCGGGCTCAAGACCAGAACTTTCGATAGGCTGCACAAGTGCGGAAGAAAGCTGGATCGAGGAGCTGCGGTGGTTCTTTGGTCGATAAGGACGACGCCAAATCGAGCCACCGGCCAGACACCCTTTGCTCTAGTCTATGGAGCAGAGGCAGTTCTCCCCACGGAACTCGTATACGGATCGCCTCGAGTGCTCGCTTATGATGAGCTTGAGCAAGAGCAGCTACGACAAGATGACGCTGCTCCTTGAGGAGGATCGTCTCGGGCGGCTGTCGCGAGCTGCTCGCTTCTGACAAGCTTTGCGTCGCTACCATAGCCGCAGAGTTAGTGCGAAGTCTCGAGGAAGGCGACCTTGTTCTTGGTAGCGTTCGGTCCGTCAGAATTCAAACAAGTTGACACGAAGTGGGAAGTCCCTTATCTGGTGAAACGAGTCACTAGACACTGGCGCTGTCGCCTTGAGACCGAAGATGGCATTCGGTGAGCAACTCCTGGAACATTGAGCATCTTCGTAAGTTTTACCATAGAGGCGCGGTTGCGGAACCCGTTCCGGCAACCACCTTTAATACAAGTCTTGCCCCTGTTGCATGTAATCCTTTGTACAAAGCGAGCGCAGACCCGATGCATCGATAAAGCTCATGTGTTGCGCACAACTTGTCAAATTCATGCTTTCATCATTTTATTGCATGTTTTGGCTAACACTTTGTGCAGAAACCACACCCGGTAAGCAGAATCGAGCCACTGGGCTCCATAACGTTATTTCCTCTTCTTTCTCTTTTCTCAAAGAAAGAAAGACTCCCTCGCGCACAAGTTAACCAGGGGGAAGGAGGAGATAATACTATGGACCAGGCACCGCTCGAGGAAGTTTCGCCTCATCGGGAAGCAAGAGACAGAAAAGCTAAGTTGCCAAAGTTTGAGCAATCAATTTTTAAATTTTTTAGTTATCTTCCTCGAACGATAGTACTTTGTATGGAAAACCTGTGTGTAGAGGAACCAACTCGCCGGCTAGTCGCGCCCTTACTTTGTTTCGAGTCCGCTCAACAACTTAAGTGTGCTGCGGCTAGTCGCGACAAGGTTGCTTGTCGGAGGCTGACCTTGCCCGGTTGCTCGACGTTCCGCACTCGATGCTTTCATGGCAAAAGTGCCCGCACCGACAAGTCCCCCAAATGCGTAAGGCAGAAACGTACAAAAGAAGGAATCAAGTAGAGGAAATAACGTTGCATTGATCGCCTAAGATAGAGTATATTACAAAATAACTTGTCGTTGATCTAACAAAGTGTTCTAAACATGATCGCAGCGACAAGGGAAAGATAAAGTTGGCGGCCTAGTCTACGCGGGTCGCCATCAATCCGCTTGATCTTGTTCACCTTGTCCACAATGGGTGCGACAAGGGCTTTGAGCTCCTCCACGTTGGCATCTGGCGGCAAGGATCCGAGGACGCCCGTTAAGGTTGAGGCCCGGATTGCGGAAGGCCACCTTTATCAACACCTTCTCGAGGGCTCTGCACGCAGATCTGGCGTGATTCCTCGGCCAGCTGCTTTGGGACCTCTTCCCGGAGTCACCGGAGACCCGTCACCACGCCTTTGAAGAATAAGCTGAGTTTGGCGCTGGGCTGGAGATGCTCGTCGGAGGAGTATGCAAGGTCCGCCATCCCAGCTCCATCATTTCGTTGTGGATGTCGGCGGTGGTGTCCACAAGACCTTGATCCAGTGCTCCACGCTCTCCCTCAAGGTGCTCTGGATGGAGGCGGCATTCGCTAGCAGCTCCTCCTTGGCCTTGATCGCCTCCAACAAGCCCACCTCCGCTCTCTGGCGCCGTCCAACGTCTGCGTCAGAGTGGTCAGCTTCAGCTCAAGATCCGCCTTGGAATCCTTGGCGGCGTCGAGCTCCTTGCCTCTATCGTGAGACGACTCTGCAGCTCGCCAAGGCGTGGCGTCCTTCTCACGCTCACGCTTGAGCGCGGCAAGCTCTTCGCCGCTCTTCTTGAGGCTGGCCTCGGCTGTGCCACCTTCGCCTTTAGCTCTTCCTTGGCGGCCTCGGCGGCTGCGGCAACATCCTTCGCTTCACAGGCGCCCGCCAAAGTGACTCCTCGCTGGCAGCAAGGTCTTCTTCGTGGCTGTCCAGGTTGACCTTCCGCTGCGCCAACTCGCTTTCTGTGCGGAGAGCTTCTCGGCAACCAGCCGCTGCTCCTCTTCAGTGCGGCCTTCTCAAGGATGAAGGCCGTGCGCTCTTACGCAAGTTGCCCCAGCGCTTACGCTTTCGTCGCGGAGAGCTTCTTGGTTGACGCTCGGAGCTCTTCGCGCTTCTCCATGTCCACTCCTGCCCTCGCGACAAGTGCTTCCGGGACTCCAACTTGGCCTGCGGGCGCGGTAGAGCTACATCGGCTTCTTGTTGCTCCTCCTCGACTTCGCCGCTGCTGCTGCTTGGCGCGTCCACCAGCGTCGGCCAGAGAGGTGAGTAGCTCGCCGTCGAAGGTCTCTCAATAGACCGGCGCCCTGGAGCTCGGTTCCTGGGGAGCTTGATGAAGACGCCGCCCGGCCTTGGTAGGCGCCGGGCTGGGGCTCCTCGAGCTTGGCCTTGCAGCGGCGGGGGAGTCGGCTGTCCGTGTAGCGCTTGGCGCTCCTGCGGCCTCAGGGCCGTCAGTGCGATCGCCCGGCCCCTCGCCGGCCTCTGCGTAGGCAGCCTCGGTGGCCTCCTCGCCAACAGGCTCGTCGGCGACGACCTCTTCTTCCATCAACAACGACCTCTTCTTTCTCGACGGTGGCCTCGTCGGTGTTGCCACGCGCTTCCTCCTCGCCGGCGGCCTCGACCTCCATCGGCTCTGCGTCAGACGAAGAAAGAGCAGTCAAGCAAATGTTCAAAAAGAGAAACAAAAGAAAGCAAGCCCAAGGGAAATTTTCAGATAAGGAAATTACCTGCAACGGATCCGTAGCCGTGACCTCGACCACTTTGGAGGGTCACTGGCGCTATCCTGCCGGGTAGCCTCCCTTGCCGGAGTGGCCTCCCTTGTCGGAGGGCGCTCCCTTGCCGGAGATTCCTCCCTTGGCAGCGTAGTGGCAGCAGACAGGATCTCGGGGGCGGCTTCCGAGTCCTCCTGACGAGGCTGCTCTGCTCCTACACAAGCAAACAATCAGGTATCAACGAAGAAGGGGCACCCTTGCACACCTAATAGTAAGGAGAAAACTGCACACTTACTCTGGGGGCTGTGCTGGGGGCTGCTCTGAGGAAGGGTTGCCGGGTCCGGCAAGGGGGTCTCGGACGCGTCTCCCGTTGCCACGGGAGAATTGTCCTCGACGACGACCGTCGGGATCTTGGCCCTCTTCGACGCTCTCTGGGCCAGCGTCCTGAAAAGGAAAGAGTCCGGAACGAAGCAAATCAGATTCAAGATGAAGCAATAGAATTGAAGAAATACAAGCACAATCTCAAGAACTTACTCTTTGCCTTCCTCCTCGGAGCTGAGCGCGGAGAAGTCAAACTCCGGCTCGCCTCCGGTGCGACGAGGCGAGTGGGCTCTCTTGGCCGCTTAAGCGGAGGCGTCGGCGGTGGCACGAGAAGATCCCGCCCGGTTGTCGCGCGGCGGTGAGGCGCTCGCGGCTACCTCGCTTGCAGCGTTAGAAACGCGTCATGGCGCTGCTGCTGTGGGCCAGTCTGCCGCCCCGAATCGTCTCCGACCTTGCGGAGACGCCTCTTCGGCGGAGCCGGGGGCTCCGCTGGCGGCAAGTCGCTGGGTGGTGGAGAAGAAGCGCCCTCGGCGGGTCTACTCGACCCGGCCTCGGGCTCGACAAGCTCGTCCTCGCCGGCGATCTCCCTTCGCTCGGCAAGGCTTGCCGCCGCAGCGTCCGCCTCCTCCACGGTGAACCCGAAGGCTCCGGCGGCGGCGGCTGCCGCCTCCTCCACCTGGTGGCAATCCGCGCCATCTCCTCGTCGGTGGTGTCGCGGGTGAGCCTACGCTTTCGTCGGGCGGATCGGCACTTCTTCCAAATCGTCGAACTGCTGCACGACCTCGTCGAGGCTCCTGCCGAGTTGGGGCGATCCGTGGGGAGTCGCTGACAACGGCATCATGGCGCCGGATGCGGTCGGCGCCGAGTTGTTGCACAAAGGGCGACCCCCTCGGCAACCTAAACCACTCGGGGTGGTCGGGTCGTTCTTGAACAGCTCGAGCAGCATCGCATCCAGCTCCAAGGCGGTGAAGTTCGATTCAGACCGGGCGCAACCTCATAATATACGCCGCATTTTGGAACTCCCAAGCAGGCCTCCTCCTCTCCTGCAAGGGAAGCGTCTGGCGGCGAAGGAAGTCTGCGCCAGCTGCGCTTACGGTTAGTCCGGCAAGCCCGAGGCGCAAGATCCGGGTCACAGCTATCTTCAACCGCATCCTCCGGCGCCAAGTTACTCCAATCTCTGCAGCGCACTATTGGGGTTTGGCGCCTGCAGCGATGAAGGGCTGCGGGTTCTCCTCACGACCCAACACCAATTGGCTCTCCAGTCCTCCCACTTGTTGCGGAACTCTCCTTCCAGGTAGGCCTCTTTCTTGCCGATCCTAGAGACCCAGGCTATCCCTCCGGCAAGTGGCTCTCCTCTCTCGACGCGGGGCACGAAGAAATGGCGGAAGAGTGCCACATTTGGGTGGACTCCGACAAAGTTTTCGCAAAGATGCGTGAAAACTGCCATGGTCAAGACGGCGTTGGGGGTGAAATCAAGGAGGCGGAGGCCAAACGTGTTCATGATGTCGCAGAAGAACTCGGAAATGGGGGGGCAAAGCCCGCAATAGAAGAAAAGGGCGAAAAAGGGGTACCCTGTTGGGGCCAAATCAGAAGCGGAGGCAGGGAGTACCTTCGTGCGCGGATGCGCACGCGTCTCCGTCGACCAAAAGAGGTAGAAGACGTCTCGCAGCTCCCTTGCACCGAGCTGCGGGGGGAAGATGGCCCGCTCCTTGCGCAACGCCATGAGCAGCCGCCTCGGCCGACTTGACGCCTTCTCCTTGTCGGCTTTCGGAGCCATGGCGAGGGCGGCGGAGGAGGCCGACGGCGGTGAGCGTGCTTGTGGCGAAAGGGGGCGGGGCGCTGCTCTCTCCGCACCGGAGAAGAAGGGGGGAGCGGCGGTGGTTTTCTTGACAAGACAGCGATGGCAGAGTGGACGGCCTGCCCCTGTTTCCTCCGCTTATAAAGAGGGGGAGGGGGCGGACGTTCCGCTTTTCCTAATAAAGAAACCCCCACGACCACGCCCACGATCTCTCACACGGCGCCACGTCCGGTGCGTGCCGTTAGTGGGGATCGTGGTGGGTCCGGGGCGAGTTGCGACGTGGTCGAGGCCGCGTCTGACCGTGGACTGTTTTGGGCCTGGCCCGACAGCGCTCGGCACCGTGTACGGCCCAGTTCGGGGCTCCTGCCGGTGTACTAGAGTAGGGTACCCTAGTATCCCGTGCTAAATGAGCAGACGGTTGCAGCACCCCGCGGCAAGGTTTGCCTCGTCACCACCAAGATCCTCCGTGGCTCCTTTGGAGCCATTCAAGAACAAAGTATTTGATTAAGAAGACAAGGCCCCAGCAAGAGGAGCTTCTCGGGAAGGCCACTCAAGGCATGCAGAAGACAAGGCCCCGGCAAGAGGAGCTTGTCGGGAAGGCCACTCAAGGCATGCAGAAGACAAGGCCCCGGCAAGAGGAGCTTGCCGGGAAGGCTTCGAGCGCGACAAGCCTCCGGACGCGACAAGGATTCGGCGCGACAAAGGCGCTTGCATGCAAGCAACCTCTCTCCATCCCGCTCCAGCTCATCCGGTGACGTGTCGCCATGGGACCGTTCCATGCGCGGCGTGTCGAGGCTGTGCAGCCGGCGGAGAGCAGCGATAAGCGGCGACAAGCTTGCCATCGTGGCGGCGGAGGCGCACTGACGGTCTCTATTGCACTGTTTGGGCGACAATCGGCGGGCATTTATTGCTTTTGTCCCTTGCCGTCGAGTTAGGTATTTTACCTTTGTACCTTTGTTCGAGTAGGTGTACAAACTTCTGTTTTACATTTGTACCCTCATCTATGTTGCCACCGCCGGAGACCCTTGAGCATATAAAAGGAGGCCCATGCATAGCGTAGAAGGGGTTCGGTTCGAGCTTCGGTTCATTCGACTCACGGAGACCAGATACACTCACGCTAGGTTTTGTAGCTCGCGCCGCTCCCTAGCAAGAACACAATACATCAAACAAGCAGCAGTAGGAGTTTTATCTCTCCGGAGAGCTCCAAAGCTGGGTAAACTGCTCGTGTGCCTCACCTCGATCCGCTCTTCGTGCGATCTCCGCCCGCCTCCGAACCACAAAGGGGCCTGGTCCGCCGGCCCCATAGGTGTTCGTGGGTACGATCAGCCTCCCCGACAAGCTGCAGTTTAAATTTGACCCGCTTCTAGCTGAACCGGCAGAAATTTGTCTTTTTCAGGAGAGGTGGATGAAATTTTTTGACATCCAACCATTTGGTCAATTGTGCATTAAATATGGCCTAATATTTTAGAAAATTGATTTTGTGCAATTTTGCAACAATTATTTGGTAGGTTCTTCACAAGAAAAAAAACATTTTTGCCACTCAAAAAGTGATTAAAAATAGCTAGAAATATGAAAAATTCATACAAATTGGTCCTAATCCATAAAATGTGGTCTAACTCTAGTGAAAGCTTGTGTGGTGCCCTTTTGCATAATATTTTTGATAGCTACTTCATAAAATCCCTCTATTTTTAGTATTTGAAAACGATTTTACATCACTGATTTTCTGAACCAATCATAACTCTGTCCACCGATCGATTACATGGCGTCCATCCATCCATCCATCCATCTCTCCATCCCACATCCATCCATCCATCTATCTATAGAAAAAAGATAAAAAAGAAAAGAAAAGGAGATACCCCCACCCGCAGCCCAAACCCTAGCTCAGATCGACCCCTCCCCCCGTCGCACCCTTCCTCCCTCGTCCCCATCTCCTCGCTGCCGCCCCCTCCCCGATCTTGATCTGCCGCCGCCCCCACCGCCACCATCGACGACCCGCCGCCCCGACCGCCACTGGCGCCCTCTGCTCCACAGCCGGCGCCCCTACCCTCTCCTTCACCCTCTCCCTACATCCATTCGACCGAGGTGCCCCTACCCAGATCCATTCGACCGCGGCGACCACCTCCTGTACGGCCACCGTGCCCACGACCACCTCCTCCCGCTGGGGACCGCGGCGACCACCTCCTCTACGGCCACCGTGCCCATGGCCACCTCCTCCCGCTGGCGACCGCATCCACTCCGCCGCCGGCGCCACCTCCCCTCCCCTCCCTGGCAAGGCCGGCTTCGAGGGCCCGCATGAGGCGCAGCACCGCATCCGCATCACCCTCCTCTTCTGGTCTCGTTGATCTCGTCGATCTGACTGACGCGTGCGTGTTCCGTGTGTGCCGGCCACAGTGTGCTCCGATCTGGTGAGGGGCGCCAAGGACAAGCTTCCCTCGTCGGCTCCCATGGAAGGGTGTACCTGCACCACCGCCCGAAGCCGGCAAATCATCTGACGCGAGAGTGGCTTCTCTCTTCTCCCTCCTTTGCTTCTTCCTTCTTCCCCCGAACTGATGTGTGATGTGCACGCAGAGGAAGTTGAAGGGGCCAGGCCATGGAGAGGCTGTATGGCCATGGACATGCCAGAGAGGAGGACATTCTTGGCCGATGTAGAAGCTGCGGGAGAGGAGGGCTCTGACCTTGACGGATGCCATGCAATGGAAGGTAGCTCTCTCTCTCTCTCTCTCTCTCCCCCCCTCTCTCTCTCCCCTCTTCTTCCTCTTTGTGCAAGTCAGCTACCCCGAAGATCGATCTCCCCAGTTGGATTACACACTATGGCAATGTTAGGTTTAGGGAAATATGTATTGTTGCTCTTGATTGAACCAGCTGACCAGTACATTGCAGCTAGAACAAGAATATAACTATTTCTTTGCTGCCTCCCAGCCTTTCTGTTGATCTTTTCAACACGATTTTCTGATAATTGGAAACCAGCAACAATTGCACTAAAAAGATTATAGTGAAACCATATTATATCTGAAATAGCCAGGTGTATGTTGCTGCTGTGGCCTGAATCAGCTCTGTTTGGCACTTTGTTAGTCTTAGTTGGCAAGTTTAAACACTCCTGTTCAGCTAGGTGACTGATGATACCCCACACTGTCTGGCACCAATCAGCTTATTGTCCTTAGAACAAGTGTTGCTTTATCCTTCCAATTGCACTCCTGTTCAGTTAGGGTATGTGTAATCATTCTTTGTGATTACAGTTTGACTGTATCTCCAATGCACTCAATCATTCTTTGTGATTACAGTCTGACTGTATCTCCAGCATTGACAAATACCATTGCTTGTTCAAATTTATACTCGAGTTGCTTGTTCAAATTTATACTAGAGTTGCTTGTTCAACATTGATAGAATTTAATTGCTTGTTTAAGGAATCCACTAAACTGGACAAATGTATTAATCCACTATAAATCTCCAAGGAAGACATAAAAAGGAAGGGAGCAGACTTCTTCACATAAAGTAAGACATGTTTGTTTTAATAATAGTGTTCTTGATATGACCTCATACACCTTTTTTTAGTAATATAAACAAATAAAATAAGATTGTTTGCATACAATAAGATTGGTGATGCTGGATCTTGAGTTCGATCCATTCTTTGGGATTCTTGTTGTTTGTCTTTGAACAATGCTTGCGTTTTAGCTCTGCCACTTTGAGCTGTCTGTAGCTTGTAGTTATCAATTCAAGCTGGGTTTATATATTGCATTTCTGGAGCAGTCGATCGACATTTATGAGTTTTTTTGTTATATAAGATGAAGACTGCCTAATATTTTCTAAAATATTGTCTAAAATATTGTCTTTGGGGCCATGACAATGCTAATCTTCTATTCTTCTTTTCAGCCTTGCCTGTGTACAATTTCTTCTTGATATGCTTCAATTTTAAACTGTACAGTACATGGTAAAATGGAATTGGGATGGTTATGTCCTGGTTGTCATGAGAATATGTTACTGCTGCTCTTGTTATTTACCGCCTTCCCTGTGTACAGTTTATCCCTGGTATGCTTCCCTGTTACTACTATATCATCATGGCAACGCTAACATCTCATTGTGCTATTTTTCATTTCAGAAGTCAGCCTCTGGCCATGGCGGATCTGCAGACGCCGCTGGTCCAACCAAAGAGGAAGAAGGTTCTGGTGGACTAACTGTTACGGTTTGCTTCAGCTCGTGCGGATAGGAGGTGGATGCCCGCACGGATCTGACGTCTCCGACCTTGGCATCCACAAGGAGGAGCGGCGACAATTACATACCAAACCATGGGGCAGCAGCAATTCATGGTTGAGCCTCCCTCTACCTCTCTCTTGTTCCTTGATTTCTTTCTTTGCTCTAATTCACTTTCACTTGATTGAATCTAGTGCTATCATTGTGGTCCCTAGTCCCTAGTGCTACTAGTCCCTTGTGCTACTGCTCTAAATTCACTTGCATGTTTGACTAAATTCACTTGGTATTGCACTGCTTGCCAAACTGAGTTGCTTTCTCGCTGCCAGAAAAAGTCAGTACTCCCTAGTGTTGAATCAGTATTTACATGCTTGCAAATATTGGTCTGAATCTGCGATGCTCCCTAAAGTTGACTAAATATCATGGAGTAGATTTCATTTTACCAATTGTTCTGAATCTATTTATACGCTTTACTGCATTTTGCTAGGTGTTGTCGCCGTTGGACTCTCATGCTGAATCTGTTGGACATGCATTCTTTGCCAGTTCATTTTATCAATTCATCCTGAATTGTTCTTTAGTTGTAATTCCTTTTGCTGTCCCATGCACAAGTGATATTCATGTCCAGCCAAACGTATTTGGGTGCCTTCGAACCATAACTAACCCTGGATTTTGACCGCGACGAGGACGAGGCAATGGTGACGGTGGCCGTGACGGGGGCGTGGCGCCGGCCACCTTGACCGCAACCTGGACGGGGGCGATTTACCGGCCATTCGTTCGCTCCTCCTGCAATCCTGCCGTCGGCCATCCTGCAAGCGGCGTGGGCCTCGTGTTCGTCTTCAGCAGAAACACCATCCAGGTCCACTCCCGCTCCCTCTGTCCCCTGTCGCTCCATATTGCAGTCGGTTGGAGGCTTCCGATTGATTGGTTCCTTCCAGCATTACCACGATCTATGTTTTTCTTCTCTGGTTAAAGTTTGCATGTGATGAGGCCAATTGACTAGTTCAACTAAAATCACTAGTATTGAATCCACTATAATAGTCGAATTAACTAGTTCAAGTTCTTGGCTGGTTAAATGTCGGAAGTGATTGGTCCCAATCGGGTAATGGCCAATAGGACTAATTAACTATATCATGTTGAGTTCGAAGCTAAATTAACTACTCTTTGGATAAATTACAATAGGGCTAAAGTTCAGTTCGTGCTTTCTTCAGTGTCAATTCTGTGTTTCTAAATGCTTTTGTTAGTGAAAAATCTTGTGCTTCAGTGTGCTGCAGCACTAGCATTTTGCTAACCTTTTGCCTAAATTGTCAAGAAAAAAACTGGAGACATTATTGTGAAGACGTCTGCACCACCTGCCCCCATCAAATCTGTATAAACCCACCTGCTTATATACGTATTTTGTTCTTTCCAAGGTGATATGTACCAACTGCTTATATACGTATTCTGTTCTTAACTGTAGATTTCCTCTCACAGTAGCTCCATGCAAAAGAAGGTTGAAAGGAGAAGGAGAGTTTGTGTCTGCTATAGAAGGACTGAAGGAGGTCCATGGTGAAGAAGGTCGATAGAAGTAGTAGAGCTTGTAATACTGTCATTGCCATTGTATTTGTGTTGTATGATGTATCCGTTCCCCACAGAAAATGTATTCACGTTGTAATACCGTGATTGCCATTCTGGCTACTATTTCAAGCAGTGTATTTTGCCAGTGCTGATTTAGATATTGGTTACTTATTTACTATGAAATGAAATCTAAAGAACTTGATCCTGACAACCGGGTCCCATTACTAGAAACTGACAAGTGGGACCAATCTTCTGAGAAAAAGAAAAACTGAAACTCTTGGGACAAATGTAAAATAGTGGAAAATAAAATGGCAAAAAATAAAAGATTATATGCTATAAAAGGCCGCATCTAGAAATAAAAGGTCAATGCTGCGCCTTGACCATGTAGCTAGCAAAAATTAATAGGAAAAATAAATATTAAAAAGGCCGAATTAATGGGCTCGACCCATGTAGATAACCGAATGGGACCGGGCTGATTCTTGTGCCACATCGGCTTGCCACGCTGGATGCCTACGTGGTCTGGGGAGGTTGCTTGTGACCAAAACGCCACAGTAGACATATTTTGGTCATAAACATCTATGACCATTCCAGAAGAAAGGTCGCTATAGTCAGTTAACGACGGCCAGCTTTTGACCTTATGTTTTTGGTCACAAAAAGGTCACAAATTGAAAACAGTGACCATTCAGTGACCAATAATGGTGGTCACAAGTTGACATATTTCTTGTAGTGTTGTACCACTAACTTTCTCTCGTGCATGCATGCACACACACTACCAGTCGGCATTATCCATCGCACGCATACAATCTTTTTCTTCAGGTCAGTCTCCCATGAAGGCACACACCCACACACATCCCCCTCTCAATCATATCGGGCATTATTTATCTCTCACGTGTGCATGTGCAACGATCGATGTTCCTCTATGTATGTGTGTATATAGCTAGGTCTTTCATCGTCTTCCACACAAACCGATCAATCGATATATCCAGTGAGGTCTCACCCTCTTTCCCACGTCCACATCGATCAATCTATACCTCTCTATATAGGATTAACATATATATCTAATACACCCACATTAATTATATATCAAACATCCCCCTCTCATCATCCATGCCTTCCGCTTCATCTCTCAGACGCGTGCACAATGGCTAAGACAGGCGATAAGGGCCTGCCCCCCTAACATCACTATATATCGAGGCTAATATGAATGTGATCATTAGACAATTGCTGCTAAAAAAGGTTTAATTTCATGAATTGACCCTCCTCGTAAAGGATTAGCAATGCTTGGCCCCCTAGCTCATTTATTTTTCATGGCTCCGCGACTGCGTGCAACAGCGCACGTGTTCGGCCCCTCTCTCTAAATATCGATCTCGCACTTGTGCATTCCTTCATAGTCTCCCTCCACTCGGCCCCTCGCACCATCTTCTAGCCCCCACGGATTTTGCCACATGTACAATCTAGCATCGCATGGTTGAACTTAAGCATAATGCACAAACCTCAAAACAACAGTGGTTCTCTTTTGTTCTAGAATCTTCCATATCATAACTGCCCAAACTTTTTTTCTAGTTGAATTGCCATTATTTGTTTTTACTTTATGATTTACAACGCACAATTCCATGAATCATAAAATAGATTAAGGGCTTCTTTGATTCAAAGTATTCTCAAAGGAATTTTGGAGGATTCTAATCATTAGGAATTTTTCCTATCTTGGTTGTTTGATTCAGAGGATTGTAAACCATAGGAATTTTTCCATATGATTCATTTGCACTAGATTTCATAGGAAAAATCCCATCCACTCAAACCTCTTTGAAAGAATTCTGTGTTTTTCCATGCACAATCAAACACTCGTACAATCTCAGAGGATTCAAGGCGACATTCCACTATAATCCCATGTTTTTCCTATTCAGCGTTATTAGCTTTTTATAAAAACTAAGAGGGTGCTTGGATCCAAGGGACTTATTTTAGTCTGACTAAAAATAGTCTCTTTAAGAGACTAAAGTTCCAAGCACCCCTGACTAAAGAGGGGCTAAAACTAGTCTTAAGACTAAAAAAATTTAGTCAGGGGTACCCCTACTAAAATGTGGATTAGTCCTCTCTCCTTTAACACGGGCGAGTTCTAGATTGGAGGGTTTGGAGGATAATAAATGCTAATTTACTTGATTTTAGTCTCCTTGGTATTTGGATCCAAGCATGGATGAGGCTAGCATGTTTTAGTCTCACTACTTCTAGTCATGGGACTAAAACATATCCAAGCACCCTCTAATTGATTTTGAATGAGATGAACTATAAGAATTAGACGAAGGGCTACATCAGGCATATATGACTCAGAGCTTACATGCTATAGTGTGGTATTTATTCATAATTGGTTGCAAAATCTGATGCGTGCAATGCACGTGTACCTTACTAGTACTTCGAGTATGTGCAAAACACGTAAATTAGAATACCAATGGCACGCTACATGTCTCTCTTACAGTTCATGAAGCCACGTGGCACATGTGGAGGCGTTGTCGTGACCTCATTGCGTGGATTGATCACGATGATGTCTTCTTTGGTTCGGAAAAATGTACTCGTCCTCCCGAGCCATCTTGGCGGTACATGCACGAAGCGAAGATGTGCACACATGCCACGACGCACTCATTCCCTTGCACGCACACGCAGTACACGGGCGGACGCAATTTTGTACCAAGATCCACCCCATGTGATAATTTGACGCGTGTAAAGTCGTTCACTTCATTGATGGTCAATTAATACAGCGGATGCAAATTGAGTGGACGTGAGGGCGGAAGAAAGACATTATTACTCCACTGCGCACATGCGAGTAGTTAAATCATGGGTTGCTAGTAGTACTTCCATTGGTCTCCTTCGTATTTTGTGCCAATTTTTGACAGTAACATAATATTCACGCATTTGAGCAATGTAGTACTTGAAATTTATGTTCCGCTAAACTCATCGGGAGCCGTTTCGGGCCTCGTCCAAAATCATCAATTAATCTTTACCTTGTTCCCATCACATTCGAAAGCCTGCTCACACCTACTAGTACGTACCAAACCTGAACGTGTTCCCACTATGCAGGTATTAGTACTAGTGCTAGTACTTAGGTTATAAAAAGGGGAACTACCTAATCGAAAATTAGTCTACCTTTCCTCCTCATAAGTGTTTCTTCTTCGTCCGTCGTTGCCATGGCCGGTGAGCAGAGCTCTAGGTCGAGAACTACTCGTAACAAGGGAGCGGCAACCAAGGCTGTGGAAAAAAGAGAGGGCTCGCCGCCACACAGTGACCACGAAAGATCTCTCACGGGCAGGCGATGGCTCCCAAGAGCGCCCTAGCCGCGGAGGCGAACATGCCGAGCCGGCGGAGCTGGAGTCGTTATCCCTCGAAGGCATACCCGATCAGCTCAATAAGCACCTCAATAAGCAGAAGGAGTTCATCCAAGGCTTGATGGAGTTGCTGAAGGAGAGCCTCGACGACATGCCCGCTGAGCTCAATCAGGAGGGGGAGTTCACCGCCGGCTTGCCTCGGAGAAGAAGGCGACCAGAGAAATCCTGCGACTTCAAGAGAAATCCTGCGACTTCAAGAGGACAAGGCGAAGCTCTGCCACGAGATCGACCTGTTGAAGGAGAAGAACGCCGGCTGGAAGAAGCTGCATGAGAATAGTAGTTCCTCGATGAAGATGCTACAGGCCCTCTTCATGGAACAGAAGGAGGAGTTGGCGAAGCTCCGCATCAAGCACCCGGCTGCTGTCAACATACGTAATGCGGCCGTGGAACAGATGATGAAGGCTCGCGTCGAGAAATCTCGCGTCATGGACAGAATGAAGAAGATGGCGGAGGAGACGCGCAAGGAGATGGAGGTCGTGGAGGCGATGAAGAAGCGATTCACGACTCATGGCTAATTAGATCATTTGGGGTGACAATCTTCCTTCTTTTTTGCTTTTGTGTTTCATCTTTTGCTTGGTGTTTACGCCAAGACGTGTCACGTTCTCTGCGAGGCATGAATAGAACAATGGTTTTTTTGAGGGAATGAATAGAACAATGCTAACAATGAGATGACTAGAAAATTCGATCATTTTTTATCGCCATATGGCACTGGGCTGCCGTGTTTCGTGCTCCTCTGCCGCAGTACTACTCCAGTGGAAAACTTGAGTATACCGCACAGTTCTTTGCTCCTCCTCGATCAGGTCGTCGGCACATTTATACGAGCAGCCAAATCATAAGGCCCCGCCTTCCAGCAGTAATGAGCCGTCAAATCACAAAGGCCCTCGCCTCTCGTGAAACCGACCAAGCTAGACTGCCCCGCCCTCTAGCCTTTTAAAAAATGTATACTTTTTTACAATAGTAGTATCGATGGATTGCGCCATGGAGCAAAACTTGAAATTAAAAAAAGGTGGTACATATAGAGAGTGCTCATCGCCGAATTATGCATATAGTACTATTAAAAAGGCTAGTCACAATAATGGTATCCAGCACAACCCACCCCTCAAATAAAACTAAGAACCCTGGAATTCTTTGACAAAACTAAGCAACCTGAAATTCTTTGACAACTAAACTGCTGGCTATATGATGTTGGCCATATATATTGTACGTATATAATGTGAAGAAACGAGTGGTAGTACTATACCAACTAAAAGATGGAATGTAAGAATTACTAGTATGTATGCGTCTTGAAGAGTTAAAGTAACAAGAAGAAACATAACATAGTTCTGCTGGGGCTCAAGACAACACACCCCTCAAATTAAATTAAGCACACCTGAAATTAAACTTTGCAACTATTCCGGTGACACCTTTGCATTAGAACCACCATGAGCAACGACATCGCCACCTTACTCGGAGTCCTCGTCCACGTCCTCGACTTCGTCCTTGTCCCTCTTCCTCTTGGCCAATACTTCTTTGCTTGAACCGCCAACTTGGCTGTTGCTCTTCATCCAACCCTTGTAGATATTGAAACAAAGGTAGCCATTCATTGCAGCGTAGTGGATGTGGTCTATATCTAGTACATTCCGCTGCCATGCATGATGATGAAACATGTATGGAGGTTTCTCCAGTTTACCGTACGAAGGATGAACCATGGCTCCTGCCAGGGTCAGCATTGAAGGCTGACGAGAGGACACCAGCCGATTCTTTTGGAGGTCGAAGGTGTTGCCTGCAACGAGGCCTATCCGACGCATGACTTCTTTGTCGTTACCAAAGTCTACAGTAACGAATTTGACTAGGTTGCTCTCGAGGAAGTCCTTAAAATCCTGGGACTCAACGTCGGCATGGCATATGTGGTAGACCAAGCATAAGTGATGCATGCAAACCTGGATCACGGCGGGCTTCTTCCTCTCTTCGTCCTTTAGATCCTTCTCTCGTCCCACGACTGTGGTGTAGTCAACATCTAGCCCAGCGACCCACTCATCATCTGAGTCTTTGAACATGCGTCTGAAGCGAGAAAGGCATCCTTTCACCGTCGCGCAAGAACGGGTGTAGATGACGTCGAACTAATCGCCGGTGATGGTTCTAACCTTGTACTCACCGCCGATCGGGGAGATTTGGGATGCCATGGATTTGGGAGGAGGGTTAGGATTAGTGGAACTGCCGTAATGTGAATGGACATGACGACTAGGAGCGAACCGCCATAGTATTAAAGGACGTGCGGGGACGAGTAGGAGCGAACTGCCAACGTGGGAACGGCAGGGTAGTGGCTTTCCATTCTCCCATGATACGGGCTTCCGAGAGCCCTTGGATCTGAGATCGAACGGTTGCATGGCGTGATTCTAGACCTATGGGTGAATATCCTATCCTGGAGGGTTATTACGCAAATTTTCAAAGCAACTTAGCATGCGACCGCTTTGATCTCAGATCCAAGGGCTGCCAGCAGCCCGTATCATGGTCGCGCCTACCACGACCGTCGCATCGCTCGCGCGGTCGCGCCCTTGGAGATTTAACACGGTGCGTTAGGCTATCTTATGTTGGCATGTCATACATAGTCATCACTTAGTCACTCATACTACAACAAGGTTGTCTATAAGGTTGGCTATAAGTGTTTTTTTACTCCTCTCTATCTCTTTCTTCGTACTCCCTCCGTCCAATAATATAAGAACGTTTTTCACACTAGTGTAGTGCCAAAACACTAGTGTCAAAAACGTTCTTATATTATGGGACACAGGGAGTATTAGTATTTATTGCATTTTCCAAGGAGTGACCTCTTTCAATGAAATGGTGTTGCTAAGTTTGCTTCATTTAATTAGATATAGACTCAAAATTGTCTTTTCACCTAGGTACACGCGCTTAGCACCGTATCTTCCTTGGGTCACCAAACTAGTCTCTCTCTTCTTGATTAACTTGCCACATCAGACTTTATGCCTATGTGGCAAGCTTAAGCACCTGTAGGAGCAAGTAAGGTGCCCGTCCGTTGCACGGAAGAGTTAAATGCATTGATCGGGGTGTTGTTTATTTTGACAAAGGATGTGGGGTCATCTCTTGTGTAACAGGTATCAATAGGTTTCTTCGGATATTATTTCATCTCTAGAGCTCAGAAACATCCGGGTGAAATAGATAAAAAAGTATTTTTGCAAACAAAAGCGTTCAACCGTTCAACCTGCATCCAAAACTTGTGAAGAAATTACTAAACAGTAAGACGCAGCTACCGAACTTCCACAGCGTTTTAAGCCTCTCCGCCGTTGGATTACTCTAACCTATGATCTGATTGAGCTAGATCGTCCCAGGTCATTCCGCACCCTATCCAGGCGCCATCTTGCGGGCCGCTACTCCACAGGACGAGCTTCAGTTTCTCTCCATAACAGGCCAGGTCGTCACGTTTCCCCGAACGAAAAAGCTCCACGTCTCCTCTGCTCCTTCCTCTGCGATGCGCCGCCGCCGTCGACGATCTTCTGCCTCGCGTCTGTCTCAGCATGGGTGCAGTCCACCCGCCTTCTACTCTTCCCCCGCAGACGCAGGCTCCTTCTTCACTGTTTTTAAATTTTGTGTCTTGAAGGTTTCCTTCATAGCGGCTGCAGCGGCTGTGCGCGCTGTTAGCGTCCACCGGCTGTCAGGTACTGGCAGTTCAAAAAAAACTCATTTTGAATCAATCCATTCCCATCCTCCTTGAACATTTTCTTTTTTCGGTTTGAATTTATTTTATTTTGGATTGGTGTCTGAGTAGGGTTCTTCAAGAGCCAATAAGAGGTTTCAGCAAATTGGAGCTGAGTGAAAACAAGAGGAACCAGAGGTGTGTGCTCTCCTGGCGTGATTCTGGTGAGGGGAAATATTTCCTTGTGCTTCCTTGATCACGCCGGAGACAACAAAACCACAAAAATGTTTGGTAGTAATCCCAAATATTCTTATTGATTGATGAGGTCAGAGAAGGGGAAAGAGAAAAGAAACTGGAGCAGCAGCGAGAGGAGTCAGAAAACAGCCACCCCACTTATATGGGGCATATCCCCCATGGCTTCGGTGAAGACCAGATGCAAGGTCACGCTACATTGGTAAAGCTTACAATGTTTTGGGGTGCATGGGGTGGTCTGGTCCTTCTATTAACTTTGTTAGTTTTGTTTTCATTGCAATTTTTCTTCAGTGAGTTATCTCTTTTCAAAAGGCCAGGATTGCGTGGAACTGCAAGGTATTCTATATAGCTTTACATGGTGTCTGGTGATATGTGTGTACCTTCTGAACACCTTACTTGATGTTATTACATTGGAATTATGAATCCATTGAGTCTAACAACCTTGAGGTAAGCTCGTGCATTGGGATATATTGGGGCCAGGCTATATTTGTTTTCCTTGCTTACAATTTTGGTTATATTCTTGGTGTATCATCTGCCAAAGATTGTAGCTGACGAATAACTGTTGTTTGACCACATCTTTCAAATCTGTCTTTCCAGCATTGCTTCTAGGTAGGTACATTTTACTTGTTTAGGCATGTACAGTTATCCCGTATTTTGTTGTATTTATATGGGTATGCATTTGCATCTGCCAAAAGTCATGATAATAAGATTGGATTAGCAACAAAGTTGATCCATTTTTTGAACAGTACTGTACTCACGATTGTAAGTAATTGTTTGATATAGTTCTGCGCTCTGTTAATAAAACTGAAATCCATAATAGGTTCTGTCATGTTGCTTGCTACTGCCGATGGGTGCTCTTCTTGCATACATAATAGGTTAATTTTGTGCATCTGCTTTCGAGCATGATTAGACTATTGCTTATATGTTTGTCCATCTTCTACTCAGGTTTCATTGATGTGTTAATTCTATGCCCCTATCAGCAGGCCAAAAGTTGTCCCTAGAGCTTCAACATAAGGACAGATCTTTTTTCTTTTTGTAACAATACTCTTCGTGGCGTGTTTTCTCCAAATCAAGAAGTGAGTATTTTTGTAGTATTTTGGCTAACAATTAATAAGCCACAATGAAGGCAATACGTAAGGATCGAGCTCCTAAAGTATTTGTTCTAATGATTATGTGTTATTATGCAGACTTTCTCTGAATTCATAAATGAAGTGAAGTACAATTAAGGATATTTTTTAAAAGTTTGCTCTATTCATTCTTTCAACCTCTTTCCTCATGAACGTGCTAAAAAGAAAATCTAATACGGCTAAGATTTTTTTTGCAAGTGGATCAGCTGTATATAAATTAAAGATATATGACCAACCATCGACATAGTGCCTCTATAATTCGAGTGATTGAAATGATAGAAATTATAAATTGTCCGTACATTAAGTTTTTGCTGGATCAGTTCCTTCACAATGGATGGGCGCGGCAATGCGCGCCTTCATGTTCTAGTAACTCTTATTGTGCTTTGCAGGAAATGGTTCATCATAAGTCTTTCACCGGTACTGTAGTAAAAATTCATACATGGAAGATTCTAGCCTAAACCATAAATGGATACACTTTTATTCATGCACGATACTCCAATAGAGCAAGATCATGCATGGAAGTCTCCACATGCTTAGACAGCGGATTACATTGAGCGAAGACTAATGATCAACATTTCACTTAGTAATGCATATGTCCAGGTGAACCTCCTTGGAGTCCCCATGCACATTGTTGGGGGTCAAATAATACCATGCGTCTTCTTTGTCCACATCGGCGGGAAGGTCCCAGCTCAGCAGAGTCCAAGTCAGCTTGACGTAGCCAGTGTTGCCGCCCACGGACCTCCGAGTGGTAGTAATAGTGAGCACGCACCCATACATCGGCCTCGTGTCAGTGTCAGCATCAGCGGCGTCGCCCCTGACGCACACTACAGAGATGTGGCGGCGGCCTGCGCGGGCCTCGCCGGTGGCCACGATCAAGAAGAAGACGTTGCCGTCCTCCTCCGAGACTAGCAGGCGGCACTGATCCTCCAGCGACTCCGGCACAGTGAACGGGTAGCACGTCTCGTACTTGATGTTCTTTGCCAAGGGCCAGTAGTGATCGCCGCACGCTTGCGTCAAGTGATGCACGATGTCCGACGGCGAGCCCCAAAACGGCACCGGACACTCATAGCAGTAGACGAAGGGCTCCTTGGAGGCATCGACCAGGCCGTCCATGAAACGGGAGTGGCTGTAGGGGACGTTCCGCCAGCTGAATATATGAGCAAGTTAATACGAGATTTACTACAAAATAAATCATGACGGCTATAACAGAGATTAAACTAATCATGCGGACTAGCATAGTAGATGAACAGATCGAGTCTAGGACACAGACTAGAAACATGAATTCTACCATGATTTCGAACAGGAAGGACAGAAACAAATACGGTGGAGCAGCACCATTGGCGTTGAGGTTGTCGCCCATGTCGTTGAGGAAGAGGTTGCCAAGGTCGGGGAAGAAGTCGTCGTCGGCAAGGTCGTGGCTGCTAGCAGTCACGAGAGTGCGCTCCCCAAATGTCAACAGCGCCCGCCGAATGGAGCGCAGGAGGGAGTGGCTGTAGGGGACGTTGCGGCCGCCGAATGGAGCGCAGGAGTAGCCCACGGCAAAGAGATGGTGCTCCTCCCTAGTCTCTATTCTTATCTCTATCTCTACTACTCTTCTTTGTTTTTTATAATATACTAGTTGTAGCTGTCAAATCAAATAGTACTGCACCGTCCACTGCACGCCCGGCTTAACACGCCTCCTCGCCTCCATTAAACCCGCACGCAAACCGATAAACCTACTCCGGCCCGCGGGAGGAAATTTGCCGGTTGCCGCGGGAGGGTTATTCTGCAAATTTTCAGCAACTTAGCATGCGACCGTTTGATCTCAGATCCAAGGGCTGCCAGCACCCCGTATCATGGTCGCACCTACCACGACCGTCGCGTCGCACGCGCGGTCGCGCCCTTGGAGATTTAACATGGTGCGTTAGGCTATCTGATGTTGGCATGTCATACATAGTCATCACTTAGTCACTCATACTACAACAAGGTTAGCTATAAGGTTGGCTATAAGTGTATATTTTTTTACTCCTCTCTTTCTATTACTTCATACTCCCTCCGTCCCATAATATAAGAACGTTTTTGACACTAGTGTAGTGCCAAAAACGTTCTTATATTATGGGACACAGGGAGTACTAGTATTTATTGTATTTGCCAAGGAGTGACCTCTTCCAACAAAATGGTGTTGCTAAGTTTGCTTCATTTAGTTAGCTATAGACTCAAAATTGTCTTTTCACCTAGGTACACGCGCTTAGCACCGTTTCTTCCTTGGGTCACCAAACTAGTCTCTCTCTCCTTGATTAACTTGCCACATCAGACTTTATACCTATGTGGCAAGCTTAGCACCTATAGGAGCAAGTAAGTACACTAGTTCGCTTTACATGGCATGTTTGCATATGTGGAGGAAAGAGAGGCAAGGAAAAAGTGGAGAAGTGGGCTCTCATGCAAGAGCCAGCCTCTACAACATGGTGGAGCATTGGGAGAGGCACCTGTATGGAGGTGGTCAGGAATCGGGAGACTCACGCCGGTCGTAGCGCTTGTGATTAAAACGATAATGGCAAGTCAAATCACGGGGCCCCACCTGTCCAGCAGTAACTCGCTGTCAAATCACACAACCCTACGTTTGCAGCAGCCTACTCCATCGTTTTCTCGCGTCTCTGTCGAACCGACTAGGCGGAACTGCCCCGCCGCCTACCGCGCAGGAAAAGCCCCTTCCTCGACTTTTAAATAGTACACAATATACTAATTTTGTATGCATGGATTGCGCCCGCGCCATGGAGCAAAGCGTCTAGAAAACGGCGGTACGCATGTACGGAGTATACAACACGCCCGTCATGTTCGCGTCGCACCCGAGACGGTCGGTCGGTCTGGCACGCTGCTGTCCGAAAGGAATGCGCGTCATATTGCGTTCGCACACACATGTGGGAGGGCAATTGAGAACCGACCATAGGCACACTCCCCGGCCCCGCAAGTCGGGTGACTTAATAGAAGAGGGAGACGAGCGATAGTACTGGAGAAGTGTTGTACTACGTTGGTGCCTGGACGATCCCTGCAAGACACGGAAGATCAGTTCGTCCATGCGTGTGACTAGACTCCAGCAGTCATGCCTGGATTGGCTATCGTCTACATATAATGCAGGCTGTGTTGTACACGGCTGTAGTTGTGGTGAGAAATCTAAAAAAAGGTTTCTTGTCATCTCGCAAAATTAGGTGTCATGTGCTTCGGATCAATGCGAGGGTTAAACATCGACAACTGAGTTGGGATAGTCATTGGGGGCACATGCACGAACAGTGACTACTCGGTTGCCATCTAGGTCAAGCCGGCTATGTTAATTAGGAAATCTATTGATGGACCCCTTTTCTACGAGTTTATCTTTAATTTGAGCTTTGTTCCTCGTCTAGTTTGTCCGTCGGGATTCATGTTGTCTCCTTTGGGCAGTGAGGTTATGATTTCTTGTCATGTGGCATTTTTTCGTGTTATATGTTATAATCCGGCACTTCAGATCAAAATAACGACAACTGCGCCTCCAGGCCACGTGCATGAAGACTTCTCGACAGTCATTGACGAGGTCAAGCCGGCTTCGGTAGACAAAAGAAAACTGGTACTACTCCAATATATAGGCAGGAGTCTCCGCGCTTGCTTGCTAGTGTTGCTCTCTTCACACTGTCTTGGCCTCTCCAGATCTAAACACGACAGCGGTGGCAACACACACACTCTCTCTCTGCTCACCGCTGGTCACAGATCCAGCCGGATCCTCTCCGCCGGGGAAGGTGAGAAGGTGCAACGTTCACGCGGTCGTCCTCGGCGGCGGTTCTTACCCACTGCTTGGCGCGTCCCGATCAGCCTGCCTTGCCGTTCTCTCCCGAGCACCGCTGGCGAGGGAGGGCCTCCGACCCCTTCTTCCTCGTTGCCGTAGTGTGGGCAGATCCGGCCTCCCGCCGCCCACCTAGCGACATCCCGGCCACCATCAGGTATAACTTCCTTCGAAACCGGCATTGCTCTACTTCCCGAGCTCCTGACGTCGCTGCATTTTTATCTTTTACTATTTCTAGAAAGAGGAAATAATGGGGGCGAAAAGTAGCAGAGACTGGCTATCCAACTGGTCTCTAGGTCTAATAGGGAAATAAAGGGAAACGCAGTACAAACTCAATATAAACCCGATCTATTGGTGGAAAAAGGAAAGAAAGAGGGACTGGGGGACAAGTCAACAGAGTAAGTCCAGCACTAGATTTGCTAGCCTCACACAGTATAAGGTGGCTATACTGAACAAAAATGGGACCAACCCAGATATCCTGTTCTGATGTTTGTTGCCCCGAGCCACTCTTATGTAATGCCACTGGTAAAATGTAGCAGTCGCACTGTTAAAAGTAAGGACACGTTAAACCAATGTTGTTTTCAATGTAATGCCTCCATTAATATGAATCAATGGCACTTCTTAACATGTCCTGCTAAAATTTTCCATTAAGATACGTTGGTTCTTTTCGTTAGAAATGCAACTGTCCTGGTCCACCTACTCTCCCGTGCCCAAAGTAAGGTCGTATTTAACGGTTGTCATAGTTAATCCTAATTCCCACACTAATATCTAGAAATGCCACTGCTTTATAAATTGCAACTGTCCTTGTAGGATTGCCATTCAGATAAGGAACATGCTTCTTTTCATTTGATGCATGTTTCATCACTTGTTAGTCATCCTCCTTTCCACCTTTTTTGTGCAAACAGAGATATACATTTCACGCTCGATCTTAGTTGAACTGCACAAATGATATCCAAATTATAGTTGAGCATTCCAGGAGCTTTACAACCAACCTTGATGTTGCTCAATTTTATTGCAACTAATGAAGAAGAAGCTCTGTGGGTTTCTTTTTCGATGGAAATGGAACCGGGCTGGAGCCCTTTTCTTAAATTTTTTGAAGAAGAAGCTGCTAGCTCACGGGACATTGCTTCATTTTAGGTGAACTCCACCAAAAGGTCCCATGAATTGAATCATCCATGTTGGTGGTGAAAGAGCCAGCTTGACATCGATCCAGTCTAAGCACCCCGGCCTCCATCTTTGCGACGCACGGTACACCTCGTTTGCCACCTTCTCGACCCTAGTGTCACTGATAAAATGAAGTAATAATACAGTTAAAATAGAGCGAGTGTCATCTCTATCATTTCATTTCCAATGTAGATAAGGAAAGTGCTTCGCTTTGTTAAAGTATGTTTCATCAACTAGTCCCATTGTTAATGTTTAAGCATTTCTGCAAACTGGGGTGCTTAATTTTAGTTGATATGTACAAAAATAGAGATTTGAATGTCTCAAGGCGCCTCCTTGTACTACCGCTGTACACTGATGTTCATCATTGCTATAAGGTGTATCTGGGAGACTTGGGACGATGTCCAGTATGAGGCGTACCGTATGAGGCGTCGCAGGGCCCATCTCGCCCTCGCAACATGGCATACTATGATACTATCACAATATTTTCTTCTATTTATTTTGTGTGTTTCATCAACTAGTGCCACTATAATGTAATCACGCCTTTTCATTATCTGTGCAAACAGGGTTATTCAGCTGCATTTTGGTGGAACTGCAAAAATGTATGTATGGAACCGGCATATATGCAGAGTGCGAGGTGTGCCAAGTAAAAATTACCGACACCAACCATGCTGCATGCACGCATTGGCATCCACCACCACCAGTGGGATGTGTGGTGCTCTCTGACGGATCTTTCTCGGCAGCAAATCCTCTAACCAAATACTAGTAGCTTATATTGGCAGTTTTCTAGGAAGTACTCTTTCTGAAAGAAGCACCAATCTATTTTTCTTTATTTGTACACTGTGTCACAACTTTGACCCAAAGGTCTAGAGCTATTTTAGGGTGATTGGCTTAGTACTCGGAGACTGATTGTAAGCATGATTTTCATTAGCTGTCACACTGATTGTAAGCATGAGCAGGTGGAAGATTAGGTTAGTGTGAAGCTTACCTTAAACCCTACCGCCGCCGTTGAAACGAGGCGAGCGTCGAGGGAACCGTGGAGAACGGCGGGGAAGCGACGTCGCACCATCCTGCCTCCTCTTGCGTGGGAGAATGAATACTCCTGTGGCTCCGGCTGGCTCTGCACCCTCATGAGCGGGACACCATACTCGATCGATTCGTTATCCTCTGGGTGCTCGACCTTCGACCTGTACGCCCACCACCTCCGCCTGATTGTCGCCTCGGGCGAATCTGTCTGCTCCATCGCCCATAGGAGATACCTGATGAACTCGGAGGACTGCGGCGTGACTATCGCCGAGGAGTACATGTACATCGCCACCCTCATCGCCACCCTCATCGCCGCCGTCTCGCTCTTTCGCAGTGCCACATGGCCCGCGCCGTCCTTGAAATCTCCCACTCAATGTCAAACCAACTAAGGATCTCCTTCAAACTGGCTAACTTTGCCTGGTCTCCGCCGGTGATCTGCTTGATTCGCTACTGCATCCTCTCCATAGATGTCCTTCTGAGTGGTCCGGTGCTAGCTTTGGAAGATGAGAGGAGAGACGGTGGTCTTGCAATAGAGAAGAGGGAGAGGCGAGCCGGTGGTTTTGGAATGGAGATGATGGAGAGGAGAGGAGGTGGTTTTGCAATGGAGAAGATCAGAAGAGGGAGAGGTGAGACAGTGGTGTTGGACTGGAGATGATGGAGAGGAGAGGAGGTGGTTTTGGAATGGAGATGATGGAGAGGAGAGGAGGTGGTTTTGCAATGGAGAAGATCAGAAGAGGGAGAGGCGAGACGGTGGTTTTGGAATGTAGATGATGGAGAGGAGAGGAGGTGGTTTTGCAATGGAGAAGAGGGAGAGGAGCGTGCGGCAGCAATTTAGGATTGGGCGAGAGGGCCGGCGCGCTGTGACTGGATCAAAATCAAAATCAATTTGCCCTTCAATTAAGAAAGCAACCACACATTAACTAGTCTACCTTTTATTCTAGGTCATAATTGACCATGATTTTCGCACATAAAATATATGTTATACGTTGCAAAAATAATATAATTTGAAAGTACATTCTGATACGAACCAAACGATACAATTTTTGGTGACATGCATTCACATTTTTCTTGTCAAATACGATGCGATGGTCAAACTTTGACCCAAAATCATAAAACAACAAAAAAATACTTGCAAGACCAGCGCCGCTCTTCCGCTCTTATCCTCTTAAACCACTGTCGCTCCTCTCCTGTTGCAATCTAAATCCAGCGCCGCTAATCTCCTCTTCCATTTCAAAACCACCGCCCCTCCTCCTGTTCCAGTCCAAAACCAGCGTCGCTCCTCTCCCGTTCTAATCCAAAACCAGCGCTGGTCCTCTCCTCTTCCATTCAAAAACCACCTTCGACGAGTGAAGGTGCTGTGGAGAAGTAGATCGATGGAGGAGTACACCTGATACGTGGGGATCGCAGACGGCCACCCTGTGAAGCTAGCTAGGATGTTGGAGATACAGTCTTGGTTTGACAACAAGGACCAACTAGCGGCGACCCACCAGCTACATCTTCGCACACAAGGAATGTTGGAAATATGCCCTAGAGGCATTAATTAAATGGTTATTATTATATTTCCTTGTTCATGATAATTGTCTATTGTTCATACTATAATTGTATTAACTGGAAACCGTAATACATGTGTGAATACATAGACCACAACATGTCCCTAGTGAGCCTCTAGTTGACTAGCTCGTTGATCAATAGATGGTTATGGTTTCCTAACCATGGACATTGGATGTCATTGATAACGGGATCACATCATTGGGAGACTGATGTGATGGACAAGACAATCCTAAGCATAGCACAAGATCGTGTAGTTCGTTTGCTAAAGCTTTTCTAATGTCAAGTATCATTTCCTTAGACCATGAGATTGTGCAACTCCGGATACCGTAGGAATGCTTTGGGTGTACCAAAGCGTCACAACGAATCGGGTGGCTATAAAGGTGCACTACAGGTATCTCCAAAAGTGTCTGTTGGGTTGGCATGAATCGAGACTGGGATTTGTCACTCCGTATGACGGACAGGTATCTCTGGGCCCACTCGGTATTGCATCATCATAATGAGCTCAATGTGACTAAGTAGTTAGTCACGGGATCATGCATTAGGGAACGAGTAAAGTGACTTGCTGGTAACGAGATTGAACGAGGTATTGGGATACCGACGATCGAATCTCGGGCAAGTAACATACTGATTGACAAAGGGAATTGAATACGGGATTGATCGAATCCCCGACATCGTGGTTCATCCGATGAGATCATCGTGGAACATGTGGGAGCTAATATGGGTATCCAGATCCCGCTATGGGTTATTGGCCAGAGAGGTGTCTCGGTCATGTCTGCATGGTTCCCGAACCCGTAGGGTCTACACACTTAAGGTTCAGTGACGCTAGAGTTGTTATGGGAAATAGTATGTGGTTACCGTAGGTAGTTCGGAGTCCCGGATGTGATCTTGGACATCACGAGGAGTTCCGGAATGGTTCGGCGGTGAAGATCGATATATTGGACGAAGGGTATTGAAGTCCGGAAGTGTTCCGGGGTACCAGGCTATGGCCAGCATGACCGAAAGGTGTTTCGGGAGCCCCGACAAGTGTTGGAGGGCCTCATGGGCCAAAGGGGAAGTAGAAAACCATCCCACTAAGGGGTGGTGCGCCCCCCACACCCTTTCCAACGTTACTTGGGGAGGTGGGGCGCCTCCACCTGGCTTGGGAGGCAAGCCTCCACCTGCTTGTCTTGGGGGGCAAGTCTCCCTAGGATTTTCCCTAGGGAGATCCAATCTGCTTGGCCGCCGCCCCTAGGGGAAACCCTAGGGCGCCTCCCCCTCTACCCTTGCCCCTATATATAGTGGAGGGGTGGGAGGGCAGCCACACCTCTCCCCTGGCGCAGCCCTCTCCCTCCTCCAACACCTCCTCCTCCTCCATAGTGCTTGGCGAAGCCCTGCTGGAGAACCACGAGCTCCACCACCACCTCGCCGTCATGCTGTCAGAGTTCTCCCTCAGATTCTCCTCTCCTCTTGCTGGATCAAGAAGGAGGAGACGTCCCCGGACTGTACGTGTGTTGAACGCGGAGGCGCTGTCCGTTCGGCGCTAGATCGGATGTTCCGCGATTTGAATCGCCGCGAGTACGACTCCATCAACCGTGTTCTTGTAACGCTTCCGCTTAGCGATCTTCAAGGGTATGAATATGCACTCCCTCTCTCTCTCTCGTTGCTAGAATCTCCATAGATTGATCTTGGTGATGCGTAGAAAATTTTGAATTTCTGCTACGTTCCCCAACAGTGGTATCAGAGCCAAGTTTATGCGTAGTTTCGATGCACGATTAGAACACAAGTTGTTGTGGGCGTCGATTTTGTCAATTTACTTGCCGTTACTAGTCTTATCTTGATTCGGCGGGCGATGAAGCGGCCCGGACCGACCTTACACGTACACTTACGTGAGACAAGTTCCACCGACTGACATGCACTAGTTGCATAAGGTGGCTAGCGGGTGTCTGTCTCTCCCACTTTAGTTGGATCGGATTCGATGAAAAGGGTCCTTATGAAGGGTAAATAGTAATTGGCATATCACGTTGTGGTTTTGGCGTAGGAAAGAAACGTTCTTGCTAGAAACCTATAACAGCCACGTAAAAACTTGCAACAACAATTAGAGGACGTCTAACTTGTTTTTGCAACATATGTCGTGTGATGTGATATGGCCAAAAGAATGTGGTGAATGATATATGTGATGTATGAGATTGATCATGTTCTTGTAATAGGAATCACGACTTGCATGTTGATGAGGATGACAACCGGCAGGAGCCATAGGAGTTGTCTTTATTTATTGTACGACCTGCGTGTCATTGAACAACGCCATGTAATTACTTTACTTTATTGCTAAACCGTTAGCCATAGTAGTAGAAGTAATAGTTGGCTAGACAACTTCATGGAGACACGATGATGGAGATCATGATGATGGAGATCATGGTGTCATGTCGGTGATGATGATGATCATGGAGCCCCGAAGATGGAGATCAAAAGTAGCAAAATGATATTGGCCATATCATGTCACTATTTGATTGCATGTGATGTTTATCATGTTTTACATCTTATTTGCTTAGAACGACGGTAGGTTAAATAAGATGATCCCTCGCAATAATTTTAAGAAAATGTTCCCCCTAACTGTGCACCGTTGCGAAGGTTCGTTGTTTCAAAGCACCACGTGATGATCGGGTGTGATAGATTCTAACGTTCGAATACAACGGGTGTAAGCCAGATTTACACAGCAATACACTTAGGTTGACTTGACGAGCCTAGCATGTACAGACATGGCCTCGGAACAGGGAAGACCGAAAGGTCGAACATGAGTCGTATAGAAGATACGATCAACATGAAGATGTTCACCGACGATGACTAGTCCGTCTCACGTGATGATCGGACACAGCCTAGTTGACTCGGATCATGTATCACTTAGATGACTATAGGGATGTCTATCTGAGTGGGAGTTCATAAAATAATTTGATTAGATGAACGTAATTATCATGAACATAGTCAAAAGTTCTTTGCAAATTATGTCGTAGCTTACGCTTTAGTTCTACTGTTTTAGATATGTTTCTAGAGAAAATTTAGTTGAAAGTTGATAGAATAGCAATTATGCGGACTAGGTCCGTAAACTGAGGATTGTCCTCGTTGCTACGCAGAAGGCTTATGTCCTTAATGCACCGCTCGGTGTGCTGAACCTCGAACGTCGTCTGTGGATGTTGCGAACATCTGACATACACGTTTTGATGACTACGTGATAGTTCAGTGTGTAATGTTAAACGGTTTAGAATTGAGGCGTCAAAGGCATTTTTGAAATGTCGCGGAACATATGAGATGTTCCAAGGACTGAAATTGGGATTTCAGGCTAGTGCCCACGTCAAGAGGTATGAGACCTCTGACAAGTTTCTTAAGCCTGCAAACTAAGGGAGAAAAGCTCAATCGTTGAGCATGTCCTCAGATTGTCTGAGTACTACAATCACTTGAATCGAGTGGGAGTTAATCTTCTAGATGAGATAGTGATGGTTCTCCATAGTCACTGCCACCAAGCTATTAGAGCTTCTTGATGAACTGTAACATATCAGTGATAGACATGATGATCCTTGATCAATTCGCGACGTTTGACACCGCGAAAGTAGAAATTGAGTAGGAGCATCAATTGTTGATGGTTAGTAAAACCACTAGTTTCAAGAAGGGCAAGGGAAAGAAGGGATACTTCATGAAACGGAAAATCAGTTGCTGCTCCAGTGAAGAAACCCAAGGTTGAACCCAAAACCCGAGACTTAGTGCTTCTATAATGAGGGAACGGCATCAAGCGTAACCACCCTAGATACTTGGTAGATGAGAAGGCTGGCAAGGTCGATGTAGTATATTGGATATACATTATATTAATGTGTACTCTACTAGTACTCCTAGTAGCACCAGGGTATTATATATCGGTTCGGTTGCTAAGTGTTAGTAACTCGAAATAAAAAGCTATGGAATAAACGGAGACTAGCTAAAGGTGAGATGACGATATATATTGGAAGTGTTTCCAAGGTTGATGTGGTCAAGCATCGCATGCTCCCTCTACCATTGAGATTGGTGTTAAACCTAAATAATTGTTATTTGGTGTTTGCGTTGAGCATAGACATGATTGGATTATGTTTATTGCAATACGCTTATTCATTTAAGGAGAATAATGGTCACTCCGTTTATTTGAATAATACCTTCAATGGTCTTGCACCTAAAATGAATAGTTTATTGAATCTCGATCGTAGTGATACACATGTTCATGCCAAAAGATATAAAATAGTAATGATAGTACCACATACTTGTGGCACTGCCATTTGAGTCATATTGGTATAAAACGCATGAAGAAGCTCCATGTTGATGGATCTTTGGACTCACTCGTTTCTGAAAAATTTGAGACATGCGAACCATGTCTATTGGTGTATACGCATGAAGAAACTCCATGCAGATGGATCATTTGGACTCACTTGATTTTGAATCACTTGAGACATGCAAATCATACCACGTGGGCAAGATGACTGAAAGGCCTCGTATTCAGTGAGATGGAACAAGAAAGCAACTTGTTGGAAGTAATACATTTTGATGTGTGCAGTCCAAAGAGTGCTGAGGCACTGTGATGGATATCCTTATGTTCTTGCTTCACAGATGATTTGAGTAGATGCTAAGTATATTTACTTGATGAAACACAAGTCTAAATTATTGAAAGGTTCAAGTAATTTCAGAGTGAAGTTGAAGATCGTCGTGACAAGAGGATAAGATGTCTATGATATGATCATAGAGATAATATCTGAGTTATGAGTTTGGCACACAATTAAGACATTGTGGAAATTGTTTCACAACTAATACCGCCTGGAACACCATAGTGTGATGGTGTGTCTGAACGTCATAACCGCACCCCATTGGATATGGTCACTAGTAGAAAAAGGGCCTATTGTCCCGGTTGGTAAGGGCCTTTAGTCCCGGTTCCTGAACCGGGACTAAAGGGTCGGTACTAATGCCTCGTTTTTAGTCGGTTCAATCGAACCGGACAGATTGGCCTCCACGTGGCCTGTGCACTGAGCCCATGAAGGAGGGCCTTTGGTCCCGGTTGGTGGCACCAACCGGGACCAATAGGCATCAATACGTCAGCATTTCAGTGGCTGGGGTTTTTGTTTTTTTAAAGGGGGGGGGGGGGTTTGGGGGTTTTGGGGGGTTAATTTAGGTGTTTCATATATTGTTTTAGCTAGCTAATTAATAGAGAGAAGTGTCCTCTCTTTTGTCCGTGCTTGGTCGACGCTACGTATTACACATACGTATAGAAAGGACTACCTAGACACGCTAGCTATATAGTAAGCAAACGAAGGAAGCAGAAGATCGTCTTGAACATATATGCATACAGAGAGAAGTGATATCTTCCACCTCTCCTTCTCCGAGAGATTGGTCAAACAACAAGTTCTCGTATATCTATCCGACACTACCGGCTACATATATACAATAATTATCTTTTTTACAAATATAATCTCCTTACATACGGATGCGTGGTCCACATAGTATTCTCCGTCTTCAGTGATCACATGGTCAAGAAAGAATGCCGCCAATTCCTCTTGAATTGCTCGCATGCGATCTGGTGCTAGGAGTTCATCCCGCATCCGAAACATCTAATTTCAAGAAGGGGGTCAATACATATATATATATATATATATATATATATATATATATATATATATAAATGAATGAAACTCAACACAAATGATGGTAATAAAATAAAATTGTGAATATTGTTATTTACGCACTTCATATTGTTTGTCAAAGTAGCCCCTCTCACAAGTCGTGTGGCGGATGGACTCGCAAATGTAGTATCCACAGAAATCATTCCCTTGTTCCTGCCACAACCACTTTACAAGAAATAGAGGTCAATCAAACTGATAATTAGCAAGCATGCTAAATGGTATTGATGAAACTAGCGCTTGAATCACTAGGAGATGCGTGGAATATGCTACTATAGTACTTACTTTCGGTGTCTAAATTGCAGCTTCTTCGGCAGTCCCGGAGCTTTTTTGGTGAATTTTCTCCAAACCCTGCCATACAAAGAAAACAATTACTTGATATCAGAAATGAACAAAGTTGCTGATATGGTGGATAATGATCAATTTAACTTACTTCTTGAGCATTTCAGTCATGTCCGCATACTCCTCGGGATCTTTTCGTCTCGAGTCTAAGACAATTACTACTCCCTGCTCAAGCTTAATCTCTAGGAGAATATAGTGGAAGCTGCACACGCATGCATAACACATCAATATTACATTACTATAACCTGGACTAATAAAGGGAAACCGAATATGCCACAAGACAGTAACACTCACTTGAAGTTGTAAGGAAAGAGTATTATATCTTTGTGTTCATTTATTACCAACGATTGTAGCAAGTTGGCCTTGGTATTTTCGGCATGAAATTCAACCTCAGTTGCATCTATGAGATATGTGTTAATGGACCCAATATCACCCACTTGTCTTTTCTTCAATTCGGCGATCTTCAATCTTCATAATATAGTGAGGATAATTATAAATACATGCAATGAAAGAGATGAGTTATATATAGAGACTTAATGACAGAAGTAGTACTACTTACAGACAGTAGCAGGTGATCGTTGCTTTATCGAGGGCCAATTGATTGAAAAACTGATAAAACTCCTCAAATGGAATAGGCAACAGTTCCAACGAGGTCATGCTCCTTTTTAACTCTCACATACAAAGTACTCCTCCCCTCAGACTCTCTGCAGGTTTTCATGTACCAATCATGCAATCTTCGCATCATGGTTGATAGAGATCTTTCTTCTTTGACGAGAGGCTTCCTGTACTCGTATATTCTTATCTGCACCTCCAAGAAATCATAATATACATCGTCGGGCAGGTAATCTCCAGGATTGCCATAACCGGGCACTATCCTCGGATCGACGATGTCGCTAGCAGGCACCTTGAGCGGGGGGCACGCTCGCTTCGCTTGTTCGCTGAGCTGGGCAATTTGTTTCCCAGCTCGTCATTCTTTCATCCTTTGATCACTTTTAGTACTTCCCGACCTCTCCGCTTCGGCAAATGCCTTTCCAATAATGCGCTCATAGTTGCCTTTCGGCGGAGACTTGGGTGGTTTTGTCAGGGCAGCCAGAGTGCGCTTCGCTTTCACCGGATCTACCTTCTCCTCCGGAGGTGGATGTCTCTTTTCTTTCAACCCTTCAAAGAAGTCCTTCACTTCGGTCTGCGCGATCTTCACGTTTTCCTCCTCGGTCCTCTCGTACAGTAACTTCTCTGGAGTCTTTAGAGAAGGACCGAATCTGTATCTCCCGCCTTTGGCTGTACTGCTAGACGCCGACAGAGCAGACAGAGCGGATGCCTTCTTTCCTTGCTTACGAGGCGGAGGAGAAGGACTACGACGCGCCGGAGCAGCCGAAACGGTGGCGGGTTTCTTCCGCCCTTGCTGACGAGGCGGCGAAGGAGGAGGCTGGCTGCTCGGGCGCGTCGGCGCAGGCGGAGAAGGAGGCAGAGTGCCACCAAACACCGGAGAAGGAGCCGGCCGAGTGCCCTGATCGTCACTCGCCGGAGGAGGAGGCGGTGGAGGTGGCGGAGTGCCCTGACTCGCCGGAGGAGGAGGAGGAGGCGGAGGCGTCCAGTTCGGAAGGTTGATGAGATCCGTCCGCCATAGGCATGGAGTCTTCAGAGTAGAACCCAGCCGAGTCTCCCCTTCACCGGTAGGGTGGTCAAGCCAGAGGTCCTCAAATCCCTCTGTTATTTCATCCACCATCACCCTAGCATATCCTTCTGGAATCGGCCGGCAGTGAAAAGTTGCGTCGGGTTTAGTAGGATAAACAGAGCCAACAGACGCCTTGACCTTCAAATTCATCCATTGCGCCATAAGGTGGCAATTTTCAGCATCTGTGATAGCATCCACGGGATAGCTGGCAGGAGCCGTCAAGGCATGCTCCGGCTGAAGCAGCTCGGTGGAAGCCACGCTGCTTCTCCGCTGAGACGGCGGGGTAACCGGGGAAGCTTCGGCAGGTCGTTTGCTGCGATCTGCTTCTCGTTCCTCTATCGCTTGTGCCCTTGCATGCAGCGCCTGCAGTTCGGTCTGCTGCACTTTCTTCCTCCTCTCCTGGCATTTGTAACCGCCTGCGTCCGGAAACACAGCCTTCCACGAAACGGAGCCTGGCGTGCCTCGTGTCCGTCCAGGGTGCTCAGGATTCCCGAGGGCCATTGTGAGCTCGTCGTTCTCTCTATCTGGAAAGAACGTCCCTTGCTGCGCTGCTTCGATATATTGCTGAAGCCTCTTGACTGGCATGTCCAATTGTTTGTCCGTTCAAATGCACTTCCCTAACATAGGGTCCAAGGTTCCGCCAGCCCCGAAGAACCAAGTACGGTAACGTTCTGGCCAGTTCATTGTCTCTGGTTCGATCCCTTTATCAAGCAGATCATTCTCAGCCTTGGCCCACTTAGGCCGGGCTATGAGGTAGCCACCGACCCGTGCGATGGTGAAGCTTTTTCTTTGCAGCATTTTTTCTTGTTTGTCGCCGACATCTTTTTACTCTTTTCCGATGTCTTGTGGGCCACAAATGCGGGCGATCATCTCTGATCTTCTCATATTTGCCCTTGAATTCTGGGGTCTCTTTTTATCGACAAACATATTCAGGTCTTTCTTGAATTCCTGAATAGGTCTGCCATCTTCTTAAGAGCAAAAGACTTGATTAATTGCTCAACTGGCTTCTCCGGATCATCCTCTGGCGGTAGGGTGAAATTTGACTTCAGCTCGGTCCAAAGATCATTTTCTCCATATCATTGACATAAGACACCACAGGTCGTTCTTAGGCTTATACCATTCTGGATGCTAATCGGGATCTTGTCCCTAACCGTAACCCCGCAGACCGAGCAACAAATGCCTTCTTTGTCCGGATGGGTTCAATCGGTTGGTCGTCGCGCGTGATTTCTATGATCTCAAACTTTTCATCCGAGCTCAACTTTTTCTTCGGGCCTCGTCTCTTTACCAAAGTTGCGATCGATCTGGAGGGCTAGAAAAAAGAACAAAGACGAGAGTTAATTAATATGTGTACATACCAAAACAATGAATGCATCTATTAGCTAATCAGCATAGGCTTAACTAATATATATACCTGGCCGGACTCGGTTCGGTGATCATCGGAGCCGTCCTCACGGTCTACTTCTTCATTCTCTCCTTCTTGCACCGGCATTGGGTCATCGAAGCAATCATAATCATAGCCAGCTGCTTCTTCACCCTCTCCTTCCAGACCATAGGTGTTGTTGAGAAACATCAATGAGCAGACGGCATCACTTCCTTCTACGATTATGTCCCTCAACAACGCTTCTTGTGCTTCGTCTCGGGGCGCGGTGTCCATAGTTTCTACAAATATTTACAACAAGGCAATTATTATTCAAACATGACAGATATGGATATATTAGTGGCAAACGTAGAACTAGCTAGCTAATCACAATAAGGAATCATATTAATTAGTGGCCTCGACGCTGCTTCTCTAGGGTTTCGGTGGCCTCGACAATGCTTCAAGGGTTAGGGGTGGCCTCGAGAACGCTTCAAGGAGGGGTAGTATCGACCCCCACGTGTTGAAGCTATCGGGAGGGTATATCGACAACGCATTTACATACGTACATGGGAAAATAATATGCTTGTTTTTTCCTTCTTAAAAATACATGAAGCTATCGGGAGGGGGTATATCGACAACAACGACGACGACACTACATCTATGTCCCACACCGACGGCCACATGTGGATGTAGTGTCCGACACCGACGGCCACATGTATCTCACACAGACGATACTTGCTATTTAATTAGGGCTTCCTCTACCGCTCGGCGACCCTCGACGACCCTCGTTCCCGATAAAAAAAAGAGGAAGAAGAAGAAAAAAAAGAGGAGAAGAAAGAATAGAGGAGAAGAACTCCTCTATTCTTTCTTCACCTCTTTTTCTTCTCATTTCTCTTCTTTTTTTATCCTCTTCTTCCTCTCATGTTTGACGACCCTCGACACCGATAACATACATCCATCGATATCATTCCATACATATATAGACATCTACATTATATATGAACAAACATCTATGTCCCACAAGTGACGTGGGCATCGACTCCCGCGGTAGGGTAGAGGGTCGTGGATCGCCGAGCGTTCGAGGGTCAAGGGGTCGAGGATCGCCGAGGGGTCGGGAGGTTTCCTATTGTCAAAGGATTTAACAAAACCATGTCTTCATCATTAGGCGAAAGTAACAGGTGCATGATAGTACGAAGCTCTCCAAAGTTATTTTGGAACGGAGTCCCAGATAGGATAATTCGCTTTTTGGTACAATGTTCAGCAAGAACCTTCCGAATATCGTTATTTGGAAGGCCTTTGCTGAAATTGCATAAAAGGCAAATTATCCTATCCGGGACTCCATTCCAGAAAAACTTTGGAGGACTTCGTACCATCATGCCCTGGTTACTTTCGGCTAATGATGAAGCCATGGATTTCTTTAATACTTTGACACTAGGAAACCTCTCTCGACCCCTCGGCAATCCTCGACGACCCTTGAACCCTCGACCCCTAGACGACCCTAGAACCCTTGACCCTCGATTCCTCGACCCTATAGAACCCTCGAACCCTCGACCCTGAAACCCTCGACCCTTGACCCCTTAACGACCCTCGACCCTCTACCCTAGTTCCCGACCCTCGACCCCTCGGCGATCCTCGACACCCTCGTTCCCGATAAAAATTAAGAAGAAGAAGAAGAAAAAAAGAGGAGAAAAAAAGGAGAAGAAGCTCCTCTATTCCTTCTTCTTCTCCTCTTTTTTTCTTCTTCTTCTTCCTCTTCTTCCTCTCCTCGTCTTCTCCTTCTTCTCCTTCCTTCTCTACTTATTTTCCTTTTTCCTCTCCTTTTTCTTCTTCTTCCTTCTTCTTCCTTCCTCTTTTCTTCCTTTTCGTTATTTTACTTTTTCCTCTCCACTAACATAAAATGCACTAACCTAAAATGCAACAAACATAAAATGCACTAAATCGATCAACTAACCTAAAATCCGTGATAAAATGCACTAACCTAAAATCGATATCTACTAACAACTTAAAAAATTAATACATATATTAAAAAATGCATATATGAAAAAAACATCATCAGATCATCAACATGAACATATCATCAACATCATCATATCATCATATCATCATCAACATATATATGAAAAAATGCATATATATGAGGCGGCCGCCTGCACCATAGTGCGGGAGGCGCGGACCGGGCGGCGATGGCGCGGCGCAGGCGGCGGCGACAAGGCGTCGGGCACGACCGACGAGGGTGCGGGTGATGACGGGCGAGGGCGCGGCGGCGACGGCAAGGGCGGCGAAGCGGCGAGGGCGGGCGACGGCGACGGCGGGCGACGGGCGATAGCGAGGCGGCGGTGGCGAGGGCGCGGGCGACGGCGACGACGGCGGCGGCGACGGCGACGGCGGGGCGGCGGCGTTGGGCAGCTGGCGGCGTCGATGTGTTCAGCGTCGTCGGGGGAAACTGGCGAGGGAAATCTGAAATTTCCTAAGTGCTTGCTTATATATCAAGAGCATTAGTCCCGGTCCGTGGCACAAGCCAGGACTAATGCCCCCATTAGTCCCGGTTGGTGCCACCAACCGGGACCAAAGGTCTCTTTTCAGCACCCCACAGGGCGGGACGCGGCGGCCTTTGGTCCCGGTTGGGAAGCGGCGGCCTTTGGTCCCGGTTGGTGGCACCAACCGGGACTAAAGGGGTGCATCGGTCCTGGTTTGTGCAACGATCCGGGACCAATGCCCCCCTTTAGTCCCGGTTGGTGCCACCAACCGGGACCAAAGGCCTTGTTCTGCCCCGCGCCCAAATGTTTAGTCCCACCTCGCTAGTTGAGAGGGAGCCGAACCTGTTTATAAGGTACAGTGCGCCTTCCCTCTCGAGCTCCTCTCTAAAGCAGGCTTTCGGGCCTAACCGTGCAATGTGTGCCTGTGGGCCTACTGGGCCTCCCGTGGGCCTGAATCCTGGCCCATGGTAGGGTTTCTAGTCGTATTCGGCCGTGGGGGCCCAGTAGGTGGCACTTTTTTGTTTTTTGTTTTTTGTTTTCTTTGTTGCTTTATTTAGTTTATTTTGTTTCTACTTACAACAAAATACTTATTGTTGCTATATTTATTTTTTCCAGATTTTTTATTTTGTTTTTTGCATTATTTATTTTCTTTTGTTTTTTGCTTTATTTTTAATTCTTTTTTATTTTAGTTTTAGAAAAATTATAATCTTTCTGTTAGTGCCATTAGTTTTAATTTGAAAAAACTTTTTTTTCCTTTTTTGCTTTATTTATTTTATTTTGTTTCTACTTACAACAAAATACTTATTGTTGCTATTTTATTTTTTTCCAGTTTTTTGTTTTGTTTTCTGCATTATTTATTTTCTTTAGGTTTTTGCTTTATTTTTAATTCTTTTTTGCTTTTAGGTCAGCAAAATTATAAACTTTCTGTTAGTGCCATTAGTTTTAGAAAAATTATAAACTTTCTGTTGTGCCATTAGTTTTCAAATTTGAATAGTTAAAATGTGAATTCTTTGAAATTTGTGTGAATCACAAGTTTGTGATTAACTTTACTAAAAAATGAACATAGATGCACCTATAGAGAAAATTAAACCTAAATTCATAATCAATTTCTATGAATTTCAAAGAAATTCACTATGAATTTAGGTCAAATTCCCTGTATAGTTGCATCTATTTTCACTTTGAGAGGAGCTCAACAAGGCAGAGAGGGACGGGCTTATAAACCTGTGTGAGCGCCCTTCGGTTGGGGAGGTGGCACAAAACGGGACTAATGTGGCACAAACCGGGACTAATGGTCATGGTCCAGGGGCGAGCCGCATGGTCCAGGGACTAATATATGAACATAGATGCACCTATAGAGAAAATTCGACCTAAATTCATAGTTTTCAAATGAACTCTGAAAAAGTTGGCATAGCATGTGCATGTACAAAACGGACAATGGTATCATACTAAATGCATTACAAAGTTGGCATGGTATCATCAAAATAGTTGCGGAGAAAGTCTTCACTTTTTCTTCGCTTGTGTCATTTGCTTATTGCTTGTAGTAACCATGGATAATCTTCATCATTTATCAGGATGCTTGGGTCAGCCTTGACTTTGAAGGGAGGAATTTCATGAAAATTTTCATACTCCTCGGACATGTACATCTTGCCCTCCACTCCCAGGATGTCCCTTTTTCCTGAAAGAACTATGTGGCGCTTTGGCTCATCGTATGATGTATTCGCTTCCTTATGTTTTCTTTTCCTCGGTCTGGTAGACATGTCCTTCACATAGATAACATTTGCCACATCATTGCCTAGGACGAACGGTTCGTCAGTGTACCCAAGATTTTTCAGATCCACTGTTGTCATTCCGTACTGTGGGTCTACCTGTACCCCGCCTCCTGACAGACTGACCCATTTGCACTTAAACAAAGGGACCTTAAAATCTACTCCGTAGTCAAGTTCCCGTATGTCCACTATGTAACCATAATATGTGTCCTTTCCCCTCTCGGTTGCTGCATCAAAGCGGACACCGCTGTTTTGGTTGGTGCTCTTTTGATCTTGGTCAATAGTGTAAAATGTATTCCCAATTATCTCGTATCCTTTCCAAATCATTACAGTCGAAGATGGTCCCCTGGACAACAAGTACAACTCATCATAAACAGTGCTGTCACCTCTGAGACGTGTTTACAACCAACTACTGAAAGTCCTGATGTGTTCACATGTAATCCAGTCGTCGCACTGCTATGGGTGTTTGGAGCGCAGACTGTTCTTGTGTTCATCGACATACGGGGTAACCAAGGTAGAGTTCTGTAGAACTGTGTAGTGTCTTGAGACCAAGAATATCCGTCCCTGCATATTATTGAGTCCCTTCCAAGCGTGCCTTTTCCAGTCAGTCTCCCCTCATACCGAGATTTAGGGAGACCAATCTTATTGAGGCCAGGAATGAAGTCAACACAAAACCCGATGACATCCTCTGTTTGATGGCCCATGGAGATGCTTCCTTCGGCCTAAGCGATTCTGAGACATATTTCTTTAGGACTCCCATGAACCTCTCAAAGGGGAACATATTGTGTAGAAATACGGGCCCCGTAATGACAATCTCGTCGACTAGATGAACTAGGACGGCGTCATGATATTGAAGAAGGATGGTGGGAACACCAGCTCGAAACTGACAAGACATTGTGCCACATCACTCCTTAGCGTTGGTACGATTTCTGGATCGATCACCTTCTGAGAGATTGCATTGAGGAATGCACATAGCTTCACAATGGCTAATCAGAAGCAGGTGCGTCATAATCATGTGGCAGTCATGAGACTTTAGGTTCTGCAACTTTTTCTCTAGCATATTTATTATTCCCTTTATATTCGACGAGAAGCCAGACGGGACCTTCATACTGAGCAGGCATTCAAAGAAGATTTCTTTCTCTTCTTTCGTAAGAGCATAGCTGGCAGGACCTTCATACTGCTTCGGAGGCATGCCCTCTTTTTCGTGCAAGCGTTGCAGGTCCTCCCGTGCCTTAGGTGTATCTTTTGTCTTCCCATACACGCCCAAGAAGCCTAGCAGGTTCACGCAAAGGTTCTTCGTCACGTGCATCACGTCGATCGAAGAGCCGACCTCTAGGTCTTTCGGTGAGGGTAGGTCCCAAAATATAGATTTCTTCTTCCACATGGGTGCGTGATTCTCAGCGTCATTCAGAACAGCTAGTTCGCCGGGACCCTTTCCAAAGATTACGTGTAAATCATTGACCATAGCAAGTACGTGATCACCGGTATGCATGGCGGGCTTCTTCCGGTGATCTTCCTCGCATTTGAAATGCTTGCCTTTCTTTCGACATTGATGGTTTGTCGGAAGAAATCGATGGTGGCCCAGGTACACATTCTTCCTGTAGCTTCCCAGGTATATACTATCGGTGTCAAGTAAATAGTGCGTCCATGCGTGGTATCCCTTGTTTGTCTGTCCTGAAAGGTTACTGAGAGCGGGCCAATCGTTGATGGTCACGAATAGCAACGCCTTTAGGTCAAATTCCTCCTTTTTGTGCTCATCCCATGTAATGCATAATCGCTTTCCATTCCACAGCTGTAAAAGTTCTTCAACTAATGACCTTAGGTACACATCAATGTCGTTGCCGGGTTGCTTAGGGCCTTGGATGAGAATTGGCATCATAATGAACTTCCGCTTCATGCACATCCAAGAAGGAAGGTTATACATACATAGAGTCACAGGCCAGGTGTTATGGTTGCTGCTCTGCTCCCCGAAAGGATCAATGCCGTCCGTGCTTAAAGCAAACCATACATTCCTTGGGTCCTTTGCAAACTCATCCCAGTACTTTCTCTCGATTTTTCTCTACTGTGACCCGTCAGCGGGTTCTCTCAACTTCCCGTCTTTCTTACGGTCTTCACTGTGCCATCGCATCAACTTGGCATGCTCTCCGTTTCTGAACAGACATTTCAACCGTGGTATTATAGGAGCATACCACATCTCCTTCGCAGGAACCCTCCGCTGGGAGGCTCGTCGTCAACATCACTGAGGTCATCTCGTCGATCTTATACCGCAATGCACCACATACCGGGCATGCGTTCAGATCCTTGTATGCACAGCGTAGAGGATGCAATCATTAGGGCATGCATGTATCTTCTCCACCTCCAATCCTAGAGGGCATACGACCTTCTTTGCTGCGTATGTCTTGTCGGGCAATTCATTATCCTTTGGAAGCTTCTTCTTCATTATTTTCAGTAGCTTCTCAAATCCTTTATTAGGCACAAGATTCTACGCCTTCCACTGCAGCAATTCCAGTACGGTACCGAGCTTTGTGTTGCCATCTTCACAATTGGGGTACAACCCTTTTTTGTGATCCTCTAACATGCGATCGAACTTCAGCTTCTCCTTTTGACTTTCGCATTGCATCCTTGCATCGACAATGACCCAGCGGAGATCATCATCATCGGGCACATCGTCTGGTTCCTCTTGATCTTTAGCAGCTTCGCCCGTTGCAGCACCATCGTGCACATCCTCTGGTTCCTCTTGATGTTCAGTAGCATCGCTGTATTCAGGGGGCACATAGTTGTCATCGTTGTCGGGGATATACCCCGCGGTGTAAACCGGCCAGAAGTTAACCCGGCCGGACTTGGCGGTTTATTTGAGGTCCCGCTGGCATTTGGCGATATTCATCTGGTGACCCGCCTGACACGGCAATTTACCAAAGAACCCGCCAGACGTTGTAACTCACTTGGTGACCGGCGGACGGGTCGAGGAGCGACAAGACCCGGTGACCCGTCTGGCGGTTCATGAAGGCAGTTCAACTATTGTTGGCGGTTTAACGAGAAAGGCATAAGGAATATTTGTCTTACAAGGAGTTAAGACCTGGACTTGTATCCGGTTTGTATTAGAGATAGACTAGTCCTAATCCTAATAGGACTCCACATGTAACCCGCCCCTTCAACATATATAAGGAGGGGCAGGGCTCCCCAAAGGGGGACAGACTACAAGCAAGAAGAAACAATCTTAGGGCTAGACACAAAGAGGAGAGCCGGTTTACAGCGACTACCTCGTGATGATAATGAGACCTAGCCTCAAACAGCATGTAGGGTTTTTACCGGATGATGTTTCCCGGGGCCCGAAGCTGTCTAAATCCTTGTTTTGTGTTGCGTCTCTCAATTCCGCTCAACCCCTCTCAAGCTACCACATAGATGCGTTGGCCTCGCGACTAAGTCCTGACACTAAGGACATCTGACGTGTTAATTCCACGACAGTTGGCTCCCACCGTGGGGCTCGCGCACGGTGGTGTTGAGTTCTTGGAGGGATCTTATCTAGGGTTTGAGAAGTTTGCATCCGGATGAGGAAAAGACCGGTTTCTTGGAAGGATCTGCATCAACTTCCGAGAGGATTGAATCATTGCTGCGGCTACACTCGCGGAAGTTACGGTCAAGTACTGATAGTGGCACGGTTTACGAGATCTGATGGATTTTGGAAAAGTACTAGATACTACTTCTAGTACATGAGCTCTAAACAGAGGCAAGTTTTGATTGATCAGACTCGGATGCATCACGTAAAGACTCAAGAAGCATCAAGGAAAAATAGCAGCGAAACAATATGTTCGTCACTCGAGATGGAAAAAGTTCTGCGGCGAGACAAAATTCCGTTCGGATCTGTTGTTGCAATTACGGCCAAGCGTCGACCGAAACCAACAAAAGTTCTACAGCAGCTGATATATGCCATGTGGTGGGCAGGAGTCAAGTCCCAAGTTATATCCATAAAGCGACGTGCTATAGCAGCGGTTACAGTTGATAGTTTTTGGATCGGCCACGGCGTGGACTCTGCTATCGCTGTTTGTGCAGTGCCTGGCCTCCCGTCCACCACATACCGGCTCCGCATCGACTCACCAACCGTGTGTGGTATACCTCTAAACCATCATTGCAGGCTTACCTTGCTGCTGTTCCTTCGAGCTGCCCCCGTCGACGGTTCGTGACATCACATTGTCGCACCGCGCTGGGTCGCCACCGCCTCGTCATTTCGCCTCCACGTCGTTCCACCGCTAGGCCGCTGCCTCTGCTTTGGTCGGCCCCGAGATCCGAGTCGCCGGTCCATCCCCTGCCGAGCGCGCCATTGAGCCGCCCCGGGTCAACCCACTTCTGTCGTGGCCGCGGTCCGCTTCGCTCTACCCCCGGGCTGGCCTCACTGAGCCGCCGTTTCAAGTCGCCCGGCACCGCTCGCTCGCGGGCTATGCTCGAGCTGCTGCACCCCCGAGTCAACCGAGGACTGCCTCAACGCACCTGCGAGCCGCTGTCGGGCGCCGAGTTGCTATGGCCCTTGTTGCTAAGCCGCCATATTGACTTGTGCTTCTCCAGCTGCTCCCGTATCGCGGCGCGGCTTTGGCTGGCGCTACTGTGTGGTCGATGGCGCTCCACCTTGCCAACCGCCAACAAGCATCACCGGATTCTACTATCCCGATTGACAAAGTCTGAAGCAACCAAACCGAGTCGACATCATCGAGAGAGAGACCAAAACTAGTATGGTTACGCAAGGAAAGTCACGGGCGTGGTTGATGGAAGTTTTTGAAAGGATGAGGCCGAACTCAGTTTCGTTTCGTCTATAAATCGCCGCCGTACTCCACTTCGCTTGAGTCTCTGCTGCGGATGAGTGGTAAATCCTTTGCCGTCGCTAGACCGCCTCCGCAATGGTCAGCACGGTACCGTGAACCGCCCGCTTTTACCACGGCGTCAACCCGCCGTTTCCACATTGATTTCAACCCGGCGTACTACTTCAATGATTGCCATGGTCGCTCGGGTTTAACCCACCTCTGCAACGGGCTTCGCCCCTTCGTCGGTGCGCCGCGAGCCGCCGAGTACACTTCCAAGTCGCACAGCGGATCATCGTCGTTAGCGCCAAGACACCACCAAGAACCGCCGGTATTCGTTTCATCAATCCGCCTCGACTGCAGCAGAGTGCCGCTTCACTACCGTGTTGCCAAGTCACCGTCGCCATATTCACTGGCTGTGGCCGTGTTGCCATGGTTTCTACCCCAAACCGCCGAGACCTCCCGCCGCCGAGACCCGCCGCGGCCTTCCCCTAAGCTGTCTCAAACCGCCATGGCCACCGAGGTCTTCGCGTCTGCTCTGACTCCGAAAACGCGTGTGTACCAGACCGCCGCGCACGCGCATACATCGAGCGCCAGAAGAACGCCCGTGATCGATCCTATGGCCGTGCCCCCACAGCCGCTGCTCCACCTCCACCTCCTAACCTTGGTCAGCCGAGCCATCACGCCTTCGATCTCAGACGCTGGCGCCACTTGAAGGAAACGGGGAAGTAGGGAGTGTTGGATAAGAAGAGATTGATCGGAGAGATTGTCTGAGAAAAAAAGAAAAAAAAACGGGTCAAATACGATCTGGTGGGTCCGTCTGAGCCGGCCAGTGCAGTGCTTTACGCCATCGCCTCTATTTCGGTGAACGGGTCATTCATCATCCAACGTCGTTTGCCATCTGCAAACATCAGGTGCTATCCATCTCAAATTTGTTTTATCAACACATATTATTTCTATCAAAGGACAAATTACTTTGATTTGTATATTTTTATATACAGGACCATTATTCACTATAAATGTGGTTTATACCATGGGTATGGAGCACGGGCTGACAATATTCCGCCGGTGATAGTCCGTAACGTATTACCCGATGAATGGACGCGCACAAGCCGCCATCCAGTCTACATCGACTCGCTGGGACCGCACCTGCGGTTGACTCGCCCGTCTGCGCGGCTTACCGCGCATGCGACACGCCGCTAAATGCGCACCAGTTTACAACGCTGCGGCCAACGCGGCCGTCATTAATTTCAGCTTTACCATGGTGATCATCAACTCCATGATGAATAACCCCTGGCATGATATATCAGGCCATTCGAAAATTTCCGGCTTAAAAGGAGGGATTCCGGTTTAAAATCCGGCTCAAAGGGAAGATATCTCCCACAAGGCTTTGAAGCTCTCAAATCCGGTTCAAAATTCCGGTTCAAGAAGGATTTATCTCTTGCAAAAAGTTAAAGGGTGCCAAAGAGGGCCTGCTGCCATGATGCGCGGTTCAAACATGGGTATCATGCCTTATTGGCTTATCATATTATTGGTCACTTGGGGGCTTGGTCGTATCCGAACCATAGCCATGCCTCTTGATCGGCCTAGTGCCACAACATCACTTGGGGGCTTGGTCGTGTCCGAACCAATGCAACACCTTTTGATAGGCGAAAGCCACCAGATCACTTGGGGACATGGTCAAGTCTGAACCAGTCACGCCTCTTGATCGGCCTAAGGCAATAGAGTCACTTGGGGGCTTGGTCAAACCCGAACCATTGCCACGCCACTTGATCGGCATAATGCCACGGTTTGAGTTGGGGACTGGCTGACTTGAACCATAGCTACACCTTATTGGGAGCTTGGTCGTGTCCGACCATGGTAACACCATCTGATCGGCTCAGTAAAGCCTCTTTTTTGCAAACGGTCTTATCATTGCCTTTGCTTCCATATTTTTATCATAGCTGTTATTTACTTTTTGTTGCGTTTTTTAAACCGACATTATTAATCCGGTTCAAACTGTCAACTACAAATTGGCGGAACACGGTCAAATCCTAATCCGGAGACTATCTGCCCGGTTTGATTCTATGTTACCATCTTATTATGGAGTAAACCGTGTTCATTAACCCGGTTTGACTTTCAATTACAAGTTGTCGATACATGATCAAATCATAATCCGGAGACTATCAGCCCGATGCGGTTTGACTACGAGTCGCCAGTATTATATATGGTTAAACCGGTGGTTATTACAACCCGGTACGGTTTCATCGTAAACCGACACAGTATGAAAGGAGTTATCATTACTCAAGATTGGGGTCATCACCCTTACTACAAAAAATTGGTAAACCAATGATGTGATTCAATGTCACAGGTATGATATATTTCATTGATTATTCTTAAAGTGCAGCCTTGGTTATAAACACGGGTTATATGTTGGGCATTATGACCCGTCCGTGGTAAACCGCCAGGACACTTTAAACTTGTTGTATGCAGAGAAAGGTTGAATAAAGCATGATGATAAATTATCCGGTGTTTATTAAACCGGCCTGGCTTTAAGACGATAAGTCGCCCGATATATGATGAGAAATTATCCGGTGTTTGTTAACCCGGCCTGGTTTTGGACTATAAGTCGCCAAGACATATTTGGATTGCGCCATTGGAATCATGCGCTCATAAATCATTGGACTATATTATTCAAATCTTCAAATAGCCAACATGGCTAGATTTTTATTATGGTTATCAATAACCAATATTATGATTGAGGTTTTCAAAGTCGCTCAACAAGAATGGCTATTATTTCATCAATGGGTATGATTTATTCTACAATGGAGGGAATAGTCCCGAGTTGCTTCTTGAGGCTTACGACCCGGCACTTGGGGGCTACATTATTTAAGTTGAGATTATATCAAATATGCAAGTCTCATGTCGCTGCAAGCATGCACCATGACACTTGGGGGCTAATGCAAAGTAATTTTTTGCTCATATTATTGGAAACCCGACTCATCACATTATAATGAGCCGGCCCTTGGGGGCTACCAATTGCTCCTGTCAACAGTTGAAGGTACAAAGCTTTTTATTCATTATATTGAAGGGTCCACTGCTCAGTTGGTAAAGCACAAGGCTCTTAACCTTGTGGACGTGGATTCAAGTCCCATGATGGGGGTTACATCATATGATGTTATTTTCATTGAAGTATATATTAAGTCCCAGCTCAATATTATCTTACTGAGCCGGCCCTTGGGGGCTACACATCATTGCTCAAATCTACATGATTACACCTACAAAGTCCCTGCTCATTATTGCATAATGACCCGGCCCTTGGGGGCTACACTGGTTGAAGTTTTTATGAGTATAAGACAATTACAAGTCCTGTGTTGTCGCAAGCATGACAACCCGCACTTGGGGGCTACATAGTATGGAGTATTCAGTTTTACTAGTCCTTTGGGATGAACAACATGGATTTCTTTGAAAGTGGCAGTATTTATATTGAAGCAAAGTATTAAGCCAACACTTTGTTCTGCTCAAAGACTTGGGGGCTACATGTATTATATTATTATCGAAGAAATATTTTCAAATTCTCTGATTGAGCAAACTAGGTTGACCCGGCGTCACCAATCATTATGACCCTGTGGCTGCAACCCGGCGTCATTAATAATCATGAACCGGCGTTAGCAACAATCATGAACCGGTGTCTGTAACAATCATGACTTGAAATTATCAAGTTTTTATAACCCGGCAGTCTTTGGCAATGATAAAACCGGCAAGTTATGCATCTTCAAACCGGTTAAATATCAGATCAGTATTTCAAGACCAATATTTCTTAAACCGGTGCTCTGGAAGCCGACTCAAGTGGATTATTCTTCACAATATTTTTTCTATAAAAAGCCAACATCAGCAATTTGAGTATCAAGCTGGTTATTGACCCGGATTTTCTAGAAGGAGGAAATGATAAAGGACTTAAGGACGATCGGTGCGATCTACAAGAATTCTTAACCCGGAGCACAACCTGCCAAATTTGTTACGGTGTTTATTTTGCGACATAAGTTTACCATGGATAAATCCAAGCTAAACTTGGGGGCTAATGTCGGGGATATACCCCGCGGTGTAAACCGGCCGGAAGTTAACCCGGCCGGACTTGGCGGTTTATTTGAGGTCCCGCTGGCATTTGGCGATATTCATCTGGTGACCCGCCCAGACCTGGCAATTTACCAGCAACCCGCCAGGATGTTGTAACTCACTGGTGACCCGGCGGACGGGTCGAGGGAGCGACAAGACCGGTGACCCGTCTGGCGGTTCATGAAGGCCGGTTCAACTATTGTGGGCGGTTTAACAGAAAGGCATAAGGAATATTTGTCTTACAAGGAGTTAAGACCTGGACTTGTATCCGGTTTGTATTAGAGATAGACTAGTCCTAATCCTAATAGGACTCCACATGTAACCCGCCCTTCAACATATATAAGGAGGCGGGGGCTCTAAAGGGGACGGACTACAAGCAAGAAGAAACAATCTTAGGGCTAGACACAAAGAGGAGAGCCGGTTTACAGCGACTACCTCGTGATGATAATGAGACCTAGCCTCAAACAGCATGTAAGGTTTTACCGGATGATGTTTCCCGGGGCCCGAAGCTGTCTAAATCCTTGTTTTGTGTTGCGTCTCTCGATTCCGCTCAACCCCTCTCAAGCTACCACATAGATGCGTTGGCCTCGCGACTAAGTCCTGACACTAAGGACAGCTGACGTGTTAATTCCACGACAATCGTACTCTTCTTCTTCGCCGTCTTCCATCATAACCCCTATTTCTCCGTGCCTCGTCCAAACATTATAGTGTGGCATGAAACCCTTGTAAAGTAGGAGGGTGTGAAGGATTTTCTGGTCAGAGTAAGACTTCGTAATCCCACATATAGGGCATGGAAAACACATAAAACCATTCTGCTTGTTTGCCTCGGCCACTTCGAGAAAATCATGCACGCCCTTAATGTACTCGGAGGTGTGTCTATCACCGTACATCCATTGCAGTTCATCTGCGTGCATTATATATAATTAAGTGTGTCAAAAATCATTCTGAGAACATCATGAATAGATAATTAAGTGACCAAATTAATAGAAGTTCATCATCACATAAAAACCAAAGTACATACATAGTTCTCATCTAACAACATAAAGCTCTGCAGAGCATCTAAATTAATTAAACCATACATTGAAACTATGTAAAACATTTCAATGCGAAAACAAATGCGATCATAATAGCAACCAAGGTAACAACTGATCCAACGACATAATGATACCAAGCCTCGGTATGAATGGCATATTTTCTAATCTTTCTAATCTTCAAGCGCATTGCATCCATCTTGATCTTGTGATCATCGATTTACATCCGCAACATGCAACTCCAATATCATCTTCTCCTCAAGTTTTTTATTTTTCCTTCAAGAAATTGTTTTCTTCTTCAACTAAATTTAACCTCTCGACAATAGGGTCGGTTGGAATTTCCGGTTCAACAACCTCCTAGATAAATAAAATCTATGTCACGTTGGTCGGCATAATTTTCATAAACAATAAATGAACCAATAGTTACGAAAAGATACCACATTTGAATCATAGACAGGACGAGGGCCGACGGGGGCGGATACCAAAACCATCGCACTATATAAGATGCAATAATAAAAGTAAGAAAATAATACAAGTATATATCTAAACATACAAGTAATAATATTTTTCCTTTCAGAAAGAAGATAAGTACAAGAGGCTCACCACGGTGCTGCCGGCGATGAGATCGGCGCGGGTGATCGACGGCGGTGAAGACGAGGACGGAGCGTGACGGACCGCTAAACCTAGACAAATATTGAGGAAAATGGAGCTTGGAGGTCGAGCTAGGAGAGGAGAAAGCTTAAGTAGTGTGGCTCGGGCATTCCATCGAACAACTTGTGTGCATAGGAGGTGAGCTAGAGCACCACCAAGCCCTCTCCCCTCGGCTAAGACAAAAAACAGAGTAGTGTGCTCTGCTCTTACGCGGGGGGTATATATAGGCAGCTCTATTGGTCCTGGTTCGTGGCATGAACCGGGACTAAAGGGAAGCCATTGGTCCCGGTTCATGCCACCAACCGGGACCAACGATGGTGGGCCAGGAGCGAGGCCCATTAGTCCCGGTTCGTCCCACCAACCGGGACCAAAAGGGCGAGACGAACCGGGACCAATGGCCCACGTGGCCCGGCCGCCCCCCTGGGCTCACGAACCGGGACAAATACCTCCATTGGTCCCGGTTCGTGGCAGAACCGGGACTAATGGGCTGAGCTGGCATGGGTCATTGCCCCTTTTTCTACTAGTGGGTGCATACCATGATGTCTCTTATCGAACTACCACTATCGTTTATGGGTTAGGCATTAGAGATAACCGCATTCACTTTAAATAGGGCACCACACAATTCCGTTGAGACGACACCGTATGAACTATGGTTTAGAGAAACCTAAGCTGTCGTTTCTTAAAAGTTTGGGGATGCGACGCTTATGTGAAAAAGGTTTCAGCTGATAAGCTCGAACCCAAAATGGATAAATGCATCTTCATAGGACACCCAAAACAGTTGGGTATACCTCCTGTCTCAGATCCGGAAGCAAAAGGGATTGTTTCTAGAATCGGGTCCTTTCTTGAGGAAAAGTTTCTCTCGAAAGAATTGAGTTTGAGGATGGTGGGGACTTGATGAGGTTATTGAACCGTCACTTCAACTAGTGTGTAGCAGGACACAGGAAGTTGTTCATGTGGCGCCCACACCAATTGAAGTGGAAGTTGATGATATTGATCATGAAACTTCGGATCAAGTCACTACCAAACCTCGTAGGTCGACAAGGATGTGTATTACTTCAGAGTGGTACGTAATCCTGTCTTCGAGGTCATGTTGCTAGACAACAATGAACCTACGAGCAATGGAGAAGCGATGGTGGGCCCGGATTCCGACGAATGGCTCGAGGCCATAAAATCTAAGAGAGGATCCATGTATGAAAACAAAGTATAGACTTTGGAATAACTACTTGATGGTCGTAAGGCTGTTGGGTGCAGATGGATTTTAAAAGGAAGACGAACAATGATGGTAAGTATCACCATTAAGAAAGCTCGACTTGTCGTTAAGATGTTTTCCGACATGTTCAAGGAGTTGACTACGATGAGACTTTCTCTCTCGTAGCGACGCTAAGAGTCTGTTGGAATTATATTAGTAACTACTGCATTATTTATGAAATCTTGCAGATAGGATGTCAAAATATTGTTTTCTCGACAATTGTCTTGAGGAAAGGTTGTATGTGATAAAACCAGAAGGTTTTGACAATCCTGAAAGATGCTAACAAGTATGCAAAGCTCCAGCAATCCTTCTAAGGACTGGAGTAAGCATCTCGGAGTTGGAATATACGCTTTGATGAGATGATCAAAGATTTTGGGTTTATACAAAGTTTATGAGAAACTTGTATTTCCAAAGAAGTGAGTGGGAGCACTATAGAATTTCTGATGAGTATATGTTGTTGACATATTGTTGATCAGAAATGATGTAGAGTTTCTGAAAAGCATATAGGGTTATTTGAAAAGTGCTTTTCAATGGAAAACCATGATTAAGCTACTTGAACATTGAGCATCAAGATCTGTAAGGATAGATCAAAATCGCTTAATAGTACTTTCAAACGAACACATGCCATGACAAGATTTTGAAGGAGTTTAAATTAGATCAGCAAAGAAGGAGTTCTTGGCTGTGTTATAAGGTGTGAGCATCGAGTAAGACTCAAGACATGACCACGGCAGAATAGAGAGAAAGGACAAAGGTCGTCCCCTATGCTTAGACGTAGGCTCCATAATATGCTATGTTGTGTACCGCACCTGAAGTGTGCCTTGCCATGAGTCAGTCAAGGGGTACAAGTGTGATCCAGGAATGGATCACAGGATAGCGGTCAAGGTTAGCCGTAGTAACTAGTTGACTAAGGAGTTTTCTCAATTATGGAGGTGGTAAAAGAGTTCGTCGTAAAGGGTTACGCCGATGCAAACTTTGACACTAATCTGGATGACGCTGAGTAGTAAACCGGATTCGTATAGTAGAGTTGTTATTTGGAATAGTTCCAACTGGCGCGTGATAGCTGCATATAGGAGATGATATAGAGATTTGTAAAGCACACATGGATCTGAAAGATTCAGACCCGTTGACTAATAACCTCTCTAACAAGCGAGATATGATCAAACCCAATGGGTGTTAAATTCATTACAATCACATAGTGATGTGAACTAGATTATTGACTCTACTGCAAGTGGGAGACTATTGGAAATATGCCCTAGAGGCAATAATAAAATGGTTATTATTATATTTCCTTGTTCATGATAATTGTCTATTGTTCATGCTATAATTGTATTAACTGGAAACCGTAATACATGTGTGAATACATAGACCACAACATGTACCTAGTGAGCCTCTAGTTGACTAGCTCATTGATCAATAGATGGTTATGGTTTCCTGACCATGGACATTGGATGTCATTGATAACGGGATCACATCATTGGGAGAATGATGTGATGGACAATACCCAATCCTAAGCATGGCACAAGATCGTGTAGTTCGTTTGATAACGCTTTTCTAATGTAAAGTATCATTTCCTTAGACCATGAGATTGTGCAACTCCTAGATACCGTAGGAATGCTTTGGGTGTACCAAACGTCACAACGTAACTGGGTGGCTATAAAGGTGCACTATAGGTATCTCTGAAAGTGTCTGTTGGGTTGGCACGAATCTAGACTGGGATTTGTCACTCCGTATGAAGGAGAGAGGTATCTCTGGGCCCACTCGGTATTGCATCATCATAAAGATCTCAATGTGACTAAGTAGTTAGTCACGGGATCATGCATTAGGGAACGAGTAAAGTGACTTGCCGGTAACAAGATTGAACGAGGTATTGGGATACCGATGATCGAATCTCGGGCAAGTAACATACCGATTGACAAAGGTAACTGAATACGGGATTGATCGAATCCCCGACATCGTGGATCATACGATGAGATCATCGTGGAACATGTGGGAGCTAATATGGGTATCCAGATCCTGCTATTGGTTATTGGCCGGAGAGGTGTCTAGGTCATGTATGCATGGTTCCCAAACTCGTAGGGTCTACACACTTAAGGTTCGGTGACGCTAGAATTGTTATGGGAAATAGTATGTGGTTACCGAAGGTAGTTCGGAGTCCCGGATATGATCCTGGACGTCACGAGAAGTTCCGGAATGGTCCGGCGGTGCAGGTCGATATATTGGACGAAGGGTATTGGAGTCCGGAAGTGTTCCGGGGTACTGTGCTATGGCTGATCACCGAAAGGTGTTTGAGCCCCGGCAAGTGTTGGAGGGCCTCATGGGCCAAAGGGAAGGGCAAACCATCCCACTAAGGGGTGGTGCGCCTCCACATCCTTTCAAGACGTTACTTGGGAGGTGGGGCGCCTCCACCTGGCTTGGGAGGCAAGCCTCCACCTGCTTGGCTTGGGGGGCAAGTCTCCCTAGGATTTTTCCTAGGGAGATCCAATCTGCTTGGCCTCCGCCCCTAGGGGAAACCCTAGGGCGCCTCCCCCTCTCCCCTTGCCCCTATATATAGTGGAGGAGTGGGAGGGAAGCCGCACCTCTCCCCTGGCGCAACCCTCTCCCTCCTCCAACACCTCCTCCTCCTCCATAGTGTTTGGCGAAGCCCTGCTGGAGAACCACGAGCTCCACCATCACCACGCCGTCGTGCTGTCAGAGTTCTCCCTCAACTTCTCCTCTCCCCTTGCTGGATCAAGAAGGAGGAGACGTCCCCGGACTGTACGTGTGTTGAACGCGGAGGCGCCGTCCCTTCGGCACTAGATCGGATCTTCCGTGATTTGAATCGCCGCGAGTACGACTCCATCAACCGTGTTCTTGTAACGCTTCCTCTTAGCGATCTTCAAGGGTATGAAGATGCACTCCCTCTCTCTCTCTCTCGTTTCTATAATCTCCATAGATTGATGCTGGTGATGCATAGAAAATTTTGAATTTATGCTACGTTCCCAACAGTGGTATCAGAGCCAGGTTTATGCGTAGTTTCTATGCACGAGTAGAACACAAGTTGTTGTGGGCGTCGATTTTGTCAATTTACTTGCCGTTACTAGTCTTATCTTGATTCGACGGGGGATGAAGCGGCCCGGACCGACCTTACACGTACACTTACGTGAGACAGGTTCCACCGACTGACATGCACTAGTTGCATAAGGTGGCTAGCGGGTGCCTGTCTCTCCCACTTTAGTCGGATCGGATTCGATGAAAAGGGTCCTTATGAAGGGTAAATAGTAATTGGCATATCACGTTGTGGTTTTGGCGTAGGAAAGAAACGTTCTTGCTAGAAACCTATAACAGCCACGTAAAAACTTGTAACAACAATTAGAGGACGTCGACTTGTTTTTTGCAGCATATGTCGTGTGATGTGATATGGCCAAAAGAATGTGATGAATGATATATGTGATGTATGAGATTGATCATGTTCTGGTAATAGGAATCACGACTTGCATGTCGATGAGCATGACAACCGGCAGGAGCCATAAGAGTTGTCTTAATTTATTCTATGACCTGCGTGTCATGAGTAACGCCATGTAATTACTTTACTTTATTGCTAAACCGTTAGCCATAGTGGTAGAAGTAATAGTTGGCGAGACAACTTCATGAAGACACGATGATGGAGATCATGATGATGGAGATCATGGTGTCATGCCGGTGACAATGATGATCGTGGCGCTCAAGATGGAGATCAAAGGAGCAAATTTATATTGGCCTTATAATGTCACTATTTGATTGCATGTGATGTTTATCATGTTTTACATCTTATTTTCTTAGAACGACGGTAGCTTAAATAAGATGATCCCTCGTAATAATTTGAAGAAAGTGTTCCCCCTAACTGTGCACCGTTGCGAAGGTTCGTTGTTTCAAAGCACCACGTGATGATCGGGTGTGATAGATTCTAGCGTTCGAATACAACGGGTGTAAGCCAGATTTACACATGCAATACACTTAGGTTGACTTGATGAGCCTAGCATGTACAGACATGGCCTCGGAACACGGAAGACCGAAAGGTCGAACATGAGTCGTATAGAAGATAATGGCGAACATGAAGATGTTCAATGACGATGACTAGTCCGTCTCACGTGATGATCGGACACGGCCTAGTTGACTTGGATCATGTATCACTTAGATGACTAGAGGGATGTCTATCTGAGTGGGAGTTCATTAAATAGTTTGATTAGATGAACTTAATTATCATGAACATAGTCAAAAGGTTTTTGCAAATTATGTTGTAGCTTACGCTTTAGTTCTACTGTTTTAGATATGTTCTTAGAGAAAATTTTGTTGAATTAGAGAAAATTTTGTTGAAAGTTGATAGTCCGTCTTACGCCCCCGACCACCCACCTTAACAGGAACTCCTCGAAATTTTTCCATCATGGACGGCCCAAAGAATGTCATGCAGCTGCGTCTCCGGCCAGCCCATGACGAATAGCCCATTTTCTGTCATGATTTTTTGTCATAGAAGTAGGAGCCCACCACATCTATGATGATACCGGGTTTTGTCACAATTATCGTCATAGAAGTGTCATATGTATGACAGAAAAAATTTCGTTCGGCCCAAAATGTCACGGATGTGTTTTTTTTTGTAGTGAGTGAAAGTATGAACCATATACCTTGTTTCCTACCATTGCAATACCGTTTACGCTCGTTTTTATCATTAGTTACCTTGCTGTTTTTATATTTTGATATTACAAAAACCTATATCTACTCTTCATATTCCACTTGTATCACCATCTCTTCGTCGAACTAGTGCACCTATACAATTTACCATTGTATTGGGTGAGTTGGGGACACAAGAGACTCTTTGTTATTTGGTTGCAGGGTTCTTTGAGAGAGACCATCTTCATCCTACGTCTCCCACGGATTGATAAACCTTAGCTCATCCACTTGAGGGAAATTTGCTTCTGTCCTACAAACCTGTGCACTTGCAGGCCCAACAACGTCTACAAGAAGAAGGTTGTGTAGTAGACATCAATCACTAGCTACCGGGAAGCTGGACTGACTACCTCAATATGCGTCAGGAGATCCGAGACCCACATGTGCATCAAGAACTGTAACACGATCTGGTGGAGCACCTATGGAGGCTCAAGGGCGAGGCCTGGGCGACGCGGGATTGTCGTGTGATGAAACTTGAGCTTTTATTTGTTAAACTATATAATTTGTATTGAACTATTTGTTGAAAAATTTGATTTATGTGATAAAACACGCGAAACACGGCGAACCATGCCGAACTATGTGACGAACTAATTGATTTTTATTTGTATGCGAAAATTCACGCTGAAACACGCCGAACCACGCCGAATATGGGCCGATTCACGCAGATATCAGACCGTTTTTGGACATAATTGGGCCGAACATTGGGCCGAAATCGGCGCCTGGGGGCGACCTGGTGGGCGACGGCTGGGTGCCGAACCGCCTCGGCCGAAGTTTATCGCGGCTCACCCCGAAGCTCTTTTTCGCGCCACAGGGCGAACGATCAAGATGCTCTAAGGCACCAGCTGGTACTCCAGTCGGCCCTGTCCCTTTGGCGGACGTCGAGACCGACCCAGGCTTGGTCTCCTTAGTGCTGGAGCAGCTTCCGGAAGAGCACGCCGCCCTGCTGAGCGCGTCCGCGTTCAACGGCCTGACGAACATCCGTCGCTACCAGGGCTTCTGGCTGCCGATTTACTTCACCGCCACGGCCGTCGCTCTGCAGCGCGACTTCGAGCCGTGCCACGATGACGTCATCATCGCAAGCCTTCCCAAGTCCAGTACCATGTGGCTCAACGCCCTGGCGTTCGCCACCATGGCACGGCGTGCTTAACCCGCACCCGCTGCTATGCCTCAACCCGCACCAGTGCATCCCTTTCCAGGAGAACCTCTTCCGGAGCCGCGCGGAGGTCCCCGCGCCTCACGAACCCATAAACCTCCCGCAATCATCCGTACCGTGCTGTCCGGACCATGGAAGGCATCCAACACGGCTTTATATCGGTCCGCGAGGAGCTCCAAACGTGATTTCTCCCACAAAATAGAGACAGAATTGGGGAAGGTTGGCGGGAGTCCAGACACGCGAAACTTATGAATCCGATACCACAGGCCCACCCAAAATCCTTCTCAGATCCCGCGACTCCATGCTTCCCATTTTCTCGCATTCCTTCTTTCTCTTTTGTTGTCGCCGCCGCTCCACCACCCCGGCCACCACGCCACACCCATGCCGGAAATACGCGTCTTCGTCACCTTCGGCGATTCAGTAAGGCTACATGTTACTTCTCCTTCGTCTTCGTTCAACCCCCTGTCCTCCGACCGCCCCGCCAGGTAGCATCCTCTACCATGCCCGACAACTGTTCGATGAATCGCCGAAGCTGAAGACAGCTGTCCAGAAAAAGTCTCACTTAGCCCAAAGACAAGAAGCAGCTAGAAAGGATGTCGAGAGGGCATTCGGAGTTCTTCAGGCCCGTTTTGCAGTTGTTCGTGGATCCGCAAAACAATGGAATTCAAAGACATTGTGGGAGGTGATTACACGTTATGTGATCATGCTCAACATGATCGTCAAGGATAAGGGTGACGATACTACCGCAACTTTGGAATTTGAGAACAAGTTGTGATCCTATCCAACTTTTGGACTAGAACCCGGCCATATTTAAGGAGTTCATTCAAATGCATCAACAAAATTATCATCGACCAACAAATGAGCAGATCAAGGATGATCTGATTGAGTATCAGTGGATGGTGAAAGGGGACAACAATGTTGGCGTGTAAAATATTTGAACTTTTTAAAATTTAAACTAGTGTTGCATGCGGCTATTTGAACTTCTATGCCCTGTGCATGCGGCTACTTGATCGTGCGGACTCAGAATTTTTTTTCAAAAAGCTGGATGTATACGGCTATGATTGGATGACTTCCTCCCGCATCTGTGTCCATGGACTGGATTTTTCTTATCCGGGGACGAATGCGGAAGGTTTTTTTTGGGTTTAGATGTTTTATGTGGACAAGGAAATTGAAGCTGCATGTGACCATCCATCATCATTTTGTATGCCTGGTCCGGCCAGGACAAACCCATGTGCAGTCTCGTGTATGCATGCAGTCTCCGACAAGATTCACTCGAGCCTTGTGCGGCCAGGACAAAGCCCTGTGAGCGGCACGTTCATCGCACGCGTCCAGAAAATGTAAGCAATCATGTACCTTCTCTTTGGGGAAAAAGGTGTGTATATATTTATATATAAAATAAAATCAGGTAATACGTTCCATCACCGCACCAACCGGCTGTTGCAGAAAATGTAAACAGTATAGCCAGCCTCAACATCACCCTCCCACAAGCAAAGTAGCACACATTGGGCAAATTAGGCCAGCTTCGCCTCCCCTCCCACATCAGCCATGGCTGCTCAAGCAGTAGTAGCTCCATCCATGATGAGTGATCCAGAGAGTGCTACTGCCAAGAGTTCAACAACACAAGAAGAAGAAGATGTCCTCCCACCCAAGGATTTCGAAGCCGCACTTCCAGTAACAGTAACAGAGGGGTGGTCCTCGCCACACAGCCAAAAATTCAACTATAAAAATTTACTGTTTTGAAAAAATATCAATTTTGAAAAAAGCTCACCGATTTTGAAAAATTTAAAATTTTGAAAAAAACATTTGGAATAAAAAAATCATTATCTTTTTGAAAAAGTTCAGAAATTTTAAAAAAACTTCATCAATTTTGATAAAATGTTTATCAATTAGAAATAAATCAGAAAGTTGAAAAAAGTCCATCAATTTTTAAAACAAGTTCGCATATTGAAAAAAATTCATCAACCTTGAAAAAAAAAAGATTCGAAAAAAGTTCACCGTATTTTGGAAAAAAGTTGACGGATTGAGAAAAGGTCATCATTTTTGAAAAAAAAAGTTGATCACTTCATTTTAAAAAGAGCACTATTTCAATAAATTTTTGAATTTAGAAAATTCACGTATTTGAAAAGAAATAAAAATAAAATAAAACCCGAGTAAAAAGGTTGAAAACCGACAAACCAAATCCCCCCCAAAAAGAGTCTGGATGGTGCAGAATAAGAAGCTACAGAATTATTCTTATGCACACGGGTGAGCCGTCTGAGTTGGTTTTAGAAATTGTGGCCAGTACTTGGAGCCGATTCCAGTTCCCGTACATGGAGCAAGATCAGGTTCCAGAAATTGTGGCTACTACTTGCTTGTACCTATGGTGGCAGAGGAGAGGTATTGTGCGACAAGAAGAGGTGTTATCCCCGGTGCGCACGGTACTGGCGATCCAAGCGTTGATCTTGAGTTATGTAGGGGGGGGGGGGGGGGGGCGGGAAACCAACATCAACGCCTAGAGTAAACCACTGGAGAAGGGGATTTGCGGGAAAAGCTTGGATCAGCTTCGAGTTGTTCAACATCAACGCCTAGGGCAGGAGGATCAAACCTCGGAGTTGTTCGACTCAGCTTCGAGTTTTATTGCAAAATATTTGGCAGATGATGTAAGGGTGGTTTGATTTTAATAAAGCTAGCCATGATGGTTTTCCTCTAAAAAGTTGCTTATGGCAGATGCTTAATAAAATAAACCGAGTTTTCTTCAAGCACCAGCGGTTATCTCCATAGGAGAGGTGATTAATTAGAAAGCTACCCTCTACAAATAAGCATCCGTGCTTAAAAACTTATTTTTTTCGCCTAAGCAGCTTCCTTTTTCTAAGCTTCCGATGCCCTGGTTTATTTATGTTGATGCCGAGTTTCTGCTGTGCATGTGATGCTGAATTTGCTAGGTCCCCTTTCCCAAGGTTGGAAGTTGTAGGTTTACTAGTCGCTATATTGAAAGTGCCGCTCGTAATGGTAACACAACTAAACCGGCATTATGCCACCTACCAACGCAATCGGAAGGTTAGGAGTGACCGTTGCAAGCGGTACCCTTAATCAGTGATTTTGCCCGGAAGACCGAAGTCTGACCTTTTTTTTTAGAAGAATCGAAGTCTGACCTAGGAGCCTTAAAACTCCAGCCCAAAAGCCTGAAAATAGAAGCCGGTGCGTGGCCCAAATTGTCTTTTAGGCTGCAAACAAACAGAGCCCAACCCTAGAGACAAGCCTAACCCAACGCCTCCTGCTTTTTTTGGGGTTAGGCGATCCGATGCCCTGGTTTATTTATGGAGTAATGCTATGCCGCAGATCATTAGACTTGGCAGGTTCCTGGATTAACGGGCAGGGAGGGGGCTGCCCGGCTGAATTTTGCTGTGTATGCGAGTCTGAACCGTGTTGTCCATGAGATTCGAAGATGTGGTGTATATGCGATGCTGAATTTGCTATGGCCCCAGTGCCAAGGTTGGAAGAATATTTAGTATAATCTCGTATCAAAAATGCCGCCCGTAATGCTAACACAACTAAACCGGCATTATTATTATTTTTGCATGGTAATACATGTCTCATTTTATATCATAAGGATCATAGTATAAACCGCAAAACTGAAAATAGAACATTAGTCTTTGCACAAAGGAACACGAGCCAAGAAGTAAAAATACAAACAAGACCGAAGAAATCTTTGAACTTGACACCAACAATCGTCACCTGCCTCTGATACCATCAAACCTGCCACCAAAGAAAATAAATGAGGGATCACCTCCACACACGAGCTCGACACGGCTTCATCGCTGATATGCAGTTTTGCGGACCTTCAAAGTGCCTCGCCAAAGACGAAACAATTACCGCTAAACGAATCAGACCAGGGTAATACCCCAGACACGCCATCGAACTTCAGATCTGGCACCCCACATGACTAAGACGTCAGAGGAGGAAATCATACTTGCCATCCACCATCTTTCATATGCCGCCGATGCAGACCATAATCTGCATCCGCTCTTGGACTACCTATCAGGCTCCGCTCCAGCGCTAGAGCAAACATTGTCGCAACAGCAGAGCCCGAGGACACAGGTCGTCCACCAAGAGGATGTCGTCGCTCCCGCACCATCCTTGCTTGAACAGACTAAATTTCAAATCCATCCCAACCAAGGGACCAATCGCCTCGTCCAAGTAGGATCTAAAGAAACTTTATTTAGCTCAGCCATTGCCGTCACCGAAGCAAAACGATGAACAGCCGAAAAGCTAAGCTAATCCGGCTTAAAACTACCCACACGCATGGATTCGACGACCCCACTCATCATTGACGACCGAGGTCAACGGAGGGGAGCCGTCCTCGAAGGAAGCACCTGGCGATATCAATTTTTTCTTCTTTTCTTCTAGAGAAAGAAAGAACAATACAACTAAACCGGCATTATGCCACCAATCAATGCAACGCAAAAGCAACCAAACTTTTCAACTCCCTTCGTCCCATAATGTAAGGTATTAATAGTGTCAAAAAAATATAATAGTGTCAAAAAACGTCTTACATTGTGAAAAGGAGGGAGTAGTATATTTGTAGCAACTGGGAGTGGGCGATACTCTAAGAGCATCTTCAACAGCCGCGGTATATATGCACCGCACTGAAAAAGTAGTGCTTATAGCGCGCGCTACTGTTCCGGGCGCTCCAGTGGACGCGCAAAATCCGCGCGCGCGGCATATGTAATTCAGCGCGCGGGTAAAAACGCCATCACGCGTCGCTTATTTGCTGCGCCTGCTCCCGCGCGCTGGACTCTCAAGCGCTCGCGCTCAACTCCACCTACCCATCCAGCAGCGCCGCCGCCCGGGCCACCCCATTTTTCTGGCGACCGTTCCGGCACTTCCCCGGCCTCTCCCCGCGCGGCCGCGGTTTCCTCCGTCTCTCTCTAATCAGCGCGGCCCGTCGTGCGCGGCAGTCCTCCGACGAACAGCGCCCGACCGCCCACTGCCGCTTGGCGCCCGCAAGGTGTTCGACAAAAGGCCCGCAAGGTATTTATTGCTTCCAACTTTACATTTTTACATGAAATTTGGTGCATGTTGTTTATATCCTAGTTTTGAACATTTTAGATGAGTTCGTCATATGATTCTTTCGAAGAAGAATTTGATATGGAAGAGGAGGAGGATCTTGCAACGATCCTAGCTATGCACATGAATAAAAAACCAAAGTACGATGGTTCGGTTATGGGTCGGCAGAAATTTTGGAGGCATAGGATTGATGCCCACAACAGACTTATGAGGCACTATTTTGTGGAGAATCCCACATACCCCAAGTCGTACTTTCGTCGCCGGTTTAGGATGAGCACCGAGTTGTTCAGGTGCATTGCAGAGAAACTAGCGAGCCATGACCGGATTTTTCAGCAGAGTAGGAATGCCGCCGGAGAGCTCGGGCATAGCACCTTTAAGAAGGTGATAGCCGCTTTGCGTATGTTGGCATACGGTATCCCCACTGATCTAGTTGATGATCACTTGGCCATGGGTGAGAGGCAAGCCATCATGTGTGTCAAGCGCTTCGCAGTCGGAATTGTGCAAGTTTTTGGCCCGGAGTACTTGAGAACTCTCAATGCTGAAGACGTCGCAAGGCTATTGGAGATGAAAAAAACTTGCGGGTTCCCAGGTATGCTTGGCTCAATAGATTGCATACATTGGAGTTGGAAGAATTGTCCAAAGGCATGGCATGGCCATATTAATTCCACGGACAAAAAAGGGTTCCACTATAATCCTTGAAGCGGTGGCCGATCAATAGACTTGGATTTGGCATGCTTTTTTGGAATGCCTGGATCTTTGAATGACATTTGTCAACCGGTCACCACTGTTGAGTAAGTTTGCAAATGATGAACTGCCACCGGTGCAGTTTGTAGCTAATGACCGTACGTACAACCATGGCTACTATCTTACGGATGGCATCTACCCAAAGTGGTAAACATTTGTGAAGCTGTTGAAAAAATCGGAAGGGCAGAAATATCTTGATTTCCACAATGCTCAGGCGGCGGCTAGAAAAGATGTGGAGAGAGCTTTTGGGATTTTGCAAGCCCAATTTGCTAGTGTGAGAGGACCGGCTAGATTTTGGGATCAGAAGATGCTTTGGTACATAATGCACGCTTGCGTGATCATGCACAACATGATCATCAAGAATGAGTGTGGCCAAGATGTAGACTACTCCCACTATGAGCTCTTGGGACATCCCGTGCGAGTGCGGCGGAGGGCTGAAAGGGTGGTCCGTTTTGTTGCCTCCTATCATGACATTCGACGTCTGGCAGCGCATAATGAACTCAAGAAGGATCTCATTGAGGAGTGGTGGGCTTGGAATGACCGTCAAAGAGCATCATGATTTGTGCGTTTGATGTTGTATTGTTAAACTATTTGTTGTATTTCATTAAAGATACTATTTGTTTGAGTTGTAATAATAAATTGCACTATTTATTTTAAACTTGGTTGAATGATGTTTGTGATTTAAATTATATGCCATGTCTTTGTTTTGTGGACGTTTGAAATTTATTTTGTGTCTAAAATGCAACAAATATGATGCGCCGGCTGCTCGAGCGCGCTGCGTGCTAGCGCACTGCTGGAGCTGCGGGCGCTACATTTCGGCGCGGTTACTAGAGCCAGCACTGCGCGCCGCGTCAAATCTGGTAATGGGCGTGCCGCAAAACCAATTTTAGCGCGCCGCATGTTGGGCGCATGTTGGAGATGCTCCAGTACGCATATATACGAGCCTCTCACTCAATATTATAAGAACAAAATATATAGCGAGCAGCACCCTCGTCCACACTCTTCTCTTGAAGGCCATCAATGGCGACCAAGACTAACGCACCAGCTGGTTCTCCGGTCGGCCCCGTCCCTTTCGCGGACGTCGAGACTGACCCAGGCTTGGTCTCCTCAGTGGTGGAGCAGCTCCCGGAAGAGCACGCCGCCCTGCCGAGCGTGTCCGCGTTCAACGGCCTGATGAACCTCCGTTGCTACCAGGGCTTCTGGCTGCCGGATTTCTACGCCGCCGCGGCCGTCGCCCTGCAGCGCTGCTTCGAGCCGTGCCGCGACGACGTCATCGTCGCAAGCTTTCCCAAGTCCGGCACCACGTGGCTCAACGCCCTGACGTTCGCCACCATGGCCCGCCACGCTTACCCGGCCGCCGACGCCGGGCACCCGCTGCTACGCCTCAACCCGCACCAGTGCATCCCTTTCCTGGAGAACCTCTTCCGGAGCCGCGCGGAGGCCTCCATGCTCGAGGCGCTGCCGTCCCCGCGCCTCATGAACACGCACATGCCGCTCGGCATGATAACGCCGGGCGCCGGCAGGTGCAAGGTCGTCTATGTCTGCAGGGAGCCCAAGGACATGGTCGTCTCGTTCTGGCACTTCCTCCAGCATGTGCAGCCAGACCTGGCGCTGGCCGACGTCCTCGACTCCGTGTGCAGCGGCGCGGTGCCGTACGGACCGGTCTGGGACCACATCCTCGGCTACTGGCGCGCCAGCATCGCGAGGCCGGACGCCGTGCTCTTCTTGCGGTACGAGGAGCTGCTGCGCGACCCTGTCGGGAACGTCAGGGAGCTGGCGCGGTTCGTCGGGCTGCCCTTCTCCGACGCCGAGGAGGAGGCCGGCGTCATCCAGGACATCGTCAAGCTCTGCAGCTTCGGGCACCTCAAGCCCTTGGAAGCCAACTCGACGGGCCAGTTGGATCCCCTCCTCCCGGTCCCGCGCGAGGCGCTCTTCAGGAAGGGCGTGGCCGGCGACTGGGTGAACCACATGACGCCAGAGATAGCGCGACGCCTGGACGAGATCGTTGCCGACAAGTTCCATGCGACCGGCCTCACTTTTCAGTGATTCGAGAGGTAGGCTATGTAGGCTACGTCTACGTCTCGTTCAGTGAAACAAGATAAATTTTGAAAGCAGGGCTTGCCCTGCTCTTGCACGAGACGTAGCCTACAACACCCGCGGGTGACACGCCCGCCATTTCCGTGTGTCACGGCCCCCTCTACGTGCCATCCCTGTGTACTGCTAGACGGCTGGGCACCCCCTGTACTCACCCTATGTATTTTCACTCTACCTATCAATGCATTGATATGCAAGGCTTTGCGTATTAATGAAAAAGAAGCAACCAAAAGAAGTAGGACTATCTCAAAGCAACGACGTAGGATATCCCGTGCACGGTAGATAAATCACTCTCATACTCCTTAAGACTCCTTCCATTCCAGGGATTTCCATTAAAACATTGGAAAGATTAGAATCATTAAGATTTTTTTCTAGATGTGTTGATTGTTTGATTCATATGGTCTAATTCTGTAAGAACTTTTCCTATAGACTCCCTTATATTGTATGTCATAGGAATTTTAACATCCATTCAATTTTGTTTTTCCTCAAACAAATCAAAATCATGTACTCCCTCCGTTCTAAAATGTAACACTATTTTTGGCACTTTGCATTTTCAGACGGAGGGAGTAAATTTTAAACAAGTATCAATGATGAAAATGTTTCTATTATTACCTCCTTTTTCAAATAAAATAAAATACATGGAAGCAAGGCAGATCATGGAAGTAGTACGCCATCCATTTCTTTTTACTTCATGCACAAAATTTGTCTGAAGTCAAGCGACACAAAGTTTGACCAAATTTATATTAGAAAATATCAACATGTACAATACTAAAGTTATATAGTATAAGAATTAATTTCATGATGCATCAAATGATATTTGATTCGCTATTGGGAATTTAGATAATTTTCCTATAGACTAGAAAATACAGACGGAGTACCTAAAACTTGAGAACCTGCCTGAGCGATGATGATGGATTTTCTTTAGGCAAATAGATGATGATGGATGGTCTGTGACATGCGGCCATGCGGGCGCGCCAACCGGGCGAGAGGCCAGCTAGATGCCATATCTCCATTTAATCCTATACTCAAAAAAGGTTTCCCTCGCTTTATATTATAAAGCAAACATCATCACATATATCTGAGCAAGCCGAACACACACACGCCGCCACGACACACGCCGAACACATCCAAGGCTAGATACAAAGGGGACGAGCACCATCACTCCACTCGGACACAACCAAGCAAACATAATATGAGCTATGAGGAACCACTTGGAGCCACTGAGGGGGTGAGATGGACCATGACTAAGCAAGGACTCCAAGACGGTGCCTCCCAGGAGGGTACGCCCACGGATAGCCGCCACCGTCCGATCCGTAAATCAAGTTTTCACCCGGAGCGACGCAGGGGGTGGGAGCACCGCGACGGAGCCTTCAAGAAGGATATGACGACGTCCACGGACGCCACCACCGACGGCTAGAAACTGAGCAAGTGATGAACCCGGTGCTCGCACCCCGCCGACACACCCCTGCTCCGCCAACCACCCGCAGCCACGTCCCCCGCGAAACCATGGCTGCCCGCCCGCACCTGAGATGCAGGTTCCGCCATCGAACGCCATGCCTCCCGCCGCCAGGGCCGCTGCCCAACATCCAGACACCCCCAAGACCATCCAAAGAGATCAACTTTGCACCAAAGGAACACCACTGACCGACGAATCGCAACATGTATCCTGCCTTGAACATCGCCGCAGCAGCGACATCCAACACGCGGCCGGGGAAAGGGGGAGGTGGGGGAGCGGACACATCCGGACCGGCACACCCCTGTGCCAATGACGGGGGCCCGGGCACGTCGGCGCCACCCATCCCTCCAGCCAGCCTCCCCGCCGGACACACCCCGGGTGCCGCCCCACCTCGGCGGCCGACACAACACGGCGCAAGGCCACCGACGCAAAACTGACCACCGGCAAGGGGGGACCCCAAGTACAGCCGCCGAACGCCAAGAATACTTACTAGGGAGCCCATCTGCCCTGCCGTCGTCGTCCAGCCGGCGGGACGACTGAATCCCGACCAGTATGCCCACCAGCCACCGCCGCTGCGCCTCCACCACCACCAGCCGAGGCCTCGGTAGGGGCGGACGCCCGCAACCCGCGTCATCCGCGGCCCTCGCCGGGAGGGCCTAGATCTGGCCGAACGCCACCGCCGGAGCCCTCCGCGCACCACCTCCGCTGCAGCCCTTTCACGCCGCCGCCCACAACTCGTGTCGCCGCCGCCACATGCTATGCCGCCACGCCGCCGCGCCGAGCGAGTGTCACGCTGCCGCCGCCGAAGCCACGGACCGAGAGGGGGAAGGACAGGGCCCGCCGCCAAAGATCAAGCCGGGCTTTCCCGCCAAGATCGCCGAGGCGGCGGCGAGAGGAGGCTCGAGGAAGGGGCTGGGCGGAGGTTTTCCCAAGGCCATGGGAGCGCCACGGGAGGGAGGGGAGGAGTTTTTCTCCCATTTAATCCTATATGCTAAGGTTGGTCGTAACTACTCCCTCCGTTTCAGTTTACAAGTCTTGCACGTACACCTAGGTTGCCAATTTTATCACCCTAATATAAACTATATAACACAAAAATTATACCCACTGAAAATAGAACATCTGAAGTTTATATTGTTATATATTTCGTAATATATGACTTGTAAGTTGGTCAAATTTACGACCTAGTGGCACGTGCACGCCCTGTAAACTGAAAAAGAGTAGTAAAATAACGCATTTCAAGACAAATTTACTTATCAGGTAAGTAGTTAATAAGAAGAGACATATTTTTGGTAACATAACATATTTCAAAGAGAGATAAGTCCACATCGAAATATATTGTTGTAACAATAACACACTCTGTCCAAAAATAAGCATCTTTAATTTAGTGATACGGACACGAATTTGGTGAACATGGGTGCGCGTGCACCCTTTATGAATAATAAACTCGAAGAATTGCTAAAAAAATAAAAAAAATCTGAATTTATTTTGTAATATACACAGTCAACCGGTATACTCGCATATAAAGTTTCATGAAAAATCACATCCGTGGTAACCTGGGCAAAAAATGACAAAAATCGAAGCTAATCGAAGCTATGATAAAAACACTGTTTAATGAATAGTATGGCCATATTTGTATTTTTTTATTAAGGATACCATGGGTGTCAATACATCATGAAACTTCAAACATGAGTAGTATGACCGACTAAGTTACATACCGCGAAATTTCAGAATTTTTAAATTTTCTGTAGTATTTTTTACGAACTACTATTCATGTGGGTGCGCGCACACCCATGTTCATCTTTGTATTTTCATATACTATATTCCCTTTGTAAAGTAGTATAAGGTATTAGTGATCTAAACGCTTTTATATTTTTTACTGAGGGAGTAATAGATTACAACAGCAACGCCGTGAGGTATCAGCAAGTTAGCACATGTTTGTGGGGACTGGACGGGAGACATGGAGAGGCACGTTGATTGCCATTTGCCAGTGACAACCATGTTTTTGTTGTTTTGTTGGCGCCATATCTTCGCCGATCGAATATTAAACTGCGAGGAGACAGGCCTGCCGGGCGCCAGCACAGCTCAGGACTACGGATAAACACCCTACGGCTGGGTTGCAGATCGAATAGTTTGCACGTTGCCACCGCTAGCACTGCCTGCGATTCTCTCTATAAGAAAACGCCCCACCTTTTAGTGAGATGCACTGTGTTGTTTTGTTCATGCATGTGAGCCTTCTCCGAAAGAGAGAAAGCGTAGGGGAGAGAGAGACTATCCTGTTCATGCATGTGTGAGAGCACTTTAACCACAGAGAGAAAGCGTCAGAGTGTGAGGGAAGATAATTATGGATATAGTATTTGGGTTTTTGTGGCTTTCCATGATGCCTTTTCTTTGGCTCAAAGACGATGGAGTGTCGTGTAATGGACGAATTCACATAACACCACGAGAGACAAAACAACACAACATAATATCTAGCCATTGATTGGTCAACAACTTCACATGATTACTAGTAACAAGAATTCTCTTATGATCTCAAGAACAAATGAAACTACTCACAACTCGTCATATTGATCATGATCAGTGGGTATAATATATGATTAACAATACGAGCAAAGTAATCTTCCACCAATTAAACCACAAGCATAAACTAAAAGATGTAATCAACACTACTAACACACTCAGGTACCAATCTGAGATTTGATATAAAGATTGAACATAAAAGATGAACTAGAATGGGATGATGTTGATCAAGATGTTGATGAAGATGATGATCCCCGCGACGAGATGAGTGTTGGTGATGATGAAGGCTTCAATATCCCCCTCTTGGAGGGAAATTTCCCCGACGAAATCGCTCCGCCAGAGAGCAAAAGTGTTCCTATCCTGGTTCCGCCTCGAGACGGCGAAAAGTCTCAAAACTTTCCGTTGATTTTTTCTATGGTAAATGCGAATTGATGGCAAACTAACTTCGGGAGGTGAGCCACCAGGGGCCACAAAGGCAGGGGCGTGGCCAAGGGTGTAGGGGGGCGCTACCTGTCCTTGTGGCTGACTGGTGGACTCTCTTTGGTGCTTCTTTGCTCCAATATTCTTGATATATTTTAGAATAATTCTTCAAAAATTAAAGTTTCATTTTGAGCACCGGAGAATCACTATCTCTTGTATTACCTTTTCAGGTCCAGAACTTCAGTTGTCGGTAATCTCACTCTCTTGATATAGCTTGCATTTTTAAATAAAAAAGGCATTAGAATTGCACCATAATGTGAAATACATCATTGAAATAAGATAAATTACCGTAGGGAATAGTTATGCAAAATGAACGTATCAGCTAACCGTGGCAACTCCGGCTCATCGTCAGACTCTATCTCGGCGATGATTTCGTTGACCACCGCCCTCCGCTGGTGGAGGAAGTGGCGGCCGGCCTCCACCTCGGCCACCAAAAGGATGGATTCAAGGATGGCAGCAAGCTCTACCTCCTCCTCCGCTTGGACCTCCTCGAACTCCATCATGGTGTCCTCCATGGCAATCCCATGGTCGGCTCCACCTCCTCCATGACGTCCACCTCCTCTGGCTATGCCTTAGCCTGCAATTCCGCCTACTCCTTCTTTGGCTCCGACTGGTTCGGAGGCAGGCCGACTACCATCATGACTTTGCTCGTAGCCCGGATCTCCTCGAGCAGCTCAAGGCACCGTGCCGGTGTGAACATGGCGTATGTCATCACCCTCTGCCAGGCCATGGCTAGCTGTCAGCGGATGACAAGCTAGGAGGAAGGGAAGTGGATGCGGCTAGGGTGGCGGGACGGAGAGGGAGTGAAATGAATGCCGCTTGGGATGAGGGTCGTCGTCCGGCATAAATAGCCGGATTTTACCCATAGAGTTGCTAGCCGGAGCGATGTCATGCGGCGACATGAATGCTTCCACACACTTGGGAGGAGACGTCTCTCAGATCGTTCGGTTTCTGAGTGTTTCCGTGTGGGACCGCCTCTCGGTGCAATGTGACCGACGCGGCCAGGCGTGCCCGGACCGTCCTCTATCTGTCCCTGATTTAGACTGCATATGAGAAGTGCCAGTCAGCCTGAGCGTAACGGGCCAGCATGATGAGTTCGTATGTGTTTTTTTATTGGTCGGCCACCGATCTGGTGACCGCCGGATGTATAGAGAGGTTTGCGGAGCTGGCTGTGGATGCTCGTACTCATGGACTAACGGAAAATGATCTATGCCGGATTTGCCATGACCAACAATAAGATCACATCTTGATGTTGTGTGTAAAGCAATCAGATCACATTTTGATGTTGTGTGCGAAATGTAAAACAAGCGGTACCGGTGTCTACCAGGTACCGCAGAGGCGTCGGATCCATCCCGTGATTCGTGCGTACAAATCATTCCTCTACCGTAGTTAATGTATCAACAGTGGCAGATTGATTTTTTTGTGTATTCGCACATAAATATACAGTGGAGCCCACAACCGTACTTAACTCATTGTGTCCATCTTTCACTCCCATGCCTCTCAGTATTGTTCGAGGAACTGCTGGATGGGGCTGGTCTGCCTTACCGTAACACGCCGCCGCCACCGATGTTCCGCAAGCGCGCAACTTGGTGGAACTGGAGAGGACCTCCAAGCTTCAGCTTCAGTGTCTCACGTTCGAAGTCTGGATCTGAGGGCTGGAGGTAAGAAAGTCGAAGCCCTTTAGTATATGTTGACATTTTTTATTTGTTAGATGCCGGTACTCAGCTCGGATCCCAAATACTCCATGAGTCCCATCAATCAATGCAGTTCTTATGGCCCTGGTAGCTGCAATTTCACTGTTGTCAACATGTAAGAATCTTCGGAGTATGTTGAGCATATAACATATCTTGATTCAAGCGCAACATGTTGTTGTTTATGGGTTATCTAGTTTAGAATTCCTATTATCTCTGTCGGAGGGGCATTTATGATTTGGTGATTTTCTACATTTTGTATTAGTTTTTTTAAAGAACATTTTGTATTAGTTAGAGGACATTTTGTGTTTTTTGTCAGTCAAGGACTCTGGTGATTTTACATATGTTTCTTCACTCATGGTTTGATTGGCAGATTAACTGATTATCCTGGTAAACATGGAAGAAAACCTATCTGGTAAACATGGAGGAGGTAGGCGGTGGTGCGCTATGGTTCCTCCCCTCTCCTTGCGGTGACGACATAGGAGGGAGGGATGGATTTTTTTTTCGGTTTCCTTTCTTAGCTTTCTCATGTTTTCGTCTTTTATAACAAGACATTTGTTAATTAATGAAATCGAAGAGTGAGCTGTCTTTATAAAAAAAGAAACACAGGAATGAATCGTACTTGAATGAATAATTAGGCGGTAAATGGGCCAAACTGTGATTTATTGTGATATTTTTGTTGTTTATATATATATATATATGTGTTTCCCAAAAAATATGGAAGATTCAGATTGCTGGCCATAGCTGACAACATATATTACTCGAGTCTATAAGAAAACATATATTACTCGTGGATATGTTTTAGGTGGGCATGGTTAGAGGGACGGTGTGGTATCTTCAGCTCACCGGGGTTCAAGTCCTGGTGCTCGCATTATTTTTTATTTTATTTCAGAATTTATGGCGATGCGCTTTCAGTGAAAGGAGACGTTCCCGGCGACGACGAGGCACCTACTATAACTTCGTGAATCTAGGATAGAATATGTGTGTGTGTTTATAAAGGTGAGTGTATGCGTATATGTATGAGCAATTGCGTCTGTACTGTGTTATTTTTTTTTCATGGAGCTTGAGACTAGCCACAGCGCATTGTAACATACACATATCCCTAGACTATGTTACTATCTTCATAATGGGTAGTAACATAAGTGTGGTGTCATGCAAAGCTTCATTTATTAGGTTATAGATTCATAGTGCATTGGGACATGTGATGTTACGATAACTAGCTAAGTTACTCAAACTACCTCTCTTTTTATTAACTCATTGTCACATAAGTAAATTTGCTTAGTTAGATTTAATGTTATTGCTGAAGTTATTACCACCATGGCTAGTCTGATAGGCCATCCACCATCCTTTGCATGCCTCTCGTGCACGCACGCGGTCCTGTCCGTGTCTCGTGCGGCCAGGAAAAGGCCAAGATAGTACCACGTTCGTCGCATGCATACATGAAATGTCAGCAATCATGCAGCCTTCTCTTTGGATAGAAAATGTTTATACATAAAATAAAATCATGGTAGTATGTTCCATCACCGCACCAACCGGCTGCTGCAGAAAATGTAATCAGTATTTGGCCTTTATAGCCAACCTCAACATCACCCTACTACAAGAAAAGTAGCATACATTGGGCAAATTAAGCCATCCTCGCCTGCCCTCCCCTCCTGAGCCATGCATGGTTGCTCAACCAGTGGTAGCTGATGATGAGTGATCCAGACAGTGCTGCTACCGAGAGTTTAACAACACAAGAAGAAGATGTCCTACCCAACGATTTGGTAGCCACACTTCCAGCTAGAGAAGTGGTCTGAACCACTCGTTCAATATCACAACTACTGGTTCAGACCGTGGCACCTCGAGCGGATCCTGCTCGTCAAGCAGGCCTTCGTGCCCCGCGCCAACGACATCATCCTCGCCAGTCGCCATGCAGCCCAAATGCGGCACCACCTAGCTCAAAGCCCTCGCCTTCACTATCACCAACCGATCCCGCTACGGGTTCCGCGACCACCCGCTCCTGACACACCACCCTCAGCATCTCGTGTCGTTCATCCAGGTCCCTGGTGCCGGCAAGGGCCACACCGACATTGAGTCCCTTGCCTTCCCGAGGCTTCAAGCCAGGCACACGCCTATGTCGTTGCTCCCGCCAGGCGCGAGATCGCTCGGCTGTCGAGTCGTGTACCTATGCTGGGACCTCAAGGACGCCCTCGTGTCAAGGATGCACTTCGAGAACAAGGCGTTTCCGAACAATAACCTGTCCATGGACGGCGCTTTCAGCATGTTCTGCCTTCTGCGAGGGGTTCTCGCCCTATGGCCCCTTCTGGGATCACTGCCTCGAGTACTGGAGGGAGAGCGTGGCAAGGCTAGACAGCGTTCTCTCTCGAAGTACGAAGATATCAAGGCCGATCCTGTGCAGGTCGTGAGGAAGCTGGCGAAGTTCCTCGGCGTCCAGCTGACCGAAGAGGAGGAGAGCTCTGGCGTTACTCAGGAGGTGGTGCGGCTGTGCAGCTTTGAAACGCTCACCAGCTTGCAGGTGAACCGGGTGGGTAGTGTTCGTCACGGTGATCTTACAGAAAAGGAGAAGTGGGGGACTGGGCAAACCACATGAGCCACGAGATGGGGGACAAGTTGGAACGCATAGTCCAAAAGCTTGGGCTTGTGTTTTGACTGTTGAGTTGTTATTATCAGTTCCTTTCTCCTTCCTCATCATGTACATCGCGCTGCACATTTCAGTAAGAGATGTTTGTTTCTTTTATGTCTACTAGCATATATGCCCGCGCGTTGCAACAGATGAATATTGTTTTATCAACTCTTCTTACTGAAATGTGCTAGTCCAACAATATTTTTTATCAACTCCACGTACATCGCGCTGTTTCCTTTCTCCTTACTGAAATATACTCCCTCCAGTCCGAAAAAGTGTCGTAGCTTTGAACTAAGATTAGTTCAATCTTAGTTCAAAGCTGTGACACTAATCATGGATCGGAGGGAGTAACTTCTTTTTCCACATTGCATAACCAACAACTCTTGCCGACTCGAACACAAGTTACAAACAATATCTTTTTCCACATTGCATAACCAACAATATCTTTTTCAACTCTTGCCGACTCGAACACAAGTTACAAACAATATCTTTTTCCACATTGCATAACCAACAACTATATGAGCACATCTCTGTAAACAGGCACAATTAGGAAAAGCAGATAATGCATGCATCAAGTAAGTCACAAGCGTAACTCTGAGAAAAGGGAGGCTGTGATGTCATAGTGGATGCAGTAGACACTAGTAGAAAACATGGCTTTGATCCTGGCCAGATAAGTTCATTAGTCCCGGTCGTGTTACGAACCAGGACTAATGGCAGCATTAGTCCCGGTTCTAGAGGCTAGGACGCCGGCCGTGCCTCGGCAGGCATCTATCCCAGTTCAACAAGGACCTTTAGTCCCGGTTTGTGTCTCAAACCGGGACTAAAGGTGTTACTGCCTTTTAGTCCCGGTTTTAGACACAAACCGGGACTAAAGTTTTGCATATATATATATATATATATATATATATATATATATATATATATATATATATATATATATATATATATATATATATATATAGGAAAATCCATCCTACCACACAGGGGTAGTTACCCCACATGTCTCATATACTATCTTACGGTAGTATATATCCTACTTTATCATTTTAAGTATGTTCATATACTATATATAAGACACTCCAAAATGAGTTGCATGAAAAAATTTCAAGTTGGCCCATGGTTTTTATTATATTTATGAAATACGTACATATTTGTACATAAAAAAAGCATACTCAAAATATGATACATACTACCAAAAAATAGTATATATATATACTACCTAAACATTCTTATATACTACATACGACGTACATACTCTCGATTTGATAGATACTACATACTACATATAAAACTCAAGTGGTGGTAACTACCACTGGTGGTAGATAAAATTTGTCCTATATATATATATATATATATATATATATATATATATATATATATATCCACTTCCCTCCCCCAATTTTCTCTGTTTTTTTGGCCGTGGAAGGGTGGGAGGTGTGGGCTACTCTGTTTTGTGCCTATATATGCATATATGCACATAAGGTGTTTGATGAAAAGCCCGAGCCACGCTGAAGCTTTCTCCTCTGTTCTTCCACCAAGCTCGACCTCCAAGCTACATTTTCCCCAAGATTTGTCTAGATTTGGCGGTGCACCAGCCACACAAGTGTTCTAAAAGGTTAGCAACTTCATCCTTTCATCTCTCACTACTAGTTTAGCTCATTTCAATGTATTTTTTAATTAGATGCTCTAGAGTGATGTATGTTGTTCTATGAGAACTATGTATGATCTTTACGTATTTATTTTTTCAGTAATAACATTTGATCACTACGGTAGTTTAGTTTTAGTGTGATGATGAACTTGTATTAATTTCATCATTTCTCTATTTATGATGTTTTGTAATGGTTTTTGATACACTTAATTATATAATGCACGCAGATGAACCGACAATGGATGTACGGTGACCGACGCACCTCCAAGTACATTACGGGCCTGCATATTTTTCTCGATGTGGCTGAGGCAACCAAGATGAATGGTTTTATGTATTGTCCATGTACTATATGTGAGAATACGAAGGATTACTCTGACTCACTAGTAGAAAAAGGACCTATAGTCCTGGTTCGTAAGGGCCATTTGTCCCGGTTTTTGAACCGGGACTAAATGTCGGTACTAATGCCCAAAACCTTTAGTCCCGGTTCTTGCATAAACCGGGACAGATGGGCCTCCACGTGGCCGGTGCGGCGAGCCCAAGCAGGAGGCCCTTTGGTCCCGGTTGGTGGCACCAACCGGGACCAATAGGCATCCACGCGTCGACATTTCAGTCTTTGGGGTTTTTGTTTTTTAAGGGGGGTTTAGGGGGTTTTTGGGGGTTAATTTAGGTGTTTTATATATTGTGTTAGCTAGCTAATTAATAGAGTGAAGTGTCCTCTCTTATCTCCGTGCTTGGTCGACGCTACGTACTATACGTATAGAGAGGACTAGACACGCTAGCTAGTAAGCAAATGAAGGAAACAGAAGATCGTCATGAACATATGCATAGAGAGAAGTGATATCGACCACCTCTCCTTCTCTGAGAGATTGGTCGAACAACAAGTTCTCGTATATCTATCCGACGCTACGTACTGGCTACATATATACAATATAATTATCTCTTACAATATAATCTCCTAATTCCAAATGAACTCAGTGTCCACATGGTATTCTCCGTCTTTAGCGATCATGTGGTCAAGAAAGAATGCCGCCAATTCCTCTTGAATTCCTCGCATACGATCTGGTGGTAGGAGTTCATCCCGCATCCGAAATATCTAATTTGAAGAAGGGGGTCTATAAATATATATATATATATATATATATATATATATATATATATATATATATGAATAAATGAAACTGAACACAAAATATGGTAATAAAGTAAAATTGTGATATTATTATTTACGCACTTCATATTGTTTGTCAGAGTAGCCCCGCTCACAGGTCGTCCGGCGGATGGACTCGCAATGTAGTATCCACAGTAATTATTCCCTTGTTCCTGTCACAACCACTTTAAAACAAATAGAGGTCAATCAAACTGATAATTAATTAGCAAGCATGCTAAATGGTATTGATGAAACTAGCGCTTGAATCACTAGAATATGCGTGGAACATACTACTATAGTACTTACTTTCGGGTTTCTAAATTGCAGCTTCTTCGGCAGTCCCGAAGTTTTTGAGGTGAATTTTTTCCAAACCCTGCCAGACAAAGAAAACAATTACTTGATATAACGAAATGAACAAAAAATTGCCGATATGGTGCGATAATGATCGATTTAACTTACTTCTCTAGAATTTCAGTCATGTCCGCATACTCCTTGGGATCTTTTCGTCTCGAGTCTAAGACGGTTACTAGTCCCTGCTCAAGCTTAATCTCTAGGAGAATATAGTGGAATATGCGCACGCATGCATAACTCATCAATTACATTACTATAACCTCGACTAATAAGGGAAAACGAATATGCACAAGACAGTAACACTCACTTGAATTCGTAAGGGAAGAGTATTATAGCTTTGTTTTGATTTAATACAAACGATTGTAGCAGCTTGGTCTCGGTTTCTTTGGCCTGAGATTTAACCATATATGCATCTATGAGATTTGTGTTAATGAACCCAATATCACCGATTTGTCGTTTCTTCAATTCGGCGATCTTCAATCTGCATAATATAGTGAGGATAATTAAAAATACATGCAATGAAAGAGCTGACCTATATATAGAGACTTAATGACAGAAGTAGTACTGTACTTACATGCAGTAGCAAGTGATCATTAATTTATCGAGGGCCTTTAGATTGAAAAACTCGAAGAACTCCTCAAATGGAACATTCAATAGTTCAATTCCAACCTAGACAAATCTAGGGGAAAATGGAGCTCGGAGGTCGATTTTCGAGAGGAGAAAGATCAACTAGTGTGGCTGGGGCATTTCATCGAACACCTCATGTGCATAGGAGGTGAACTAGAGCACCCAAGTGCCCTTCCCTCGCCGGCTTGAAACAACAGAGCACTGCGGAGTGCTCTGCCGCGGCGATGGGGTATATATAGGCAAGTTATTTGTCCCGGTTCGTGGCATGAACCGGGACTAAAGCCCCCCCTTCTGTCCCGGTTCAAGCCATGAACCGGGACCAATGGTTGTGGGCCAGGAGCGAGGCCCATTTGTCCTAGTCCGTGCCTAGAACCGGGACAAATGGTTCCATACGAACCGGGACCAACACCCATGAGGCCCCGGCCGGCCCCCTGAGCTCACGAACCGGGTCTAATACCCCCCATGGGTCCCGGTTCTTGCAGAACCTTGACTAATGGGCTGGCCAGGCCCGAACGATAGCCCTGTTTTCTACTAGTGACTCGAAAACCCTTCAGTTACACCAGCTTCAGAAGGGTTTCATGCCACACTATAATGTTTGCCTACACGGTTTCTATAGCATCCTGAAAGCTACGACACTACTTTCAGGAATGCTCGGTCACAGTGGCATCAGAGGCCCCCTTGAATGATATAATCAACAACAGGGACGCCACGGGCCGCATTGCCAAATGGGCCATCGAGATCCTTCCTTTCGAGGTAACATACAAACCATGCCGAGCTATTAAATCTCAGGTGCTGGCCGATTTTATAGTCGAATGGACCGAAGCCGAACTACCCCGGGAATACAATACATTTTCGCACTGGACAATGTACTTCGACGGCTCAAAAATGTTAGCCGGACTGGGGGCAGGGGTAATTCTAATATCCCCTACAGGCAACACCATTCGGTACGTCCTACAACTAATGTACACGGACTCCAACAACGCAGCCAAATATGAAGCGCTACTACATGTTCTTCGGATGGCTACGTCAATGGGGGAGCGACGCCTTGAAGTAAGGAAGATTCAAACCTAGCGATCTCTCAAATCAACGGCGAATTCGACGCCAAACACCCCAAAATGACAGCATACAGAAATGCAGTCCTCTGAATATCGGCCTGGTTCGAGGGCCTGGAATTCCGCCATGTCTCTATAGACAACAATCAAGCGGCGGACGTCCTCTCCCGCATGGGCGCCAAGCGCGATCTGGTTCCCAAAAATACTTTCCTCGAGCTGCTCTTTAAACCCTCCGTCGTATGGCAGGATGATGACTCTGGTGCACTAATCAAAGAGCCCGCTCACAGTGTTTCCTTGGAAGACGAAACAGATGATCACATCATCGACGACTCCGCACTTGAGGAAACACCTTCCGCCAACGAAATCATGGCCGTAATCGCCCCCTAGACAGAACCTATGCTCCCCTACCTCACGCGACAACAGGTGCCAGAGGATCAGACGGAGGCACAACGTATAGTCCGGCGCTCTAAAGTGTACCAAGTCCATGAGGGTGAACTCTATAAAAAGAGCACTACAGACATCTTACAAAGGTGCATCTTTGAAGAAGAGGGGCAACAACTCCTGGCATAAATACACACGGGCATGGCAGCTCAGGCTTTAGTCAGCAAGTCTTTCCGAGCAGGATTCTTCTGGCCCACTTCCCGCGAGGATGCCCGGACATTGGTCCAACATTGCGTCGAGTGCCAGTTGTTTGCAAATCAAAGCCACATGCCCCCCCCCCCCCCCCCCACAGCTCTTCGGATGATACCGATAACATGGCCTTTTGTAGTCTGGGGGCTCGACATGGTCGGGCCATGATACTTCTCCAACGTATCTATAATATTTGATTGTTTCATGCTATTATATTATCTGTTTTGGATGTTTAATGGGATTTTATATGATCTTTATATTATTTTTCGGACTAACCTATTAACCGAAGGCTGAGTGCCAGTTTCTGTTTTTTTGCCTATTTTAGAGTTTTGCAAAAAAGGAATACCAAACGGAGTCCAAACGGAATGAAACCTTCGCGGTGATCTTTCTTGGACCGAAAGCAAACCAGAAGACTTGGAGATGAAGTCGGAGACGTAACGAGAAGGTCACAAGGCAGGAGGGCACGCCCAGGGGGGTAGGTGCACCCCCACCCTCGTGGGCCCCTCGTAGCTCCACCGACCTAGTTCTTTCGCCTATATATACTCTTATACCCTAAAAACATCAGCGGGAGCCACGAAACCACTTCTCCACGGCCGCAACCTTCTATACCCATGAGATCCCATCTTGGGGCTTTTTCCGGCGATCTGCCGGAGGGTGATTCGATCGCGGAGGGCTTCTACATCAACAACATTACCTCTCCAATGAAGCGTGAGTAGTTTACCATAGACCTTCGGGTCCATAGTTATTAACTAGATGGTTCTTCTCTCTCTTTGATTCTCAATACAAAGTTCTCCTAGATGTTCTTGGAGATCTATTCGATGTAATACTCTTTTGTGGTGTGTTTGCCGAGATCTGATGAATTGTGGATTTATGATCAAGATTATCTATGAATATTATTTGGTTCTTCTCTGAATTGTTATATGCATGATTTGATATCTTTGCAAGTCTCTTCGAATTATCGGTTTAGTTTGGCCTACTAGATTGATCTTTCTTGCCATGGGAGAAGTGCTTGGCTTTGGGTTCAATCTTGCAGTGTCGTTTCCCAGTGAAAGTAGGGGCAGCAAGGCACGTATTGTATTGGTGCCATCAAGAATAACAAGATGGGGTTTTCATCATATTGCTTGAGTTAATTCCTCTACAACATGTCATTTTGCTTAATGTGTTACTCCGTTCTTATGAACTTAATACTCTAGATGCATGCTGGATAGCGGGTGATGTGTGGAGCAATAGTAGTAGATGCAGACATGAGTCAGTCTACTTGACACGGACGTGATGCCTATGCTCATGATCATTGCCTTATATGTCATCATAATTATGCGCTTTTCTATCAATTGCTCGGCAGTAATTTGTTCATCTACCATAATACATGCTATCTCGAGAGAAGCCACTAGTGAAACCTATGGCCCCTGGGTCTCTTTTCCATTATATAGAGTCGCTTTTCCATATTATTGATTCTCGTTTAAATCTTGCTAGTTTCCGATCTATTATTTTGCAATCTTTACTTTCCAATTTATACATCAAAAATACCAAAAATATTACTTTATTATCTCTATGAGATCTCACTTTTGCGAGTGACCGTGAAGGGACTGAAAACCCCTTTATCGCGTTGGTTGCAAGTTTTTGATTGTTTGTGCAGGTATTCGGTGGCTTGTGCGTCGTCTCCTACTGGATTGATACCATGGTTCTCAAAAACTGAGGGAAATACTTATGCTACTTTGCTGCATCACCCTTTCCTCTTCAAGGGAAAACCAACAGAAGCTAAAGAGGTAGCAAGAAGTTTTTCTGGCGCCGTTGCCGGGGAGATCTACGCCAAGTCAAGCCATACCAAATATCCATCATAAACTCTTCTCCCTTGCATTACATTATTCACCATTCGTCTCTCGTTTTCCTCTACCCCACTTCTAAAACGATTTTCGAAAACCTTCGCCTTTTCTTCGCCCCTCTTCCGTTCGATCTTTTGTTCGCTTGTGTTACCATGTGCCTTGTTTTTGCTTGCATCTTCGCTTGCTAAAATGTTAATGGATCCTCATCCACTTGCTAATGTTTTTAAGAGGTCCAAATATGATGAACCAATTGCTAGTGAGTTTTGTGCACTAGATTATCTTTATGGAGTTTTGCTTGAAATCCGTGAATCTGAAAATTGTGATGAAGTGCTTTATGAAGTGATTCACGATACATCTTTGAATAAAAATAATGATTGCAATGATGTTATTATAAATTATATTAATATCAATTGTGTTAATAATATGCAAAACCCTAATCTTGGGGATGCTAATTTTTCTATGTCTACTACTTGTTGCAATGATCATGATTGGGGTGATTCTTCTTATGATCTTGAAAATTTATTCAAGCCCCATGATGAATATGAGATTGATAATAATGTTCGCTATAATATTGAAAGTGGGATTTGAAGAGTGTCGACTTTATATCCCATATATTTGTAGAATGTTCAATCTTATACTATTTTTTATAGAAGTGGGTTTGGAGAGGTCATGACTTTAGTTAATGTTAATCCCACTATTTTGGAAGAGTGTCAACTTCGCATGCATGTGGATCGTGTTGAGAATATGCTATGTGATAGCTATATTGTTGAATTTTCTTATGATCCTACATGTATTTATTAAGAGAGAGGAAAATATGGTGGTAGAAACTTTCATGTTAATAAATTACCTCTCTTCATGTTGAGATTGCTATCGTCTCTTTCTTCTTCCATGCAAATGCTAGATCTTGCTTGTCTTGCTAATTTGTTTTCCTATAAACTTCCTATGCATAGGAAGCATGTTAGACTTATATTTGTTTGTCACATGTTTTATGATGCTCTATTTATGTTTCAATTATTATCTTTCATGTGATCATCATTGAAATTATCAACGCCTTGCTAAGGGCGTTAAACGATACCGCTTGTTGGGAGGCAACCCAATTTTATTTTTGTCCTTTACTTTTTGCTCCTGTTTAGTAATAAATAATTCCTCTAGACTCTGGTTAGATGTGGTTTTATGTTTTAATTAGTGTTTGTGCCAAGTAGAACTTTTGGGAAGGCTTGGGTGAAGTCTTTGCGATCTTGCTGTAAAAAACAGAAACTTCTGCGCTCACAATAATAGCTGTCATTTTTTATTTAAGAGTCCTTTTAGGTTGATTATTTTTTCAGAAGATTAATAGATAAATTCCTCACGTCCACCAATTTATTTCACAATTTTTGGAGTTACAGAAGTATTAGAAAGTTACATATTTCTACAGACTGTTCTGTTTTTGACAGATTCTGTTTTTCGTGTGTTTTGTTTGCTTATTTTGATGAATCATGAGTAGTATCGGGGGGTATGAACCATAGAGAAGTTGGAATATAGTAGGTTTAACACCAATATAAATAAAGAATGAGTTTATTACAGTACCTTAAAGTGGTGGTTTATTTTCTTATACTAATGGAGCTCATGAGATTTTCTGCTGATGTTTTGTGGTGTGAAGTTTTCAAGTTTTGGGTAAGGATTTGATGGACTTTGGAATAAGGAGTGGCAAGATCCTAAGATTGGGTATGCCCAAGTCATCCCAAGGTAAAATTCAAGGACAACCAAAATCCTATGCTTGGGGATGCCCCGGAAGGCATCCCCTCTTTCGTCTTCGTTTATCGGTAACTTTATTTGAGGCTATATTTGTATTCACCACATGATATGTGTTTTGCTTGGAGCGTCTTGTATGATTTGAGTCCTTGATTTTTAGTTTACCACAATCATCCTTGTTGTACACACCTTTTGGGAGAGACACGCATGAATCGTGATATATTAGAATACTCTATGTGCTTCACTTATATCTTTTGAGCTAGACAATATTGCTCTAGTGCTTCACTTATATCTTTTTAGAGCACATCTGTGGCTTTATTTTATAAAAAATTTTGATCTCTCATGCTTCACTTATATTATTGAGAGTCTTTTAGAACAGCATGGTAATTTTCTTTGGTTATAAAATTAGTCCTAATATGATGGGCATCCAAGATGGGTATAATAAAAACTTTCATATGAAGTGCATTGAATACTATGAGAAGTTTGATTCTTTATGATTGTTTTGAGATGAAGATGGTGATATTAGAGTCATGCTAGTAGAGTAGTTGTGAATTTGAGAGATACTTGTGTTAAAGTTTGTGACTCCCGTAGCATGCACGTACCGTGAACCGTTATGTGATGAAGTTGGAGCATGATTTATTTATTGATTGTCTTCCTTATGAGTGGCGGTCAGGGACGAGCGATGTTCTTTTCCAACCAATCTATCCCCCTAGTACTTCGTTTTGATAACTAATAGATTTTTATAATAAGTATGTGAGTTCTTTATGAATAATGTTGTGTCCATGGATTATACGCACTCTCACCCTTCCACCATTGCTAGCCTCTCTAGTACCGCGCAACTTTCGCCGGTACCATACACCCACCATATACCTTCCTCAAAACAGCCACCATACCTACCTATTATGGAATTTCCATAGCCATTCCGAGATATATTGCCTTGCAACTTTCCACCGTTCCGTTTATTATGACATGCTCCATCATTGTCATATTGTTTTGCATGATCATGTAGTTGACATCGTATTTGTGGCAAAGCCACCGTTCATAATTTTTCATACATGTCACTCTTGAATCATTGCACATCCTAGTACTCAGCCGGAGGCATTCATATAGAGTCATATTTTGTTCTAAGTATCGAGTTGTAATTCTTGAGTTGTAAGTAAATAAAAGTGCGATGATCTTCATTATTAGAGCATTGTCCCAGTGAGGAAAGGATGATGGACACGATCATTCCCCAACAAGTCGGGATGAGACTCTGGACGAAAAAGAAAAAAAAGAGGCCATAAAAAAAAGAGAAAGGCCCAAATAAAAATAATGAGATAAAAAGAGAGAAGGGGCAATGCTACTATACTTTTTCCACACTTGTGCTTCAAAGTAGCACCGTGATCTTCATGATAGAGAGTCTCCTATGTTGTCACTTTCATATACTAGTGGGATTTTTTCATTATAGAACTTGGCTTGTATATTCCAATGATGGGCTTCCACAAATTGCCCTAGGTCTTCGTGAGCAAGCAAGTTGGATGCACACCCACTTAGTTTCTTTTTGAGCTTTCGTACACTTATAGCTCTACTGCATCCGTTGCATGGCAATCCCTACTCACTCACATTGATATCTATTTATGGGCATCTCCATAGCCCGTTGATGCGCCTAGTTGATGTGAGACTATCTTCTCCTTTTTTTTGTCTTCTCCACAACCACCATTCTGTTCCACCTATAGTGTTATGTCCATGGCTCACGCTCATGTATTGTGTGAAGATTGAAAAAGTTTGAGAATATCAAAAGTATGAAACAATTGCTTGGCTTGTCATCGGGGTTGTGCATGAGTACATACTTTGTGTGATGAAGATAGAGCCTAGCCAGACTATATGATTTTGTAGGGATAACTTTCTTTGGCCATGTTATTTTGAGAAGACATGATTGCTTTGTTAGTATGCTTGAAGTATTATTGTTTTTATGTCAATATTAAACTTTTGTCTTGAATCTTTCGGATCTGAACATTCATGCCACAATAAAGAAAATTACATTGATAAATATGTTAGGTAGCATTCCACATCAAAAATTCTGTTTTTATCATTTACCTACTCGAGGACGAGAAGGAATTAAGCTTGGGGATGCTTGATACTTCTCCAACATATCTATAATTTTTTACTGTTTCATGCTATCATATTATCTGTTTTGGATGTTTAATGGGCTTTAATATGCTCTTTTATATTATTTTAGGGACTAACCTATTAACCAAGGACCAGTTCCAGTTTCTGTTTTTTGCCTATTTTAGAGTTCTGTAGAAAAGGAATACCAAACGGAGTCCAAACGGAATGAAACCTTCGTGATGATCTTTCTTGGACAGAAAGCAAACCAGAAGACTTGGAGATGAAGTCGGAGACGTAACGAGGAGGTCACGAGGCAGGAGGGCACGCCCAGGGGGATAGGTGCACCCCCACCCTTGTGAGCCCCTCGTAGCTCCACCAACCTAGTTCTTTCGCCTATATATACTCCTATACCCTAAAAACATCTGCGGGAGCCACGACACCACTTTTCCACCACCGCAACCTTCTATACCCGTGAGATCCCATCTTGGGGCTTTTTTCGGCGATCTGCCGGAGGGGGATTCGATCGCGGAAGGCTTCTAGATCAACACCATTACCTCTCCGATGAAGCGTGAGTAGTTCACCATATACCTTCGGGTCCATAGTTATTAACTAGATGGTACTTCTCTCTCTTTGATTCTCAATACAAAGTTCTCCTCGATGTTCTTGGAGAACTATTCGATGTAATACTCTTTTGCGGTGTGTTTGCCGAGATCTGATGAATTGTGGATTTATGATCAAGATTATCTATGAATATTATTTGGTTCTTCTCTGAATTCTTATATGCATGATTTGATATCTTTGCAAGTCTCTTTGAATTATCGGTTTAGTTTGGCCTACTAGATTGATCTTTCTTGCCATGGGAGAAGTGCTTACCTTTGGGTTCAATCTTGCGGTGTCCTTTCCCAGTGACAGTAGGGGCAGCAAGGCATGTATTGTATTGTTGCCATCGGGGATAACAAGATGGGGTTTTCAACATATTGCTTGAGTTAATTCCTCTACATTATGTCATCTTGCTTAATGCGTTACTCCGTTCTTATGAACTTAATACTCTAGATGCATGCTGGATAGCGGTCGATGTGTGGAGTAATAGTAGTCAATGCAGGCAGGAGTTAGTCTACTTGACACGAACGTGATGCATATGTTCATGATCATTGCCTTAGATGTCTTCATAATTATGCACTTTTCTATCAATTGCTCGGCAGTAATTTGTTCACCCACCGTAATACATGCTATCTCGAGAGAAGCCACTAGTGAGACCTATGGCCCCCGGTTCTCTTTTCCATTATATTGAGTCTCTTTTCCATATTGAATCTCGTTTACATCTTGCTAGTTTCCGATCTATTATTTTGCAATCTTTACTTTCCAATCTATATATCAAAAATACCAAAAATATTATTTATTATCTCTATCAGATCTCACTTTTGCGAGTGACCGTGAAGGGATTGACAACCCCTTTATCACGTTGGTTGCAAGTTCTTGATTGTTTGTGCAGGTATTCGGTGACTTGTGCATCGTCTCCTATTGGATTGATATCTTGGTTCTCAAAAACTGAGGGAAATACTTACGCAACTTTTCTTAATCACTCTTTCCTCTTCAAGGGAAAACCAACGCAAGCTGAAGGGTAGCAGGCCACTCAAAGGGGGGACAAAAAATAAATATCTCAGTACTAGGGAAAAGCTTATAGACAAGCGCTTACTAGTAGCGAGGGTTTATATACTAGTAGAAAAAGGGTCAAACGTGAAGCACAATAGTGCCGGTTCGAATTTCAGCCGGCACTAATGTGTACACTAGTGCCGGTTCGTGGCGGCGATCAATAGCACCGGTTCGTGGCGAACCTTTAGTACCGGTTCATGCCACGAACCGGTACTAAAGAGGCTGTGTCAGCCTGCGGTCAGGTTATGGCCCCACCATCACCATTTAGTGCCGGTTCGTACCACGAACCGGTACTAATGAGGTTATGGCAAGCTGTTTTTAGTCCCACCTCGCTCCCCTAATAAGCATTTTACCACCTAAACTATGTTATTTCTCAAACTATCACAAGCACTTGGTCTTCATTGAACTCTATGTGTAGAATTTGTGGCCGCAATATGAGTCTTCATCGGTTTATAAATCGTTGATGACTCATATTGACAATTCAGATTGTACACACAAAGATCATTGATGATCAAAGTATTTTCGATGTTATAAGATCATATTGACAATTTAGACTGTAAAGAAATATAAGATCATGGTCTAAATGCTCTTATATTTTTTGCGTTAAGTATGCACCATTCAAAGCGACACCATCAACTTTCAACCGTTTATGCCTTCATTTGCTATTTTTCATGCATTTAATGATTTGTTTTGAGAACTAAATGACCTGGAAATTGAAAAGCACTACAAATGAACTCTGAAAAAGTTAAAACTTGGCATGGTATCATCATTTTACCCACATATCATGTTCAAAAAAGTAGAGAGGGTTACGGCAAAAACTTGATGCACTTCGTTTACAAACTGGACAATCTCTTTCGAAGTATTCGGGTTTATGACGAAATTAAACTCATCTGTTACAAAGGCATTTCATTTTTTTTAAACTTATTACAAGTCTAGAATTTTTGTGCATTCAGTATGCACCATTCAACTGCTAGGCGGGAGGCTCTTAAGTACCGGTTCCAACTGCTAGGCGGGAGGAGCTCTTTAGTACCGGTTCCAACTGCTAGGCGGGAGGAGCTCTTTAGTACCGGTTCGTGGCGAACCTTTAGCACCGATTCGTGCCACGAACTGGTACTAATGAGGTTGTGTCAGGTAAGGCTGGGGCCCCACGAGCACCTTTAGTACCGGTTCATGGATGAACCAGACGTAAGCTGTTTTTAGTCCCACCTCACGAAGTTAGAGGGACTAGGAGCGGTTTATAAGCCCTGAGTGCAGAGACGATGAAGAAGAGGATCAATGCTCATGTTGCTTAGCTTCAAGCCTTCAGGAATACGGTAGACTGCACGGAGCTATGCGCAGTGCAGTTTACACTATTCCGAAAGGCTTGAAGCAAATTAACGAGCATTGCACCTCTTTTTTTTAATAACTTTGACCATCAAGTTTTGCAGAAAAGAAAAAATAGCAGAAAAGAAGAAAAACTATAGCTAAAAAGAAAAAAACTATATAAAAAACTACTCAGAAATAAATAGAAGAAAATAAATATAGAGGAAAAGAAAAAACTACTCAGAAATAAATAGAAGAAAAAATAAAGCAGAAAAGAAAAAAATTATATCTGCTATTTTTCAATCGTTTACAAAATGACCGTGAAATTGAAAATCACTACAAAATGAACTCTGAAAATGTTGAATTTTGGCAAACTAGATGAAAAACTACTCACAAATAAATAGAAGAAAATAAATATAACAGAAAAGAAAGAACTATACAAAAACTACATGAAATAACTGGAAGAAAATAAAGCAGAAAAGAAAAAAATTGGGGCGCTGCCCTGTGGGCCTGATAGGCCCAGGTGTGTAATTACAGGCCTTAAAGGCCCAGCAGACTCACAGGGCAGCGCGCAGAGTTTAGGCCCACAAGCCTGCTATAGAGAGGAGTTCGATGGGGTAGCCGAGTCTGGGTTTATAAACCAGTGCGGCTGCCCTTCGCCAGCAGTGGGACTAAACTTTGGGAGTGTGTGAGGCCTTTAGTACCGGTTGGTGGCTCCAACCGGTACTAAAGATCACCCTTTAGTACCGGTTGGAGCCACCAACCTCCAACCGGTACTAAAGGCCTGCTCTTCCCGCCTCTTGGCCTGGCCAAAGTTGGCCTTTAGTACCGGTTGGTGGCTCCAACCGGTACTAAAGGCCCATCCTATATATATAGCACTTACGAAAATTTCAGTTACATCTCCCCACTTCGTCTCCAACCTCTCGCGACATCGCCGCGCGCCGCTCGATCCCGTCGTCGCCGTCGCCGTCAGTCCGTCGTCGTCGCTGTCCCCGCCGCCGCCCGTTGCCGTTGTAAATGCGTCTCGCCGCCGCCGCCGTCCATCGTCGTCGCGGTCGTCGTCTCTCGCACCAAGGCCGGCGCTCCCGCCCGTCACGCCGCCCTACCGTATATCGGCGCCCGCTTGTACGTCTGGCGGCATACACACATACACACATACATACACATATATACACACCACACTACACACATACACACACACACATATTTTTTTTACTTATTTTCTGTTTTCTGTTTTCTGTTTTTTAGAAAATTTAATTAGATATTAATTAGCTAGGTATGTGAGATTTGAACTAGTTGAATAATTAATATAACTAGTTTATTTTTAGTTAGAAAATTGTCGAACTAGTTTATTTAGGTATATGAGATTTGAACTAGTTGAATAATTAATATAACTAGTTTATTTTTAGTAAGAAAATTGTCGAACTAGTTTATTTAGGTATATGAGATTTGAACTAGTTGAATAATTAATATAACTAGTTTATTTTTAGTAAGAAAATTGTCGAACTAGTTTATTTAGGTATTTGAGATTTGAACTAGTTGAATAATTAATATAACTAGTTTATTTTTAGTAAGAAAATTGTCGAACTAGTTTATTTAGGTATTTGAGATTTGAACTAGTTGAATAATTAATATAACTAGTTTATTTTTAGTAAGAAAATTGTCGTATCTGAGATTTGATTATCTAATTAAAATATTATTTGTTAATGAGTTTTTCTGTTTATTTAATGTTTTTATATATTTTGAGTTTATATAAATGTTAGATTAATGTCGAATGTTAGATGAATTAGATAGAAAAGTTAAATATATAGTAAATGTCAATTGTTAGAGATGAATATAGTTAGATATATATTTGAATTGGCTAGATATTAATTAATGTTAGATAGTAATAAGTGTTTAATGTTTCACCTATATGAAAATATAGGAAATGTCATCTGACGATGAAAAAGATTTCATTATGTGCGAACACTGTGAAGACCAACGCGACTGTATGACAGAAATTTCCTTGTTGATGGTAGGCGCTTCAGCATCAAGCTGAATGAGACATTCGAAGTGGATACAGTAAGTCACAACGGCAATTATTATTTGAATCCAAAACTTATGCTTCATTTGCTTCAACTTATAATTTTAAAGCATGACTTATGCTTCATTTGCTTGAACTTATAATTTTAAATTTTCACTATTCTACTAGCGCATCCCCTGCCATGCAAGAATTTTTGTCTTGGATAAGATAGGTTTTAGTGCTATAGATGATATGGAGGTAAAGAGAGTTTACTTGAAGACGGAGCATGGGTATACTTTCAACGACAAATTATATAATGGAGACACATACACCCATTTTGAATGCGAAACTTGGCAAGCACTATGCAAGGCTTATGCATTTGAGCCTGATATGGTTATCACCTTTGATATTCGTCCGGAAGATGATATTGAAGGTAATATAGACATCTGGTCGATGTGCAAACGCCTCCAGTTCTACCATTATGTGAGTTTTTCTCAACCATGCATGCATATGTTTATGTCTTTGATACAATTTATTCAAAAATAGTTGACAACTAATTTGTATTGTCAGCTTATTTTGGTTCAAGCAAACATGTCCGGCGCTTGGTAGACAGGACCTACTACTGCCCGGGGCTCAACTAAACTGCGAGGAGATAAGTCATTATGTTTCATGGCTTGAGGATCTTAATACTGTCAAGACAAATTTTTTCCTGAACTTAGAAATGTTAGTACTCAAAGCGTCGACCAATGGTGATCGTATTGAACTACGGTCACATCTATAATCGAAAGATGGTAAGATTTTAACTATTTGTCCTTAATTAGTGCATCTTTTGCATACATTATTTTTGAAGCTAAACTTTCATTGCTTAGTATATTAATTACTATACGATGTTCTTTCATCAACAGGGACTTCCGATGACAGTTGTGCCTTAGTGGATCGAGACAAAAGGTCGCATGTCAATGGTTAGCTTACGACCAAGATTTCCTACATTACACATGAGTGCATTCAGGATTTCTGAAAGCAAAGAATGCTTAATAGTGAAAGATTGGAGCAAAGTTGTAAATGATCGCAGAGAAGTACTAGGGGGCAGCAAGGAGGAGCGCAACCTAAGATTAGGAGACAGATTCATCTGCATGCTCCAAAGATGATGAATCGGAGAGCTATACATGTTCTATGCTATTCTACCCGAGAGGGAGCAGCAGGAGTAGCTAGTTCATGCTCTTAATTAATTAGTACTTGTCCTCTCTCATGCATGTACGTATTGTCACGAACTTCGATGTTGGTGATGATTATGTTGAACTCGATGATATCTTTGCTTCATTACAAAGTGAACTCGATGATTATGTTGGTGATTAGATAGCTAAGCGGTAATGACTATGATGATTAAATAGCTAGTGGTAACTAATAACGACTATATGATGATTTTTAGCTAGCTAAAGTTTATTTATTTATTAATATGCGATGATGATGATGATGATGATGATGATGATGATGACCACTACAACTCACAATAACGTAAAACAATCCTAAATTAAATTGATAACACAAATTTAATTGAAAAATAAAAAATAAAACAAAAACCCACAAACATTTAGTACCTGTTGGTGTTACCAGCCGGTACTAAAGGGCTCCCTGCCCCCGGAGCTGCCTCGTACCACGTGGTTGGCCTTTAGCACTGGTTCGTGCTGAACCGGTACTAAAGGGGGAGGGCCTTTAGTGACCACACTTTAGTGCCGGTTGTGGAACCGGCACTAAAGGGCCTTACGAACCGGTGCTATTGCCCGGTTCTGCACTAGTGATACCCCTCGCTGTTGCTACTTACTAGTAGCGCGGTTTTTTACCCCTCGCTGCTACTAATTTGATAGTAGTAGCGGGGTTTTTTAACCCTCGCTACTACTAAGTAGTCTCTACCGTGCCCTCCCGGGACATGCCATAGTAGTAGCGAGGGGTATGAACCCGTGCTACTACTAAATTGACAGTAGTAGCGCGGGTTTATACCCCTCGCTACTACTAAGTACAAGGTAGGTGAAGTCTCCATATCCTCGGTCGAATCCCTCCTCTCTCCCTCACTCCCCCCTCTCTCCATAGGCTCTCCCATTCCGCTTCTCCCTCCCACCCGCGATTCCCTTCCTCATCCGCCACCACCGTCGGCCTTGCACCTCATGCCTCCCCCAAATCCGGCGACCTCCACACCCACCGCAGCCCCCTCCCCCTCCTTCCTCCTCCTTCTTTGATGTTGGAAGGAGAGGCAGATCCAGCAGAGCACCATCCATGGCGGCAGCCAGATCCGCCATGGACATAACCACAGGTGAGTTGTTCTTCCTACTCCTCTCTCTCTCTCTCTCTCTCTCTCTCTCTCTCTCTCTCTCTCTCTCTCTCTCTTCATCTTCCAGATCGAGCAGAGCGCCATCCAGGGCGTCATCTAGGGTTTCGGCTCCAACTCCGGCGGCCACCGGTGAGTTGCTGCACCTACTCCTCTCTATCTCTCTCTTCCTCTTCTAATCCTTGTCTATTTTTTTGTAGCAGCAGCAAAGGAGAGGTGTATCACCATGGACGACTTCATCCCCTCTAGGATCAGCATCGACCATGGATGAAGAGGACGACGACGCCTAGCTAGCAAAGAATGACCAACGCTGGAATTTATTTTTAATTCCTAATTAGTTAGCGATGGCGAGGTACAGACCCACGCTACTACTAGTTAGTAGTAGCGCGGGTGAGATCCATGCTACTACTAACGGACGTAGTAGTAGCGCGGGTGGCACCCGCGCTACTACTACCAGTTAGCTGTAGCGCCGTATCAGTAGCGCGGGCACCCGCACTACTAATGTACCTAAAACCCGCGCTACTGCTAGGATTTTCCCTAGTAGTGTCTATTGGTCATGGTCGATAAATTGACCAAGTGGATTGAGGCAAGGACCATCACTTCGGCAGAATCCGGACTGGTTATTGACTTCATATCTGACGTCATACGCTGTTATGGCGTCCCCCACAGCATAATCACTGATAATGACACCAACTTCACCGTCCAGGAAGTTAAAGACTAGTGCGGCAAAATGGGCATTAAGCTCGATTGCACTTTGGTGTATCCCACAGACCAATGGACAGGTACAATAGGCCAATGAGCTCATTATGCGCGGCGTCAAACCGCGCCTAGTCCAGTCACTTAGAAAATCTAATTGCCATTGGGTCGAGGAACTCGATTCAGTATTATGGGGGTTGCGCACTACTCCTAACCAAACAACTGAATACACACCATTTTCTATGGTATATGGTGCAGAAGCAGTCCTCCCATGCTACCTTATCCATGATGCGCCTACAGTTCACATGTATGAAGAAAAGGAAGCCAAGTTGGATCGGCAGGATGACTTCGACGCCCTTGAAGGAGAACGAGATATGGCTTGAGCTTCATCTACGCTTTATCAGCTGCAAGCACGGCGCTACCAAAACCATGAAGTCCGGCCGAAGACATACAACATGGGCGACCTCGTCCTCCGGCTCCCCTAAAAGAAGAGGGCCAATAGCTCCTATGCGACGTTTTTCATGCGAATTGGAAGGAGTGCGATGTTGTTGGAATGAATGGCTGTGATGCGACGTCTTCGAAGCCAACAATAGCTCCAATGCGACATGGCTCTGTTTAACCGTGAAATGAAAAACACGAGGGGTTAGCGATTTGAGTTATGACACGCGGGACCCACCAGTTACTCGCATGCGGGTGGGACCCAAAACTTATCTACACAAGCATGCCCGTGCTCATCAGCGTGCCCCAACTCGAGCCAGCCACGAGCCCGAGCCAGCCCGCCCCCTCCATTGCTTGCCCTGCCCCTTTCCTTTTCCCCCTTCTTCTTCCTCTGCTCCGGCAACGAAGCGCATTGCCGGCGAGTGATGTCTAGCTCGACTTCGGCCACCCGCCAATCATGGACGCAGTACGGTCCACTGCCGTTGACAAGATGCCCCGATTGCCCGCGCATGGAGCCTCTCAAGCGTTTGACTTGTGTGAGGGAAGAAAATGGCAACCGTGGGCGTAAGTTTGTGAAATGTTTGAACAAGCCACAACCAGGGTAGGTTAGATCTAATTTCTCCCGATTTCTTTCTGTTTTCCTCGAATTAGGGCGGTGGATCTCGGTGGTGGATCTAGGATTCATGTGCCGCCGGCCCCTTGTTTTTCAGGTTCTAAAGAAATGTGGGCATTTTGAGTGGCTCGATGAATATGTTGAAAGGTTGAAATAGGAGGGATCAACCCCAACCCAAGAGCTCAATTTTTGGGGGCGGATTGCCGTGGAACAAGCCCCCAATTTGGCGGACAGAGCCGATCCGATGATGCACAGTGCAGAACTGAAGTGTGAATTAAAGAAAATTGGCAAGCAACTAAAGCATCTGATCGATTTGAAGCAGCAAGCAAATATGATGGCTGGAGCATTTTATGGTTGTGTCATTGCTATGGGTTTATTTTACTTGATGTTCATCAATCGCTAGAATTTGTTAGAGTTTCAGTTAGTTAGTCAGCTAGTTTCAGGGGTGCCCAGTAGTTTGAGTTAGCATGGGATCATTTGTTAGATGAATTTGAATTCGTGTGAAGCAAAACTTGCTTGAATTATTGTAATTATATTCTCAGGGGCCCTATTCAGTGTTCATGCTCTGTTTCCTCTGTTTTTGTTCTTCAGTTAACAAAGTATACACCCAAATTTAGTTTCTAGTAAAAAAACAAAACTGGGCTGCCGAATAGATGTTGGGCCGTGAGAAAATGGGCCCGGATAAAATAACCATGCCTAAAATAGAGACCAGCCCACCCGCGTAGGGGCACCAGCCCACCCGCGTAGGGGCACCAGCCCACCCGCGTAGGGGCACCAGCCCACCCGCGTAGGGGCACCCGCCCACCTCTAACTTCGGCAAATAAAATGTTACTTGTTTTTACTTTGGCCTTTTTCTTGCAATAAATTTTGTGATGGATCATTTTTTGATTCACCAAAACTAAATGTTAATTGTTTTTATGCATGTCTATTGTTCCATGAACAAAATGAGTTGCATGCTTGCATGAAGTGCCCGAAGTAAATTAGTTTGCATTTCCTAGTTGCATGTCCATAGTGGGTTTGCATGGGGCTCCTAGTTGCATGTCCATGGTTTGGCCAATATTTTGAAGATGGTGTGTGGTGTGATTGGGGTGTAGCAACCCGGGCCCGTAGAAACCCATAGCAATACACGAATAATAAGCAAGAACAACCCATAGTAATCCACAAATAATAGCACGAAACACACAATATATATAGTAGCATAACGATTATATAGAAGCACAACGATTGCAACCCATAGTTCCACGATAGCCTTACAACTCCATGATAGCCTTACAACTTAAAGTACTAATACAACTTAATAATAGTAGCATAATAATTACAACTTAAAAAACAAATAGATAGATCTATAGCAAGCTAGATAGATCGGGGGGCACCAAACGCAGGTTCTTCTTCGGGTTCTTCTTCTCCTCCTCCTCCGGGTGAACAACGCCACCTCGCTCCTCCGGGCGCCGCCCTTCACTCCTCCCCGTTGTTGATGGGGTACGGGAGCGTGTGCATAACACCGTTGTTGGGGAAGATGCCGTGGAAGTCGGCGAAGATATTGTAGGTGGTGAAAGCTATGAACTCACAACCAACCCAATATGCTCGCCCGAGGAGATGGAAAGCATCGAAAGGGTTAGTGAACGTGGCGAGGAGCCCAACCACAACGCCGTTGTGGTTGACCTCCTCAAGATGGTACATCCGAGGAGAGCCACGGGGGAGGTGGCGGAAGCTTGCCGCAAGGAAGAACTCCGTTAACTCCCTTGCACCCCTCCACCTCGAGATCGCCCAAACCCTTAGGGTTTTCTCTACATACACTCCGGCCGGGTAGAGCCTTTCCGGCACGGTTGGGGGGAAGCGGTAGGTGGGGGCGTCGTACTGCATGGTGGCGGGGTGGCTCGAGGGCTCGATCGGGTTTGATGGAGAAGAAGGAAGAAGGAGGGCAGAGGAGGCAGAGGATGGGGTATATTGGATGAGGAGGGAGAGGAAGACGATAGTTCCCGGCTTAAATAGCCCAAGTGCGACATAGTTTCACCCCGTAGAAACCCTAGAATTAATGGGCGGGCGGCGTTTGGTGGCGCCCCATGAAGGTGTGTACACGAGCCTGGCCGTGGGAAACGGGCTGCGACGCTTCTGTGCCATCGGTCGCGGGTCAAGGGGGACGGGCGCACGCACGCGTCTGTGCCGTCGTGGGTCAAGGGGACACGCCTGCCCCGGGTTCTCTGCGTGTGCCGCCCGTGCAATCATGCTGTACCCCATTAATTTACCCATCTTGCTAGGGCCTGGCTAGAGGGCAACGTTTGGTCGATGGGAGACGTGACAATACTGGACGCCTTCATTTGCCCATCTTGTAATGGGCAGCACGCCGTTTGAACTGCATCGATACCCACATCGATACCCCATGCCAGTATTGCGTCCTCAAAGAGGAGCACGCCATGCATCGCTGGCTTTTTGGTTGTCTTCAACGGGCTGCTGCATTCATTGTGGCCGGGTGCTTGCTTTGATGTGACGCTGCATCGGTTCAAATGGTAGGCATGCGACAGCTTACTGCGTCGATACGGGTGGCGGAGCAGGGCTACGTCGAGGGCATGCATGCAACGCACGGGCGCAGTTCTGCGGGTGGGCATACATGCTGCGGGTAGGCACGGGCACGCATGCAACGATGTAAAGGGCACTGCGTAGCCCATGCACCGCGTCAACTCTTGCCGTTGGATTCAAATGAATGGTCATGATGCCCCAACGAGAGAGGCTGATCCAAACCCCACCGCGTCAACCAATCAGCGCGTCTCATGTGGATCGATGCACACTGTAGCTAACCCTTGCGCCTGATCTCAACCGTCCACGCACAACGGTCGACGACCAGGTAGTGTGCGGGGTTTTGAGAGGTTTTGACTGATTAGGGTTGAGCATAACTAATTCAAAAAAATCAAAAAATATAAAACTTGTGCACATAGTCTTATTATGTCGTATAGTAACAAGAAAAAAATATAAATATGGTTTACATACATTTTTACAAAAAAACCTTCACAAAATTGTCATTCCTCAAACAATGTAGTATGTAGTTTCAAGGGAGAGAGTAGTGGGCACCCAAGAGTAGGTGGGTTTTTGAAAATGAAAAGTGTGAAAACCTCACCAAAAATTCATTTTGGATTGACTAAGAAAGATCTTAACTTAGTTTTCTCATTTTCATGTTTTAAACTTGTTTTATATATAATTTTCTATTAAACATTGTTTTTTCAAAAAGAAAAGAAAATAATAGAAAATTAATTCAATAAATAGTGAGACTTTAGATTTAAACTATATATGTAGAATAGATGTGTAGAAAAATTATTTGCCTGGTTTAGACAAGGTGCCAAAAAAACTTGCTTAAATATGAGGCCGTTTACCCTACCTTTCAAGGTCATTTGAAACACATTTTTCATGACTAAGAGTTCAACTTACCAAAAGGGCTCGGAATGATCAGCAAGCAAACATATTTCAGTTAAGGTACTTTAGATAGCACTAAAACATCAATACCCCATCCTTAATTCAAATTTGAGCCCAAATTTGAATTTTATTTGGCTGGTTTAGACAAGGTACCAACAAACAAGTTCGAATAGAAATACGGGGATACATAGTGACTACCTGTATGCACCAAGTTACAAATATTATTACATGCCCCAAATTTTCAAACTGTTCTCTGTTCTAACTATTCCTACCACATCGTGTGCCCTTCTTCGCCTTAGCACTTCTTGTTTTTGGTTCTACTACACACACAAGTTCACTAATCATCTTGGTTTTCTTCACTGGTCTTTTCAACACCTCTCCAACACCCTCATGATCAGTGTCTTCAGTCTCAAAGTTGACACCAGTTTCAGTTTCTTTGGTGTGTACCACAACATGGGTTTCTTCAGTCTGAACCTCGACACGCTCAGGTTCAGTTTCAACCTCGAGAGCAGTTTCTTCACTCTGAATGTTTCAGTTTCTTCGGTGTGAACCTCCACATCAGTTTCTTCAGTCCGAATGTTGACTGCAGCAGGATTTGCTTTAGTCTGCTCAGGCTCAGGCACACTTCCCTTCTTTCTACCGCCATTGACTCTTGCTTTTTTTGTTGGCTAACACTGTTTAACCACAAGGGGCTGACTTGCTCGCTTCCTCCTGCCCATTGGGAAAATGTTATAGATATAGTAATTGGAAAAAAGCACCAAATCAAAACATAGACAAATAAACAAGAACATACTTTGGCTTATCAGGAGTGTAACGGCATTTGACAGATCCCACTCTGTGCCCAAGTTCCTGGCACAAATTGCATCTGTTTTTGTTACCTTTTTGGGCCCTTTTTGGCTTTCCATCTTTCATTCCCTTCTTACTACTCCCACCTTTCTCAAACCATGCCTTGAATCTACTCTGTTTAGGCCTGCCAGCCTTCCTTTTCGTCAAGGGATGACACATGGAAAATTCAATGTCCACTTCAGGCCACTGAGACTGATCTGTAAGTGCTGGGATTGGAGTAGCATATGCAGCTTTGAATCTTGCTACCGAATAATATTCATGCAAATATGGGTGCATGTTTATCTTTGGTTGGGATGCTAAGAAAAGAATGGCATGCTCACATGGTTTACCAGTGTGTTGCCACTTGAGGCAAGTGCAATCATGCAATTCAGTGTTAACAACATGTCTCCTTCCAGTTTTGTTATCTCTAACTTCAGCACCCCAAGGTGAAGATTTTTCAACAAACAAATGTGAAAGACATCTGGTCCTATTGACCACCTATTGTACCACTGCTGGAAGATTAACAACATGTCTCAATTCCCAAAACCGCATGAGCATGATCCTGATTTGGTCAACCATGTCATGCATAGGCAAATCTTTTAACTCCTTCACCTTGTTGTTGAAACTCTCTGCCAAATTGTTGTTGATGTGGTCACACTTGATGGCAGTGTTGAATGCTGACATGTACCATAACAAAGAATGGTAGGTGTTCAGCCATGGACCAAACTCATCACATGCTGCAATTATCTTATCAAGATGATATTTGTGTGTCTGTCTAGTGTAAGATCTTGCTGCTGGCCACATGCGCCCAAATTCATCCACAAATGACCGAAGCACTCCCTCTGCTCAGCATGTGGGAAAACATTTTTCACTGAATTTTCGAGCCCCTTACATACATCTATGTGTATAGCCAAAGGTGACATTGGCCCTAGGCATCTTTTCAACTGGATCATGAACCATGTCCATGAAGCCTCTGTTTCTGACTGAAACAAGCCAACAGCAATAGGAAACATCCAGTTGTGTCCATCTAGAGCATTGCATGCTGCCAACTGACCATTCCACTTGCCTGTCAAAAATGATGAGTCTATGCTCAAATATGGACGGCACCCTGCTTTGAAGCCATTGATGCAAGGCTTCAAAGCCATAAAAAACATGGAGAACTTGACTTCACCTTTGGCTGATACCTCTGTATCTATCTCCACAACACTGCCAGGTGACCTCTTTTCCACCTCTGCTTTGAAGTTGTAAAGCATCCTAAATGTATTTTCCCAATCACCATATAAATTTTTCATTGCCCTTTGTTTTGCCTTCCACACCGTGGTATATTTCAGTTTAATGGGGTACATCTTTTCCAAGTCTACTTTGAGTTTCTTGGCAGTAATGTTTGGTGTTTTGGCTAAAATTGGGGTAATATTTGCTACAATCAAATTTTTTTCTTGTTTTATTATTTTTTTAGTAGTCTTATAGTAGTCTTAGATTTTTCATTTTGATGAGCCTCGCTTTGAGGAATTCATGGAATAATCCATTTTCATGGAATAATGAATTAAGTATGTTGATTGGGGATTTGGTTAACCCTGACAGTACTTCCATCAGGTTGCAGTCTAGCAGATATGTACCACTTGCAAGGCTTCACACTACCTTCAAATCCTCTGCACCTCGCATAAAACTTCTTTCTATCAGTCTAAACAGTCTTGGCATCAAACTCATGTTTCACTGCATAAGTCTTGGAACACATCCTAAACTCCTTCATGCTTGGGAACAACTTGCCTACTTCAATGACAGGGTTTTCTTTGTCATACACATGCACCAGCTCATCATCATGTGCATCATCTACTTCATCTACAGCTTGTTTCATCAATTGTCCATCTACTTCTTCATCAGCATTAGCAGGCAAACTAGATTCTCCCCTCTCCTGCTTATCTCTGTCATCGACTGGAATGCCAAAAAGTTTGGCCATCTCAATGTCAGGCATTGGTGCAATGACCAAATCAGTAGGCTCATCTAATTCAACTACATTCCAATCAACAGTTGCTGCAGTTTCAGTTCCAGTTCCAATCTCATGTCCCTCTTCGGCTATTACTGTAAGTTTAGTACACATGGGAATCAATGGCCCCTGTGTAGTCCAATCATCATCTACCATCTGCGCAGCCAATTGTGATGGCACATATCCAACCTTCGAAAAAATATTCAGATCAACGAGCTTAGCAAAAAAAGTTAGCCCGTTTGCTTGTCCAGCCGTTTTGCAGATCGATTTCTTCAACAATCTGTTCACCATCTTGTATTCTCACATACTCTCCTTTCCAATCATCAAACCGCAACAGTGATACTTCTTGCTCTGGACCCCAAACAATATTCTCCCCAATTTTTCCACCCATTTCTTCACTGCCTTCTCTCCCATGTTCTGTAGAACTTGTGGATCAATCTCTGTAAACTCAACCTCCGATTTAACAATTGTGTCTCTCTCAATGTTCTGAATGCTACCGTCAACTAATTTTGCCTTTGATGGAAAGAAATTGACCGTCAATTCGAAGGTTCGAGCGGCAGCATCCCGTCTGTTAGCGGCGGACAGTGTGAGCCCGTGAGAAAGAGTAGACGAGGCCCTCATTGCATGCAAAATATGAACGGAGAGAGGCGCATTACCTATTCGAAGTTGAATCTGGCGGCTCCATCTCAGTATGCCGATGGGCTCCCCTCAAAACCTATCGATTCAACAAGCGAAAACAAGGGAAACGAGCTGAGATCTACGGGCCCGATAGAGGAACAGGAGGGTGACTAGGGTTCTCACTCACCATTTTCTGAGGACGAAGGCTCCGCCGCCGTTGACACGAGGGCTCCGCCACCGCCACCGAGAACGCAAGATCCGCCGCCACCAGAGAAGAAGGGGGGGGGCGAGTGGCGGGCCTGGCTCGGTCGGGCGGCAGGGCACGGTCAGCTGTTTTGAGGAGCAATTAAGTTGGACCCACATGTCCTAACATAAACGGGCTTGGTTGACGACCAATTTAACCACATTTAACACCCTTTTTGGCCATGGGCTATTTACATGCTCAAATGTGTCGCATCACAGCCATTCATTCCAACAAAGTCGCACTATTTCCAATTCACATCAAAGACGTCGCACAGGAGCTATTGGCCCAAAAGAAGAAGCATAAACTCTTGCCCAAATGGGAGGGCTCGTACATCATTGATGAAGTACTTATAGGAGGAGCAGATCGCCTTTGTCGCCCATCCAATGATTGCCTCGAATCGTACCCGTGGAATGCAGCTCGGCTATGACGCTTTTACACCTGAGTTTGGCCTCGCCACACACATATATACTCACCTTTTTTTCTATTTTTTCTAGTAATTTTTAATATGGCAGGCGTTCGGCTAAACCGAACCACACCAAGCTAATACCATGTACACCATTGAATGTAACACCCAGCTTTGCATGGGGGCTACCTTAGAGAAGCCGGATAATATCCAATATAAATCGCATTCGTTTAGGTTATAGCCTTCTCATCTCTTTCAAGCCATAATATGCACTTATTTGACTTATGATCTTTGCCAAGCTGGGTTGCCTGGCTCCTGTGCTTACCCCTACATTCCCGATTGTTCGGCTAGGGAGTAAAGGGAGCACCTCTGCGATTGTTACGACCGGGTCATCTGCGACCGTACCTCGGACAGGTGAAGCCGAAAGCTAGCATGCCTACAGAATACAATAAGTTAGCCTAAGGGAAGTGAGTATAGCCTAGAGCTTATCACCACAGTTTTCTCGCAACCATTGGTCTCCTTTGATCTCACGTATCTAGACTATAATTTTATCCAAAGAAAGGAACCTTTGGAGGAACTATTTTCATTGAAATATGTTTCTTACGTCAAATAGTAACATAACATAACTCTCTGCACATGTTTCGTCCGTTCGAGCCCGATGGACGGATTGCCTGGTTCCCGAAGTGTTGCCTTGTTTCCCAATGCACGTAGTACGGAACACTTCCCGATCACTGAATGTGGAGGTAGAAGCCGATGGCTGGTTAAGATAACATTATTTTAAAAATAAGACCATCGATTGAGCTCAGTTAATGTAAAGTACATAGATACATAGAATTGACCACACTACTCTTGATTGACACTGTCTATCAATTGCTCTAAAGCACAATCCTTCTGAGAATAGCGAGCGGCTGGCATCACATCATCATACACCAAGCTTAGAGGTATCTCTTGGCCGTCGGGACCCACGGGACCAACCCGGTATTGGGAAACATAGCATGCACTTTCAAAAATATTCCTACGCTCACGCAAGATCTATCTAGGAGATGCATAGCAACGAGGGGGAGAGTGTGTCTACGTACCCTCGTAGACCGTAAGCAGAAGCGTTTCACAACGCGGTTGATGTAGTCGAACTTTCTTCGCGCTCCACCGATTGAGTACCGAACATACGGCACCTCCGAGTTCTGCACACATTCAGTTCGGTGACGTCCCTCACCTTCTTGATCCAGCAAGGTGTCGAGCTAGTAGATGAGTTCCTTCAGCACGACAACATGGTGACGGTGATGGTGATGTGATCCGTGCAGGGCTTCGCCTAAGAACCGTGAGAATATTATCGGGGGTGTAAACTTTGGAGGGGGGTGCCGCACATGGCTAACAATTGATGTTGTGTGTTCTAGGCGCCCCCACTCATGTATATATAGGTGTGGGGGGAGAGAGGCAGCTATGGGGCGCCCCAAGTAGGTCGAATCCTACTTGGGGCCCTCCCCAATTCGGCCTCCTTCCCCTTTCCTTCTCCACCTTGGACGGCCCATATGGGGGGCGCACCAGCCCCTTGTGTCTGGTGCGTTTCCCATTTTGGCCCATAAAACCCATATCTTTTGTAGGGGGTTCCCGGAACACCTTCCGGTGATCCGATACATACCTGCTACCGTCCGTAACACTTTCGGTGTCCGAATATTATCATCATATATATCAATCTTTACCTATCGACCATTTCGAGACTCCTCGTCATGTCCGTGATCTCATCCAGGACTCCCAACAACATTTGGTCACCAAATCACATAACTCATATAATACTAAATCGTCATCGAACGTTAAGCGTGCAGACCCGGGTTCGAGCACTATGTAGACATGACTGGGACACCTCTCCGGTCAATAACCAATAGCGGAACCTGGATGTTCATATTGGCTCCTACATATTCTACAAAGATCTTTATCGGTCAAACCGTTATGACAATGTATGTAATTCCCTTTGTCCATAGGTATGTTACTTGCCCGAGATCCGATCGTCGGTACCTTCGTACCTAGTTCAATCTCGTTACCGGCAAGTCTCTTTACTCGTTACTTAATACATCATCCTGCAACTAACTCATTAGTCACTTTACTTGCAAGGCTTCTTATGATGTGTATTACTGAGAGGGCCCATAGATACCTCTGCGATACTCGAACTGATAAATCCTAATCTCGATATATGCCAACACAACAAGCACCTTCAGAGATACCTGTAGAGCATCTTTATAATCACCCAGTTATGTTGTGACGTTTGATAGCACATAAGGCATTCCTCCGGTAACCAGGAGTTGCATAATCTCATAGACGAAGGAATATGTATTTGACATGTAGAAAGCAATAGCAATAAAACTGAATGATGATTATGCTAAGCTAGCGTGTGGGTCTTGTCCATCACATCATTCTCCTAATGATGTGATCCCGTTATCAAATGAAAACTCATGTCCATGGTTAGGAAAACTTAACCATCTTTGATCAATGAGCTAGTCAAGTAGAGGCTCACTAGGGACATAGTGTCTGTTTTTGCATTCACACATGTATTTAAGTTTCCGATCAATACAATTATAGCATGAATAATAAACCTTTATCATGAATAAGGAAATATAAAAATACAACTTTATTATTGCCTCTAGGGCATATTTCCTTCAGTCTCCCACTTGCACTAGAGTCAATAATCTAGTTCACATCGCCATGTGAATAACACTCATAGTTCAAATACGCAATGACTGTACTAGAGTCAATAATCTATTTCACGCCATGTGATTAATACTCATAGTTCACATCGTCATGTGACCAATACCCAAAGAGTTTACTAGAGTCAATAATCTAGTTCACATTGCCATGTGATTAATACCCAAAGAGCACTAAGGTGTGATCATGTTTTGCTTGTGAGAGAAGTTTAGTCAATGGGTCTGCCACATTCAGATCTGTATGTATTTTGCAAATTTATATGTCTAAAATGCTCGGCATGGAGCTACTCTAGCTAATTGCTCCCACTTTCAATACGTATCCAGATTGAGACTCAGAGTCTTCTGGGTCGGTGTTAAAGCTTGCATCGACGTAACCTTTTTCGATGAACACTTTATCACTTCCATAACCGAGAAACATTTCCTTAGTCCTCTTAGTTAACTAAGGATGATTTTGATCGCTATCCAGTGATCTCCTCCTAGATTACTTTTGTACCCTCTTGCAAAACTTATTGGAAAGGCACACAACGGGTCTAGTATGCAGCATGGCATACTTTATATAACCTATGGTTGAGGCATAGGGAATGACCTTCCGGTTGTACCATATACAACTCTTTTTAATAAATCCATTAAGGAATGCAGTTTTGATGTCCATTTGCTAGATTTCATAATCATGAAATGCGGCAATTGCTAACATGATTCGGACGGACTTAAGCATAGCTATGGGTGACAAAGTCTCATCGTACTCAACCCCTTGAACTTGTCGAAAACCTTTTGTGACAAGTCGACCTTTGTAGATAGTAACACTACCATCAGCGTCCGTCTTCCTCTTGAAGATCCATTTATTCTCTATGGCTTGCCGATCATCAGGCAAATGCACCAAAGTCCACACTTTGTTCTCATATATGGATCCTATCTCAGATTTTATGGCCTCAAGCCATCTATCGGAATATGGGCTCATCATAGCTTCTTCATAGTTCGTAGGTTCGCCATGGTCTTATAACATGACTTCCAGGACAGGATCACCATACCACTCTAGTGCAGAACGTGTTCTGGTCGACCTACGAAGTTCTGTAGTAACTTGATCTAATATTTCATGATCATCATCATTAGCTTCCTCTCTAGTTGGTCTAGGTATCACGGGAATAGTTTTTTGTGATGAACTACTTTCCAATTCGAGAGAAGGTACAATTACCTCATCAGGTTCTACTTTCCTCCCACTCACTTCTTTCGAGAGAAGCTCCTTCTCTAGAAAGGTTCCATTTTGGCAACAAAGATCTTGTCTTAAGATCTGTGGTAGAAGGTGTACCCAATTGTTTCCTTAGGGTATCCTATGAATACACACTTATCTGATTTGGGTTCGAGCTTATCTGGCTGAAGCCTTTTGACACAAGCATTGCATCCCCAAACTTTAAGAAACGACAGCTTAGGTTTCTAGCCAAACCACAGTTCATACGGTGTCATCTCAATGGATTTAGACAGTGCCCTATTTAACGTGAATGCGGCTGTCTCTAATGCATAACCCCAAAACAATAGTGGTAAATCGATAAGAGATGTCATAGATCACACCATATCCAATAAAGTACGTTTACGACGTTCGGACACACCATTACGCTGTGGTGTTCCAGGCGGCATGAGTTGTGAAACAATTTCACATTATTTTAAATGAAGGCCAAACTCGTAACTCAAATATTTGCTTCCGTGATCAGATCGTAGAAACTGTATTTTCTTGTTGCGATGATTCTCCACTTCACTCTAAAATTCTTTAAACTTTTCAAATGTTTCAGACTTGTTTTTCATTAAGTAGATATACCCATACCTACTCAAATCATCTGTGAAGATCAGAAAATAAGGATACCTGTCGCGTGCTTCAACACTCATCGGACAACATACATCGGTATGTAGAATTTCCAATAAGTCATCAGCTCGCTCCATTGTTCCGGAGAACGGAGTTTTAGTCGTCTTGCCCATGAGGCATGGTGCGCAAGTATCAAATGATTCATAATCAAGTGCTTCAAAGAGCCCATCTGCATGGAGTTTCTTTATGCACTTTACACCAATATGACCTAAACGGCGGTGCCACAAGTATGTTGCACCATCATTATCAACTTTGCATCTTCTGGCATCAATATTATGAATATGTGTATCACCACGGTCGAGATTCAATAAACCATTCACATTGGGTGTATAACCATAGAAGGTTTTATTCATGTAAATAGAACAACAATTATTCTCTGTGGTAAATGAATTATCGTATTGCAATGAACATGATTCAATCACATTCATGCTCAACGCAAACACCTAACAACATTTATTTAGTTCAACACTAATCCCGAAGATAGAAGGAGTATGTGATGGTGATCGTATCATCCTTGGAATCACTTCCAACACACATCGAGACCTCACACTTAACTAGTCTCTGTTCATTCTGCAAATCCTGTTTTGAGTTACTAATGTTACCAACCGAACCGGTATCAAATACACAGGGGTTACTAAGAACACTAGTAATGTACACATCAGTAACATGTATATCAAATATACCTTTGTTCACATTGCCATCCTTCTTATCCGCCAAGTATTTGGGTCAGTTCCGCTTCTAGTGACCATTCCCTTTCAGTACAAAAAAAGACACATCCGTGACATTTTGGGCCGAACGAAATTTTTTCTGTCATACTTATGACACTTCTATGACGATAATTGTGACAAAACCCGGTATCACCATAGATGTGGTGGGCTCCAACTTCTATGACAAAAAATCCTGACAGAAAATGGGCTTTTCGTCCTGGGCGGGCCGGAGACGCAGCTGCATGACATTCTTTGGGCCGTCCATGACGGAAAAAACCGTGGTAGAAGCGAGGGCGAGGAAAATTTCAGGGAGTTCCCGGTTACGGTGGGTGGTCGGGGGCCGAGCGATGCTCGTTTCTCTTGTATACGTACGCGCGTGTGTGCGAGGCATTGGGCTCTAACTGAACCAGAGCGAGGCGTCGCCTAGCTGAACCCAAGCGATTGCACTTCAGGCTACGCGAGCGATCGAGCTATTCCTTCGCTACTGCTGCTAACTGAAGCCGATCGAGGCTGCCTCTGGATCAACAGTGAGCGTTGCAGGGGGATTTGGATGAACAATTAGCGTTGTGGGCGGGGGAGGGGGGTGGATGAACAATGAGCAGTGGGGGTGGATGAACAGGACCCCGTGGCATTGCCTCTAGATGAACAGGACCCCGATCGATCGAGCCAGTTGGGGCTAGATGAACAGGACCCCGTGGAGGGCTGGATGAACAGGACGACCCCGTGGAGGACTGGATGAACAGGAGATGGTGGAGGGGTGGATGAACAGTAGCCCGTGGAGGGGTGGTTGAACAGTAGCCGATGCTGTAGCGCGCGGTGGAGGCTGGATGAACAGGAGCCCGTGGAGGTTGGAGGAGGTCGACGCTGGAAATGAATAGTATCCCGTGGATTCCCGTTTTGTGGTACGCCACACCCCTCCTGATGAACAGGACCCCCGTTTCGACCGTAGCGCTCCAACACAAGTATGTTTCGTCCGTTTTGCGGTACGCCACACCCCTCCCGATCAACAGGACCCCCGTTTCGACCGTAGGAGGTCCATTTCCTCCGTTTTGCGGTATGCCAGACCCCTCCCGATGAACAGGATACCGTTTCGAACGTGGTCGGTCGAACAGAAGTCTGTTTCCTCTGTTCTGCGGTACGCCAGGCCTCGTTTCCATCGCCTGTTCCGTCCAAGCCCTCCCGATGAACACGATGACGCATACTGTTCCGACCCAGCCGGTTGGCTCCCCATCAACACGACGACGATGATGTTTATTCGTTCCGACCCAGCCATGTACATGAGCCCTGGCCGTACGTATGCGCGAGTAGGTGTTCGAGACCCCGCCCGTATGTACACATATGTGGCCGTATTTTCTTTCTTGCACACTGGCCGTTGTACGTACATGTACATGCTACGTGCGCGCCTCTACTATGACACGTGCGCGCCTCTACATCCACCAGTATGTACTTATAAGTTCGCGACCAGAATGACAACGCTACGTACGCTTCGACCAGGTGGGTCCCGACTGTCAGGCACTTCCTTGCGTGCGAAGATGTAGCTGGTGGGTCCCAGCAATGGGGCGAATCGTTTTTTCCGCACACTTCCTTGCGTGCGAAGATGTAGCTGGTGGGTCTCAGCAGTCAGGGGGGAAACGTTTTTTCGTGAAATACAGTGGCCCGTCCGGTGGGTCCCAGCTGTCAGGTGGAGGAATCATTATTTTCCACATAATAAGGAGGCACTTCCTTGCTGCGGCCGTGGACCCGGTATCGACCTTCTCCACGCATACCCACGTCCGATGGAAGTCATTCCTTGACCATGTTGACCACGCCGCGGCGAGAGCACCACGGTGCTGGACGACGGCGAGGCCTAGGAAGGGGACGACGTGGAGCCAGGGAAGACGTGGCAGTGGATTCCACGCGGAGAGGAGTACGAGGGTTCATTGGTTCGGCTACGGTGTGAGGCTGCCAACGCCGTAGAATAACAGGGGGTGTGGGTGAGTGGAGAGATGGCCTGGCCAGCGGTGGGAGTAGTAGGGGGCGGTGAGGCCTCCGCGGCAGCACAGCCGGCCACGGGAGGCAGGAGCAGGCGGCACGACCGGCGCTGCTTTGGGCGGCCGGAGCAAGAAGACCAGAGGTTGAAGAAGCACGACGGCCGTTGGATGGACATCGTCGTCATCGCAGCTAGAATCGTTTATATTGACTAAGTTGACAAAGCCCTTGGTACGTCAACTTAGTAGGCCCACATGTCAGCTTACGAAACCGTGCGCCCCAAATGTCAGGGGGAGGAATCATTTTTTGGGTCGGTGAAGCTAAAATATCCGAGATTCAAGAAGAAGCATGGCATCCGTTGGATGGACATCCAACGGCCACTGCTGCTAGAACCGTGTGTTGGCTATAAGTTGACAAAGCCTTGCATACACGTCAACTCTTTTTTTTAGGGGACCGTCAACTTAGTAAGGCCATGAGTGTGTGGCAGAGAACTTATAGCCCATTTGAGATTTGTAAGAATGTGCAGCCCATTTTTGAATTCTAATGAAATTTACTACAGCCCATTTACAGTTTGTTAAAATTACAACCAATTTCAACCAACCGTTCTAAACAGAATTCAATAAAATTTCCCACATTTTGATGGGATCCGAAATACTTTTATCCTGAAATTTCTAGTTACTGCCTAGTTTTTATAATTACATCCCATTTATAATTTCTTAAACCCCATTTTCTTGTTAAGCCTAATGCATCCCTCCTAGGAAAGATTTGCAGCCCAGGGGGCGGAGAATAACAACTTGACCTTGCCTGGGTATTCGTAAAAAAAAGTATAGCTGGGCTAGCCATTTTCAGCTTAGTGGGTCCCCATTGTCATCCCATTTATATATATTTTGCGCATGTGAGGCTATGGCCCTGGTGGGTCCCCATTGTCATCCTCTCCAAGTAAAGTCATCTCCTCTCCCGCGCGCGCTTTCCGCTCGAAAAAGTCAGCGCCGCCCGCCTCGCTTCCTGGTGCAGGCGATGGCTCCGCCTTCAAACGACACAAGTGTCGTCCGTCCGTCCATCTACCGCCCATATTAATGATACGCGGTTGCCGAGGTGGCTACTCCGGCGCCACACGTCCGTCTCTCCGCCGCCCACCATTGCTATATAAACTGTTGCGCCGGCTATAGCCGCAGTCATCCGCATCCGTTCCCTTTCTCCTGTCCGCACCACTACTTCCCACCATGGCTTCCTCGCGCTCCAGCGCTCTTCGGGACGGGTGGACGACGGACCACAAGGAGATGGCAGCCATTGCTGCCAACCGGCTGGCCGAAAGGCAGCCGGAGGACGACGACGTCCCAATCGAGAACATGGTAGTCGACGATCCGGCGCCAACCCCCTTCTCCACGCCATCCTCGCCGGTGCATTGCACCATGACCATCGGCGAGGCCCGTGTCCAATATATGGACACGGTGAGGCCGATGCGTGAGGAGCAATTCCGGGAGGCGCAGGACGACGCACCCTACGACCACCATCTCCTCCAGGAGCACCTGCAGGCGGCGGAGTGGGCGGAGTAGGAGGAGCTGGTCGACTCATACAGCTCGCCCCGCGAGGGCCGCCTCGAGCGCTGGCGATACCGCATGCGGGTGGCGGAGGCTGCGGCCGCCTACAAAGAGGACGATGAAGCGGGCGATGCGCTGTTTGGCGAGACCGAGGACGAGGCAGAGGACAATGCCAGCTCCGACGAGTGCCTGCTTCGCTGGCTTCGACGAGGCCCTGCTCCACCGAGGCCCCGTAGCGCCAACAACGAGGCAGAGGACACCGCCGACTCCGCCGACGCCCCGCCCCGCCAACAACGAGGCAGAGGACATCACCAGCTCAGCCGAGGCCCCACCCCGCCGGCAACGAGGGGGGGATTTCCACCGCTCCGCTGAGGCTCCGCCCGCCGGCAATACAGAGGACATCGCCGGCTCCGTTGAGGCCCCGCCCCGCTGCCAACGAGGCCGCGACACACAGAAAACGAGGAAGAGTAGAACACGGTAGGTCACCGCCGCTCAGGTCCATGTAAGGCCACCGCTGCTACCCTCCGGTTGAAGCGAAGCTAGGCGGGTTGACCATTGACGGCCAGTTAGCTTCTTGGCGGTGACGTGGAGTCGGAGAGCTGTGTTGGAGAAGAACGCTGCTTCTACTTAACTGCTGGTGCAGTTGGCTGACTGACCCGTGGGCCCAACAGGCCACATGTCAGTTATGCAACTGCACCTGCGGTTAAGTCACTGAAGCTTCTGTTCGGCTCAGCGGGACACAGGTGGGTAGCTCCAGCGCACCCCTTTTTAGTTGAAGAATGTATGAAATGTAATGAAATCCGGCATGTTTATATGAAATCCGTCCGTGTATGAATGAATTTATTTCAATTAGTTCGAATTCCTGTATCACTGGTATTGGATGAACATGCAAAATAATACGTACTAGCATTATTCCCAGGGTGATCACCTCGTTTGCAGTAGTTTCACATGTACTCGCTCCGGTCCTTTCTAGTCTGCATACAAGTTTTGTCTGCAGTCAAAATATCTCTACTTTGACCAATCTTATAGAGAAAAGTATGCACTTTCACAATGTGTGAAGTAAAAAGGAACAGAAGGAGTACAAAGAGTTTGAGCAGCTTTTTAGCATTTCTGTACATTGCAATCAAACACAGAGGGCTGTCAATTCATAGAGAACATTCAAAACAATCGATGATTATGCATCTTAGCGACTCACATGCCAGAGGCAATATTTACTTCACAACTGAAGAATAAAGAAAAAATTGATCGACGCTGCTGACAGCAAAGGGCGTCCCATTCGAAAATATCAAACGCATGTCTTACTAAAATCAATGAGCAAAATTTGACAACATTGTCCCATTCCAAAATATCAAATGCCTGCGATTGTGGAATGGGCAGGGTCTACCATCAGTTCGGACATTGACATGGCACCTCGTGCTAAATAAACTAGTTGTTCTTTTTGTGCAGTTCCACCAAAATCAACCAAATTCGCGCGTAGCTTGTATGACTTCGCCCTTATATGTTGCAATGCCTTGAACTTATCGACACCTCCTTTCTTGTGGTGGAAATGAATGATTCGATGTATTCATGAACATTTTGTGCAGTTCCCATTGAAATCAAGGTGAGCACCCCTGTTTGCACAAATACAAAAAAAGTGATTAGTGTAAAGCAAACTATACTATGATTTGACAGTTTAAACAGGCACCTACATGGTCCATGTAGAGTACACTTTTAGAAAAATGGAACTCACCAGAAAGAATCCTGGAACAACATTGTACTCGCGCATCACAACAAAAAAATGGAGATTTGTCAGTCCTTCCGAGCTGAAGTTAGTTTGGTCTTGTGGGGAGTAATGTAACCGTCCTTCAACTGCTCCTTCTGATGAGAAGATAGACAGGGCTTCTTCATCCTGGCATAATCGGAACTAGTCACTTCACGTACTCCATATTCTTCTTTAGAGGAAGATGATCCTGTTGTGCAAAGACAAGAGGACAACTAAATGCTAGCATCCCTGTTTGCTCGAAAAAAAGGAAAGGAAATATTTAAAATAGCATGATGAAGCACTTCTCAAGGACAATACCACTTTTTCATGACAGTATCTAAACAGTAGCACAACACCAATAGAGATGACAAGGCGCAATCATATGGATGAAATCAGTGGGCGAGTACCAACCTTTGTCAGGAGGCTTATTGTGTAGAGCATACAGATCAAGCACTTCTCCGGAACCATCTGTTGCTATCTACTATGGTGGCCATGCTTACTATATACTTCGCGATTAGTTCAATGTTTCCAACATCTTCTTGTGCAGTTCCACTAAAATATATGGTATCTTCAAAGAAGATCCATGTTTGCACAAGTAGAGATAATTACATATTACATTAAGAGTGTCATCAAATTAGTGGCAAAACAATTGCTCGTTCCAGCCATAGCAATAAATTAAGATGCAAAACTATATCATTCCTTGTGTCATCACAGTTCCAGTGCTTCATTACAGCACCAGGAGTTGATTTTTGTTTTTCTTCCGCTTATTCTTCCCCTTCATCACTTGGTTCAATAACAGACAAGCTTCGCCTTCAATGTAAGATTTGACATGTCAATTAGGGAGCACAAGTATAGCACTAAACAATGACATTAATTTTCTGATGAAAGTGGCAAAATACAAGCCAACAGTTGTCAAATATCCTTATCTTACCTCAATGGGATATTACGGTGCACATACAGATTGGAAGTCTTGTCTCCATTTGTGCAGTTCACTAAAATCAAGCAACATTACCATACAAGTAGCACAACATATGAAAGCACACTACGTAATCATGTGAAAGAATGCTAGTACTGACCTCTCATGATGCGGAATTCAAACAACTCACAAGAAGAAGATCTGAACCAAATTTGCCAACACTGACAGGAAGTAAGATCTCCTCTTGTGCAGCTCCACTAAGATCAAGCAATCAAGCAACATTGTCGGTGTGACATTTTGGTTGAACTGCACAAAACACTCTTAAAACAAAAGTGTTTTGTGTAGTGCAACAAAAGGTCACAATGGCAACGAGGTGAAGTAGATAATCCTGTTTACACAGAGGTGCAAAGGAAACAACTAGTGATCAATAACGGTGGATGACACAGAAGCCAACAAAAAGAAGCATCTACCTTATCTAAATGGGAAAGAAAGCAAGACAGTAGCATTTCTCAAATGGTGGCATCGATTAATATTAACGTAGAGATTATATTAACAATAAAATTCGTTAAACATGTAATTTGCTTTTAACTGTGGCATTCCATCAATTTTCCAGCGGCATTATTAGAGGGTGTTTGTTTAAAGGGACATTTTGGTGTAGGGACTAAAAAAGATCCGTGTCAGTCCCATCTAAACCAAACAGGAGGGACTTTTAGGGACTAAAAGTGGGCATTTTTGGCACTAAAGAAAGAAGACCCCGAGGGAGTCTTTTTGGGACTTTTTCCAACAGTTGCCCCAGCCACGCATCGCACCTTGTCTCTATTAGTTCAATACTAGGGGTAACATGGTCTTTTAGCATGTCATTTAATAACCTCTAGTCCATGTTTAGTCCCTGGAACCAAGCAGGTAGGGACTTGGGAGTTTTTAACCAAACAGGGCCTTAGATTAACAACAGCTAAAGAGTTGCACGGGACAGTGGACGCACCAGCACCATGTGCATCTACCGATGTACTGTGGTCATGCACAGTCTGTTGCAACAAAGAACAAACAACCAATGAGCATATTTGTGTTGGTCCCAGTTTTGTTATCTTTAGACACCTTTCCCTATGTGAGCGCAGCAAATCTAGTCCTGCTCAAACTCTATAGCCTTGTCCCCCAAAATAGAAGATCAGTTTGTTACAGATGTGCGTACTTTGTTTGTCATTGTTTTCCCTTTTTCGACCAACGTAGGTGCTGGATAGCATGTCTGTACTAGTACTTTCGCCCCTTCCTTTCCTCTTTGAACCACCTCCTAGAGTTATGCGATACAACTTTCCCCACTACTTTCCCCCATTCCATTCCTCTTTGAACCACGTCCTAGATTCATGCTATACAACTTTCCCCCTTCCTTTCCTCTTTGAACCACTTTTCCCACTACTTTCCCCCACTCCTTTCCTCTTTGAACCACGTCCTAGATTCATGGTATACATGCAGCTAGAGTAATGCATGTGGAATAAGTAAATTATACCTTAAGGTTCTTGGGGCGTGGTTCGGTGGGCGACGGGACGGCGGCGAATAAGAAGGGGTCGGAGGCCCTCCCGCGCCGCCGCTGGGTGAAAGTGAATAGCTGTGCCGGTAGTGGATTCCCTCCCTCGCCGATGGCGACAGCGTTAAGCCTCCTTCCCTTCCCGGCGGACGGATCCTGCCGGCTCTTTGAGCAGCAGTGAGGGGAGAGAGAGGCCAATGAAGTCTTGTTTAGATCTGGAGAGAGTGAGAGAGGGTGAAGAGAGCAACTACAAGCGCTGAGGCTCCAGCGTTTATATATATATATATATATATATATATATATATATTTATATATATATATATATATATATATATATATATATATATATATATATATATATATATATATATACTGGAGAGAGAGTGTGAAGCGTGCAAACCCTAGAAAACAAGCGCCGAGGCTGCAGCTTATACGTGATGAGGTGATTATACGGTCCCTACGAGATCGTATAGCTCCGTATCCATCCATTTTGACCAGTCAAAGAATCCTCCTGGCACAAATTATGGTCAAGTGTAGTTATCGAACCCGAGACCTCAAGTTTTTTTTTAGTGGAACCCGAGACCTCAAGTTTCATGAGCGAACAGGTTAACCAGCTACACAACCCTCCCGTTGTGTTCAACGAGAGGAAAATAACCTTTTATACATTCCTGCATTCGTGTGACAAGCATGCCGTGTTTTTTTTGTGTGTGTGGGAGTCATTGGGATTTAAATCATAATCTTGTGATGTGGCTTTGGTGGTAAGACTATCCACAGTGGTGCAGAAATAATGCAGCCTTAGTCACCTTACCTCTCTCCATGTAGTACATTGGGTCCCACCAGTCAGAGGGTGAAACAAACAAATTAATAAGAAAAATTAAAAGCGCCAGCGGTGTATCTTACCTCACACATCTCGCTACTGCTCGGGAACACTGTCCAATTGATCCCTCTGTTCGCTCACGTACTATTTTAAGTGAATCCTTATTATAACATGCACACAATTTGGGACACTTGTATTTGGCCTAAGTCAGTGTGCCACCTTATCTCGTACTTACTACTCCCTCCGTCTAGGTGTAATAAGTCACATTAGAAGGTGCAGCGAGACCAAGGTGCGTGTGTGCATGTGTGTGTGTGTGTGTGTGTGTGTGTGTGTGTGTGTGTTTAACAACATGTGTGTGTTAGAGAGAGCGACAGATCGACCTACTCCTACAGAGAGATGGTGTGTAGTGTATGATTTTAGCCGCGAGAGTCGGTGCATCCTCTCGTTTCCGGGCGTCCGGTAGGGACAGGCGGACAGCTGCCACGCCCGCTCCTGACCAGCCTGGCCCACCCAAAGCCCCTCCATCGCCCGCGCGCGCTTCCCGCCCGAAACGGTCAGCGTCGCTCCAAAGAATCGGTGCCGCATTCATGCCCGGGCAGAGCGGACGCGACCTCTCACTGGCGCAAGAGTGATGGTTGCTTCGTCCGTCCAACTTACTGCTGGTTCTATGTGATTTGACAGCTCGTTGGTCTTTATTACTGAGGTGGTAGGACTGCTGGATGTCCCACGCTTTCGACGAAAGGAGGTACTACTAGATTACAATTTTCTCCATTCTTACAGCGGAGGAGGGCAAGAGCAGTGAAAACACGCAGGCTCAGTGATTACATGGCCCACCTCACACTATCACCATATTTTTTGGACACCGTGCGACACCTAACTCTTTACATAGTACTCCCTCCGTTCCTAAATACTAGATGAGTCCCCGCGCGTTGCCGCGGAATAGCCGTATATCTCTCTGCGTAAAATTATCGATTTCATAGAACTAAAAAAAAACTCTATAACCGCATGACAAATGTGGTAGCCAAACTAAAAAAACTCCAATCATCATCTAGATCATCCCACGTAAGGAAAAAAGATCAGCCAACTCCTACTGCATAATGGGATTATATTTTTCTTTTTGACATGTTAATGTGACTTAAAAGCCCACATACATGCATGTTACCGGTGCATGCTTGCGTGCAGACATGTTGATGTGATTTAAAACCCACTCACATGCATGCCATGGTATTTCTGCATGCTTGCATGTGGCTTAGTGCAAAGCCTCTCAACGTCTAGATCAGACGGCTATTATGGACAGATTTAGTTCATCTAACGGCTACATTAATTTTGATAATGTGGCTCAAGGAGAGGATAGATAATTCCTAGTAGTGGGGGCTAGCTATTACTAGTAGATAAGTCTTTGTAGAGATTCCACTAGGTGAACTACATACGGAACAAAATGAATGAACCTACACTTAAAATGCATCTATATACATTCGCATGTGGTTCATGGTGAAATCTCTACAAAGACTTATATTTAGGAACGGAGGAAGTACTAGTATAGTACGTACTGTAATTTATCAGCGAGATGAATTTATACAATGCGATGAAGCTTCCAGCTTCTGTTACATGTATCGTGCGTCCAAGGTTGCCCGTTGCAACATTTCATCAAATACAAAGGAGACTAACATGCATGCTATTGCATCTCAATGATTGAAAACTCATAGCAAATATGTACTCCCTCCGTTCCAAAATAAGTGTCTCAACTTTATGCAAACTTTAGTACAAAGTTGTACTACTACTAAAGTTGACACTTATTTTGGAACAGAGGCAGCTAAAGAAAAAAAATGATCCATGCAGTCCCTAGCCCTTGAACCATGAACCCTAACCAGGCTTCAATTTGCTGGCTACGTTTGAGCTTCCTAAGAAATGAAGTTTGCAACCTTTTGACTAGTAGGCATCCCTGTGGCAAAGAAATTGAATAAGCGTGATTAGAATAAGATTACTGGGGCTAGTTGATGAGACATAAACTCATCATAGATACAGTATGTAGAAGCCAGTAGAGGTACAAAAGGGCAAAGAAGTAGAGAAATATCCACATGGAGTGATGTGGGCAGCTGGAGAAGTGGTCCAAGACGTCTGTAAAGGGAGTTTTAAATGACGGAACTAGCTCAACCTTGAGGAGGGCGGTGGCAGGCGACAACTGCCCACGTCGCGGCAGTGAGCAAGGGACGAAGGCAACCTCACCGGCTTTGTGAGAGAGAACGGCGGGGACCCCTGATCGGGACGTGCCGACAGTGGGTTTTCGCCGTCGGCGACGTCGACCGCATCTACACTAAGCATCCACCCCTTCCCCCGGCGGACATGATCAGCCGGGATGTTAGATATGGGGCCACAGTCGTTTTGTGCGAGAGAGTGTGAAGAGAGCAACCTCAGCAAGCAACCGTGTAGGCTGCCCATCCTGACTATGTATATAGTGGAGCGGTTTCCTTTTCTCTCCATATGAACCTATCATATTGCGTACGTGCCACTGAAGAAAAAAAACCTTTATTTATAAATGACGCGGCACCTACTACTCGTTCTCCTATAACTTTGTGCTTGGCATCTCCAAAATATTAACCTTGCGATTGGCTCTTCGCCTCTTCGGGAAGTCGAGCAATAATGGTAGTGCAGTGTATATCGTTCTGGCTATATGAGACCGAATGAATTGCTGCACGTCCACCACGTGGGCGAGGGTTGAGAGTCGAGGGAGAGTGCTACATACAGAGCAAAATGAGTGAATCTACACTCTAAATTACGTCTGTATACATCAGTGTTTGGAGTATGTACTAGTAGTTCATATTGAAATCCACTAAAGGACATATATATTCCAAACTATATGATATAATCTCTATAACGAAGGTAGTAGGGACGTGGACTAAACGGAGGGAGTAGTGAATGTTTCTCCTCGTCCTGCGAGCCACCGCGCGCATGGGCGAGGGAGCGGGCGTAAGGCGGACAGTACTAAGAAAGCTTCACCTCATCCTGCGAGCCACCGAGCCCGTGGGCGGGGGAGACGGTGTACTAAGCAAGCTTCTCCTTGTTATGTGAGTTGACGGGACACATCAAAAGTACTCCAGTGCATAGAGCCTTGCCTCTAAGGTAGGCCCCTCATGGTTTGCCTCTTTTTTTAACATAATGGGTCAAGTCGCAATTTGTTTGTTCACCCGTGGTAGATGATCCTCCCTCCACCAAGTGGACAACCAGTACATATGCCAAATTACCACGTGGGCTGCTTTTTTCGCACAGAAATGAGCTCCACCGTGTACCAGTGCGGGTGTGGTTGGGAAAGAAACGGGAGTACATGCGCCGTGCATGCACCTCTTCTCTTCGTGCACGTCCCCCACCTAAGTGGGTGTGTGTGAGAGATACAAACCGCGTTCATGAGTGTTTTTGTTTTGGGGTGGGAGGGTGGGGGTGGGGTGGGGGTTGATTTCGTGAATGTATTTGTGGGAATATGTGTCGATGACATCTCAAACAAAATTTTGGATGCAATGTGTGTGAAATGGAGGCCTATCCATATCATATATAGAGGGTCGGGCACTCCACGAGAAGAGAGGGAGGGGTCATAGATATCGATAGAGTCGAAGAGAGGATCAAGTGGGTCGGTGCGAGATCGATGAAGAGAGCCATAACAATTGTGTGTGTGTGCAAGTCAAAGATATAGGGCGACTGACCTACCGGAACGTCAGAGGGCACATGTCAAGTTTGTGTGTAGCAGCGAGACATGAATAGAGCGCTCGATGTATCTGTGTATGGGGGGGGAGGGGGTGGGGGGGGGGGTAGGCAGAGGCCTAACTATAGAGGTAGAACTCGTATATGTGTTGAGAAGGAGAGACCCAGCTATGTCTTGAGGGAGATCGGTCAACATCCATACATAACTGAAGGACGAGAAAAGTGATGGGACAGAGAGAGAGAGAGGGGAGAGAGAGAGAGAGGGAGGGAGAAGGGTAGAGTGCTAGATGGGTGATGGAGTTGCTTCTCGAAGATGGTGGGAGAGGCCTACTAGACAAACTAAGGGTTGAACAGCAATGTTATCAATAAGAGTGGGGATGTGTTTCTGTGTATGCCTGTGCGTGATAGATCTGTCGGGACGCATCCATGGATGATGAAGGGGAACCATGTGTTTGGTAAGCAAACCTAACTAGATCGGTAGATCAATTGTTGTTTGTCGGAGGAAGGGAGAGACATAACTAATGAGGTAGATCGATCGACGCGTGGGTAAAAACGAGTTATAAGGACCTAGCTAGCTATATGTATAGCGAGAGATCGGTCGGTGTACATCCATTTGTTAGAGGCAAATAAGGCCCAGCGAGACGGATAGACAAAGAGAATGGAGTTAGGAGGTGGTGTGAGAGGCCCAGCTAGTAGCTAGATAGGGGGAGGAGTGTCTGGTTGTGAGATCGATGAAAAGAGGGGCGAGAGTTTACACGTGTGTGTGACCGTATGAGAGACACGAGGCAAGGACACATAAAGGAGGAGATTGAAGGTGCGTGTGCATGTTGTAGTCAGGCATCGCTGGAGAGGTTTATCGATCGGTGTGTGTCGGAAAGGAGTTGTGGAGACTCTGGGAGAACGACCTAAAGAAAAAAAATTATTGTACCCGGTGGATAGAATGCCGAGGGAGGGGGAGGGCGAGGAGGGCGTGTGCATGCATGAGAGAAAGTTAGTGGTAGCTACAAAGGTTAGAGGATTGTGTGGGTGTAAGAGACTATCAGAGATCATAATTTGATATGAAAGAAGATACATTTATTTGAATAGGAGATCATAGTGTTTTAAACATATGCATGCATGAATATAGCGGTGATACACGTGTTGTGCACATGTTATACCATAATGTGATAATGCATGGCATTTGCAACTCACAGCTAAATGTCGAACAATCTAAACCATACTATACATCAAACAATCTCACATTTTATTTGAATTTGTGATAATGTGTGGCGTTCGCAGCTTAGAACTAAATATCGAACAATCTAAACAATACTATATATCGAACACTCTCACATTTTATTTGAATTTGTGGTAATGTGTGCTGTTTGCGACAGACATCTAAATACTTGTAGGCGTAGGGGGCGGGGCACCATACATAATGTGATAAACACATTATACATATGAAACATGGTTTAGATTATGAAGATCTAGCTAGAGCTAGAAATGTAATGTGATTTGAAATCAACATAAAGTGGATTCAAAAAATCGAGTTCGAGTTCATATGTAACTCGAGACTAATCATGTGGTGTGCTGTGAAGATAATACACAATCTATGGTTTAACTTTACAATAATGATGATTGTAGATCTTATTAAAATAGAGAAACGAATTAACATGCTTTGACTTCACAAAAATCATTACTGTAGATCTTATTCAAATAGAGAAATGAATTCAAATTTAGTTCATATTCAAGCGGTAGTATATACATTTGGAATGCAATAAAACGTTCAAGTAGTAGGTTGCATGCATTATACACGTAGCGAAATATTTTAATTGAACATAACATGAATTCAAAGTTTTGAATGACGTTTATAGTGCGCATTGATTTGGTACAGTACACGTTAGGCTTGTCCGGAAATTTCAACCCGCGCCTTGTTAGCCTGAAATATTTAAGATATATCTTTGTCTCATCGTGCTCCGACAACTCCCTCCATCTCAACCCGCGCCTTGCTATTCCGAAATTACAACGCGTGTGAAAACTCCCACCTCCTGTGAAATCCCGACACGCGAAATGCCCGTGGTAGCCCTGAACCGAAAGAACCGCCTCAAATAGGTGGGGGTACTTCCGTAACTTACCCCACATTTCGGACAAGCACGTCTATAAGCCATGGTTCCCCACTGCCATCCCATCCGCCCACCCATTCGTACACTGAGGCTGCGAAAACCCGCGATGAAGCCCCACACCCTGTTCCGTCTGCCACCCAGCCGGAGCCTCTTCCCCGACGACGTCGTCCACAACAACACGTCGACGTCCCTCATCCACCATACCGGATGAGGATCCGTCGTCGATCTCAACGTCCCGCCGGTTCAGCCACCCCGTCCTCCACCTTTGAGGAGCTGCCCCGACGTTCCCCTCGTCTTTTGCGCCACCTCCATTCCCACACCGCCGTCTTCACCTGCACCACCGGAAGAGCATCATCATCACCGTTTCCTCAGATGAAGTTGCGGCCTAATTGGTGCTACCAAAGAGGTTGTACACTAATCGCCGCATTTTCTTCTTGATTCAATCTCACGGTGCTGCCGACGCTCGGTCCCGAGCTGACACGGCGCGGCTCCATCCACAACGGCGTCGCCGGCCACTTCCTCCACGGCGTCGCTTCCTCGGTGGCGACATCCACATCGGTAGGAGCTGCTGCTGCTTTAGCTCTCGCTCGCGCTGCTGCTCTGCTCTTGCTCTCGGTCCCCTGCCTGGTCTGCTCTTGCAATTGCTCTTGCTCGCGCTGCTGCTCTTGCTCTTGCTCTTGCTTGCGATGCTGCTCCGATTTAGCTACACTTGAGTCGACTGAATCGACTTTTGGGTCAGTCAATTTTCAGGGGGTGGGCGGCTCGCCGGGGTGAAGGAAGAACCAGCCGCAGCAGGGAGGGGGGCTCACCGGAGAGGTACCCCACTATCTATCTTAGGGTTCAGGGTGGGGGCGGTGGTCGTTGGCGATGGCGGGGCGGTGGCGTGGGGATCACCGGAGAAAAGCTAAATCACGGGGGGCTAGATGGATGGCAGCGGCGGACCGGTGGTGGGGAGTGTTTTCGGGGCTGGCGGGGAGGCGCACCACCGGCCGTGGGCGGCGGGGGGCTGCTGTTTGGCCGGTGGTGGCTGGCGTCTCAGTGGGATGGAGGTTGAAGATGAACTGCAGGCCCTTGATTTCGTATCCAACGGCTTCGACTGACCAGAGATGAAAAAATCAGTCGACCGACGTGTGGCCTCACCTTGCTAGTGCGTTCAGTTTCGACAGCAAAATTTAGTTTCGACAGCAAAATTCAGTTTCGACAGCAAAATTCAGTTTCGACAATTAAGTTCAGTTTCGATAGTTAAGTTCAGTTTCGACAGTTAAATTCAGTTTTGACAGTTAAGTTCAGAGATGAGCAGCTGATGTATTTTACATCTAGCACATTGTGGTTATGTATTTTACGTCATGTATTGCAGATGCTATTAGAATTCCACTCAGGTTAACGTTGTCTCTCTTGTCCTGCTTCAGCCACCGGAGCTGCTCCAACGACGAAACCCTCCATCACAGCAGAGCAGTACCTCGGGCTCCATCTCCAGACGCCTAAGATCTTCTTCCCCTCTTCCAACAGCCAAGTCAGCCGGAGCATCCTCACCGGCCAAGCCAATCACGCTGAGATCAACGTAGCTTCGCCAAAGAGGTTGTACACTTGTTGCATCTCTGTTTTACTCTACATGTTATATATATATTGTCCACTGAGCACACGTAGTAACGGGAAATACGATTATTTTATCCTACTATATGACAAGCAGTGAGGTACCAGGAAACTTAGCTTTCCGTGATGGACTCTCTTGAACGCCATCATTGTTTATCTATGCGCGTTTGAGTTGTGCATTTGTCGATGGACCTGGGAGTTGAGCTAGTAGGGCAGTGGCCTCGGTCCAAAGTAATAGAAGTAGCACAAAAACATTTTTTTAGTTAGGCTTTTCCTTGCTCAAGCCTGCCTACTAGAATCGTCAGTGCTTGAAAGGGAAAGTGAATGAACAACATAGGAATTGGGAAGTTTCCTATGGTACTACTATTCATGAATTTGGTTCAAAGGAATGGAGCAAAGGAAAACTGTAGGATTTGTTCCTTTAGTGTCTCCTTGAAAGAAAAAACGTCGGAATTTTAATTTTCACTTGTCCTCCTTTTCAAATTCCTATTCATGAAGCACAAGACTAACAGATAGTATCATAATAGCATTATAACCATACATTTTCTTGTGGTTTGACTTAATCTTACCATGCTTCTTTGCATCCTGTGATCTTCCAATTGTTGTGAATCAAACACCCAGATTGGCAGAAATCCTGTGTTTTTAAATTCTCTGTTTTGCACGCGCATTCCTATCCTATTCCTATCTATTTCCTATCCCTACATTGTTGGAATCCTCCAATTCAAATGAGCCCTTACAGAATTACTTCTCTTACATATAGTTGTCAAAGAAAACCTTGCGTGGCGTCCACCCCAGCTCAGCTGCTCCAACGACAGAAGGGTCCAGCACAGCAGGGATCCAGCCTCCAGACTATCTTTCGCCGCCTCAGATCTTCTTCCCCGTCGCCGGCAGCCATGAAAACTGCATTACCATCATCAACCGAGCAGATGACCTCGAGGACTACACGGGTCCGCAAGAGAGGTCCCACTCTTTCGTGTCTGCTTACGTTATGCATCACTTAATATTACATGCTACTTTATCGTCCTGTTCACCGATTAGACTCTGAGTCCGCTCCAAACTAATGGTCAAACTTGAGTTTTTAAATGGTTGTGGGGTACATATTGGGGCCGCAATCAATAGTATCTATCTACTATCTAGTTAATCTCCGGTTTCTACTATGAGTTTCATGTTGGGTGGGAAATAAACAGTAAAGAATCCATTATCTGTATTTTTTAACTGAAGCCATTATCTTCCTGCTATTATTGGTTTTAGGTCTATCCACATGTTGCTACGATCACTCTGGATTTCTGCATGCACTCCTTACATAATCTCACTATGTTTTATTCCTATGCATGACAGTTATTGTAAACAACGGAACTGAACATGTAGAGCAAACGAGACGAGCCTTGCGTGGCAATAAAATTTCATGCAGACATCGCTCCATGGTAGGCGCAAAGGCAGCCCCCCCTCCATACATTTCGGATTGTAATCAAGAGAAAGATATCTGTTCTGAGGGGGATTCAGAAGGAGAAGACAACTCCTATTTACCCCCTGAGGTCTTCACTCTAATTTGGCATGCTGATGTTGGTTATATCATGCATATGGTGCCTTGCCTTGCTTACTTTATACATCAAATATGTCATCTGCTTAGTTTAGACATCCTTTGTGCGAATGCCATCTGTTTAGTTTATTCATCATTTTTGTGAATTATGCAACGCCATCTTGTTTAGCCAGGCATCATATATGTGAATTTTGCAATGCCATCCTGCTTAGTCAGTCATCTTATATGTGAATTATATCAGGCCATCCTTTTTTTGTTACATATTACATTTGTCAACAATGTTAGTACATTCAACTGCTCTTCATGTACCTCAGCCATTTGACACGGTGATGGCAAATTCTGGAGTGAAAACAAGGTCTTCAGAGCAGACTATGATATCTGACGAAGCGCATATCTTGCTGGTTACGGATAGCTCCTCAGAGGAGGATTCAGAGACAGGTGACCAGTCCTATTCCCCCCCCCCCCCTGAGGTGTATGCTCTAACTTGGCAGGGTTATGTTGCTCATATCGTGCGTACGGTGTCTCGCATTGCTATGTCATTTGATTAGTTTAGACATGCTTTGTGTGAATGCCACCTGTTCAGTGTCTAATTACCATATATGTGAATTATGCATTGCCATCTTGGTGCAAGACATTGTATATGTGAATTATACAATGCTATCTTGTTGCAAAGGCATTATATATGTGAATTATGCAATGCCATGCTATTTAGCCAATCATCATGTATGTGAATTATATCATGCTATCATTTTTTTGTATTACATGTTCCATTTGTCGACAACGTTTGTATATTCATCTACTCTTCCTGTGCATCATCCATTTGAAGTGGTGATGGAAGTATCTGGAGTGAAAACAAGGTATTCAGAGCAGACAATGCTACCTGCTGAAGCAGACATCTTGCTGGTTACAGAGAGCTCCTCAGAGGAGGATTCAGAGACTGATGCCCAGTCCTATTTCCCCCATGAGGTCTATGCTCAAATTTGGCAGGGTTATATTACCCATGTCATGCATGTTGTCTTGCATTGCTTAGTTTTTACATCATATATGGATTGCCATCTACTTACTTGCTTACTATATAAATCTTATATTTGAATTATATCATGTCATCATGTTTACATAGTACATACACATCATCTATCTGAATTATGGCATGACAACCCATTTAATAAAGACATCATATAGTTATATCATCTCATCCTGTTTAGTGTTTACAGTCATCATATTTTGAATTATGGCATTCTATCTGTGAATGTATGTGAATTATGGCATGCCAACCTATTTAATAAACACATTATATAGTTATATCATGTCATCCCGTTTACATAGTCATCATATTTTGAACTGTGTCTTTCCATATTTTTTAGTTAGCCATCATAATGTGAAATTGTGTCATGCTATCCTGTTTAGTTAGCCATCATATATGTGAAATTTTGTCATGCTATCCTCTTTGGTTAGACAACATAAATATGAATTATTTGATGCCCTCTTTTATTCCCCACTATCCATTGCACCTGTCTATCATACAATGTCTATACTTTCAATTACTTTTCTTGTTTATTAGCCATTTGAATTGGAGAGGGTGATGGCAGTATCTAAGGGAGTAACAACACGGTCTTCAGAAAAGATAGTGCTACCAGTTGATGCAAATAGAACCACGGTTGTACTTGCCCAAGGACCAGATCCACCACACATAACCCAGACTCTCGCAGATTGTACCCCTACCCAGTTGGACGGAAGAACCAGCTACACCCCTTCTAACCCCAACCCGGCAGATAGTAACTTGATTCCGGTGACACAACACCGTCTCCACCACAGAGCACCCAAACACGAGCAGTTAGTAAGGGAACTGCAGTGCCCAAAGCACGAGGACCACCACTCCAAATCCCAACTCAACACTTAAAGGAGAAGAAGATTTGTTCTCATGTCAGGTTCTCTATCTATGGTTCATACTGCTTTTCTCTTGCATTACTGTATTTACTCATACCAACTATTTTCAAATTTGAAGGATGGAATTGAAACTCCAATGGCGCAAGACGTATGTTTTAAACCTGTTTCTTTAACTGGTTTGCTGTTGTAACCTGCTCTATGTTGATTTTAGTTTCAATTGAATAAACAGTTATGTTCTCATGCCATGCACATTAAAAGTGATGTTATTGCTCTATAGTTCCCACACGTATATTCTGTCTATTCTGCTTTGTCTTGAACAAATATTATTTGAACTGTGTCTCTATCTTGATTTGGCAACAAAAACTAGAATCATATAGACCATAAAGTGACCATGGTACAAAGATATATGTCTGTTTCATGTTGTTATCCTGTGCACTTTACTACTAAACTCATTTATGAAAATGAGTTTCATATACAACATGGTAAACATGTGATGTGTTTGCTTGTTTCTCTTTTAGAATGCGGACACAATATTGAAGAACAGTACCGCATAAGCAATAGTAAAGGAAGTAATGCAGATAAGGTTCAAGATAGTGAGACATCCCTGTTGGTCTCCAAGAAAGTTGATAAAAACTATCTTCACGACAGTGAGAGAACCCAAAAGTCCTGTCTTGATGTAGTGTTCGAGTTATCGCCACTCTGCCGGCACAAGCTCTTGAACTCATTGCTGAATCAGTTCGTCTTCTTGAGTCTTAACTTCAAGTTGAAAGACATCGATCGGATGTCTTTGCTGACAGAGGTGAAGGACCGAGGAAGTCCTGCAGAATTCAGATGCATATTTCCTCGCGGCACAATAGTTACTGGAGGATTTAAGCGCCAAACAAGAGAAAGTTGATAAGCTTGCTAATCATCTTGCCGCATTATGGGTACCAGGATATTGTTTCTTGAGATCTTCTGAAGTGGTTTCAGTTCTGGATTTGTTTTGCTGCGGCATTTATTTGCGCTGGTCGCCAACTTTGACAACCAGTGTATATGATATGTTGCTTTGTTCCCTATATTTGCACTGGTGGCGAAGTTTGATGCCAGTGGATGTAATATGTGTAATAGCCGTGATAGCCTAGCATTAGTTGCTTGCTTATTTATTTCCTTGTTGTCTTGTTTATTTGTTTGCTTGTAGTCATTGCAGTTCTTTTTCCGCGGTTTGCTAGTGGCTGCAATAACCTATTTTTTAAAACTAGGCCACAATAACCATGGGCTAATATTTACTGTGGTGACACTGGGCCTCCTACTGGCCGTAGAAACAGTGGGCCTTCTACGGGCCGTAGAAACAATGGGCCTTCTATGGGCCGTAGAAACAATGGGACTTCTACGGGCCGTAGAAACAATGAGCCTTATACGGGCCATATCATCAATGGGCCTTATACGGGCTGTAAGATCGATTGGCCAAACATGGGCCAAACAGACCGCATTATGGCCGTAAACGGGCAAGAGTTGGAATCGTCCTTTCATGGGCCGACCGTAACGGGCCATCATTAATAGGCCGTATTTGATGATGCTATGAAAATGGCCCAACATATTAACGGACCACAAACGGGCCGAATGTAACCACGAGCTGAATTTGGCCCACAAGCAGAAAATGACAGTAACGGGTCGTAAGTAAACGAATGCTGAAAATGAGCCCAAGAATAAATGGGCTCTAAGAAGGCCGAAAGATAACATGGGCTGGAAATGGCCCAACGGAATAACATGCCGTTAATGGGTTTAAAGTGATACACTGTTATTACGGGCCAGTTTCAGCACGGGCCGTTAATGGGTGTAAATTGATACACTGTTCATTACGGGCCAGTTTCACCACGGGTCGTTAATGGGCCAAGAGTTACAAAGGGCCTCATATGAGACGAAAGACGTCATGGGCCATACATGGGCCAGAAGTGAAAATGGGCTGGAATCATATTGGATGGCCCAGATGACGCTACTGGGCCTAATTCGGATAGGGCGTAATGGGCCTTGGGTTAGCGGGCTGTAAAGGGGCTATATGCAAACAGGTTGTTAACAGGCTTTCCATGGGCCGGCCCGCCACCTTTTGACCAAGTCAAACGGGCAGGCCTTTTCACAGGAATGGGCCTTTGTTGGGCCGTGCCACGTGTCGACGTATCATAGGCGCCTTCTGTCCAATGAGTGGATGACATCTGTCCCAACGATGAGCCGACACGTGTTTCCTCCAGCCAATGATGATTTTACATGTGGAAAATCCCCATTGGTCGGGGCTGTTAACGGGTTATCGGATCCAAAACCCGACCCGATAGCTTAACGACGTTCCGTTACGGTGGATGCCACGTGCAAGTCACCCTTGACGAAAGCACTTCTGTGACGCGCGATTTATCGTCATGGAAGTGGACACTTCCCTGATGATAATTTTGGTAATGTAATGGAACACTTCTACGATAGCACAGGTATGACTATCTTGATTCTGTCGTAAAATCGTCATGGATGTACATGCATGAGAAAAAATGCGACCTACTTTGACAAACACGTATCATCACGGAAGTGTATTTTTCTGTAGTGTTTGCAGTAAAAGCACTCAGTTTTGGGCTTAGGTCCAGCTTTGGGCTTCTTCACGAGAGTGGCAACTTCCTTGTCATTCCTTGAAGTTCCCTTTCTTTCCCTTGCCTTTTTCTTGAAACTAGAGGTCTTGATAACCATCAACATTTGATGCTCTTTCTTGATTTGTACCTTCATTGATTTCAGCATCGCAATGAGCTCGGGAATCATTTTCGTCATCTCTTGCATATTATAGTTCATCACGAAGTTCTAGTACCTTGGTGACAGTGACTAGAGAACTCTGTTAAACACTATCTTATCTGGAAGATTAACTCCCACTTGATTCAAGCTATTGTAGTACCACGACATTCTGAGCACATGCTCACTGGCTGAGCTATCTCCTCCATCTTGTAGGAAAAGTACCGGTCAGAGGTCTCATACCTCTTAACAAGGGCATAAGTTTGAAATACCAATTTCATCTCTTGAAACATCTCATATGCTCCATGTCGTTCAAAACATTTTTAAAGTCTTGGTTCTAAGCTGTAAAGCATGGTACACTAAACTATCAAGTTGTCATCATATCGAGCTTGCCAAACGTTCATAACGTCTGCATCAGCTCCTGCAATAGGTCTGTCACCTAGCAGCGCATCAAGGACATAATTCTTCTGTGCAACAATGAGGATAATCCTCAGATCATGGACCCAGTCCGCATCATTGCTACTATCATATTTCAACTTAGTTTTCTCTAGGAACATATCAAAAAACATAAGGGAGCTATATCGCGAGCTACTGTTCTACAACATAGATATGCAAATACTATCAGGACTAAATCCATGATAAATTAAGTTCAAATAATCAAATTACTTATGAACTCCAACTTAGATAGACATCCCTTAAGTCATCTAAATGATATGTGATCCAAATCAACTAAACCATGTCTGATCATCACGTGAGATGGAGTAGTCATCAATGGTGAACATCTCTGTGTTGATCATATCTACTATATGATTCACGCTCGACCTTTCGGTCTCCAGTGTGTCGAGGCTATGTCTGTATATGCCAGGATCGTCAAGTTTAACCTAAGTATTCCACATGTGCAAAACTGTCTTGCACCCGTTGTATGTGAACGTAGAGTCTATCACACCCGATCATCACGTGGTGTCTCAACAGGAAAAACTGTCGCAACGGTGCATACTCAGGGAGAGCACTTATACCTTGAAATTTAGTTAAGGGATCATCTTATAATGCTACCGCCGTACTAAGAAAAAATAAGATGTATAAAAAGTACACATCACATGCAATCAAAATATGTGACATGATATGGCCATCATCATTTTGTGCTTTTGATCTCCATCTCCAAAGCATCATCATGATCTCCATCATCACTGACTCAACACCTTGATCTCCATCGTAGCGCTCTGGTCGTCTCGCCAACTATTGCTTCTACAACTATCGCTAACACATAGTGATAAAGTAAACAATCAAATGGTGTTTGCATCTCATACAATAAAGAGACAACCATAAGGCTCCTGTCGGTTTAGATATCTTACAAAACATGATCATCTCATACAATAACATTTATCACATCATGTCTTGACCATATGACATCACAACATGCCCTGGAAAAACAAGTTAGACGTCCTCTACTCTGTTGCTGAAGTTTTACATGGCTGCTACGGGCTTCTAGCAAGAACCGTGCTTACCTACGCACAAAAACTACAACGGTGATTTATCAAGATTGCTATTTTAACCTTCAACAAGGAACGGCCGCAGTCAAATTCGATTCAACTAAAGAAGGAGAAATAGACACCCGCCAGCGAACTTTATGCAAAACTAGTTGCATGTCTGTCGGTGGAACCGGTCTCATGTACGTGGTCATGTAAGGTTGGTCCGGGCCGCTTCATCCAACAATACCGCCGAATCAAAATAAGACATTGGTGGTAAGCAGTATGACGATCACCGCCCACAACTCTTTGTGTTCTACTCGTGCATATCATCTACGCATAAACCTAGCTCGGATGCCAGTGTTGGGGAACGTAGCATGCAATTTCAAAAAAAATCCTACGCTCACGCAAGATCTGTCTAGGAGATGCATAACAACGAGGGGGGAGTGTGTCCACGTACCCTTTTAGACCGTAGCAGAAGCATATGACAACGCGGTTGATGTAGTCGAACTTTCTTCGCGCTCCACCGATTGCGGACCGAACATATGGCACCTTCGAGTTCTTCACACGTTCAGATCGGTGACGTCCCTCGCCATCTCGATCCAGCAAGGTGTCGAGGTACTAGATGAGTTCCATCAGCACAATGGCGTGGTGACGGTGATGGTGATGTGATCCGCACAGGGCTTCGGCTAAGCGCCGCGAGAATATGACTGAGGGTGTAAACTGTGGGGGGGGCACACGGCTAACAATTGATGTTGTGTGTTTTAGGCGCCCCCCCACCCATGTATATATAGGTGTGGGGGGGAGAGGCAGCCATTGGGTGCCCCAAGTAGGATGAATCCTACTTGGGGTCCTCCTCAATTCGGCCTCGTTTCCCTTTCCTTCTCGAACTTGGCCGGCCCATATGGGGGCGCACCAGCCTCTTGTTGCTGGTGTGTTTCCACTCTTGGCCCATAAGGCCCATATCTTTTGCCGGGGGTGCCCGGAACCCCTTCCGGTGACCCGATACGTACCAAATACCCTCCGGAACACTTCTGGAGTCCAAATACTATCATCCTATATATCAATCTTTACCCATCGACCATTTAGAAACTCCTCGTCATGTCTGTGATCTCATCCGGGACTCCCAACAACATTCGATCACCAAATCACATAACTCATATAATACTAAATCATCATCGAATGTTAACCGTGCGGACCCTACGGGTTCGAGAACTATGTAGACATGACCGAGACACCTCTCTGGTTAATAACCAATAGTGGAACCTGGATGCTCATATTGGCTCCTACATAATCTACGAAGATCTTTATCGGTCGAACCGTTATGACAACATATGAAATTCCCTTTGTCCATCGGTATGTTACTTGCCCGAGATTCGATCGTCGGTACCTTCATACCTAGTTCAATCTCGTTACTGGCAAGTCTCTTTACTTGTTCCATAATACATCATCATGCAACTAACACATTAGTCACTTTGCTTGCAAGGCTTCTTATGATGTGTATTACCGAGAGGGCCCAGAGATACCTCTTCGAGACTTAGAGCGACAAATCCTAATCTCAATCTATGCCAAACCAACAAACACCTTTGGAGGTACCTGTAGAGCATCTTTATAATCACCCAGTTACGTTGTGACGTTAGATAGTACAAAAGGCATTCCTCCGGTATCTGGGAGTTGCATAATCTCATAGTCGAAGGAATATGTATTTGACATGAAGAAAGCAATAGCAATAAAACTGAACGATCTGTGCTATGCTAACGGGTGGGTCTTGTCCATCACATCATTCTCCTAATGATGTCATCCTGTTGTCAAATGACAAATCATGTCCATGATTAAGAAACCTTAACCATCTTTGATCAACGAGCTAGTCTAGCAGGAAACCTTAACCATCTTTGATCAATGAGCTAGTCGAGTGTTTGTTTCTGTATTCACACATGTATTTAAGTTTCCGATCAATACAGTTCTAGCAGGAATAAGAAACCTTTATCATGAATAAGGAAATATAAAATAACAAATTGATTATTGCCTCTAGGGCATATTTCCTTCATCCAGGCCACATGCTCCGGATCTAGCTTGGTGAAACGGGTCTTTACCATAGCCCATGCCTCGCGCGCTCCGTCTCGGCAGGATGAAATCTTCCATAATTCAAACCTTCGCCGACCTCCCTTAAAGCGACTAGCTTGTTCGGCCATATTGTCTGGCGGCATATCTAACGGCAATAACGCCTTCGTCATGCTCTCCATGGCTTTCCGGACCCTCTCATAAGTCTTCGACAGCTCCTTTAAAAGGTTCCCGTCATAAGTGCTTGCTTCTTCCTCCGGTTGCCAAGTGAGGAGACCTAACAAACAGGTGTTGCACGTCATGATTAAACACATCAATGATACTTACCAACAGAACGATAAGACCAACGCTAACCAAATATACCACCTTCAAGTTTCTGGTTTTCCTCCAAAGCCTGTGCGAGCTGAGTTTTCAAACTCTTAATTTCCTCGGCTTTCCACTGATTCTCTGTCTTGAGTTCATTTTTCTCCTCCTGACTTCGCGTCAGCACTCGTTTACCAGCCTCCATCTCCCTCTGCAACTCGCTTACAGCTTCCGCGGCTATACGGAGAAAAAGGTGTTAATGCATATAATACACCGTATACCTATGAAACAGTCTTTTCTACTTACCACACACTTTGCTGCTGGCTTTTCGAGCCGCATCCAGTTCGGCCTTGGTTTCGACCAATTGTGTCTGGCTCACCTCAAGGTCCTCAGAGAGCTTTTTGCTCTGCTCTCTTGCGACCTACAAAAATAATATCATTAGACACCCTTAACTCGGCCGTCCCTCTCAAATTAAGGCTTGGGGGCTAGTTGGTTAGGGAACATGACATCCTTTCAAGCTATTTTAGTTATATACCTGCACTTTGGAGGAAAAAAGACCGGCGATCCCTTCAAGACCAGTCCGGGCGGCTCCAAGGTACGCATCAACAATTATCCGAGGGTTAAAAGAAGCGATTATATAACATGTTTATTTTTATTATCGGGCAGTGCCATAAAACAATTATGGGAAGTACCACTAATTCATTATGAGCAGTACCGTTTATATAACTCGAGCAATACAAAAAAAATTTACTACGTGGTGGTGATGAAGTCATGTACCTAGGGTAGGGTCATAGACCTGCCCAAAGGTACCCTCCCCAAGGACACTCGCGAAAGAAGCTGCCTTCCAGTCGACCTGGTAGGCTTCCACTCGACAGAATCAGAGACACTCGACCAAGAAGGCTCACTCGACCATCAGGTGCTCAGGAATCACTCTGTATCCAAACGGTCTGTAATTAAGTAGTCTTTATGGTCATGATGACACTTTATGTCCGACGTTACCAGTAACACCAGGTCTTAACGTACCTTAAACCCTCTGCTACGTGGGCTGGCTGGGGTCCTGGCGCACTCTATATAAGCCACCCCCTCCACAGGCAGAAGGGTTCGCACTCGTAACACATACCCATATCATCCAATCGACCGCCTCCGGGCTCGAGGCGAGGGCTGTTACTTCCTCCGAGAAGGGCCTGAACTCGTAAATCCCTTGCGTATACAACTACTCCATAGCTAGGATCTTGCCTCTTCATTCCTACCCCCCATTCTACTGTCAGACTTAGAACCACGACAGTTGGCGCCCACCATGCGGCAGGTGTTCTAGCGATTTGTTGGAGAAGTTGGGATTCTTTCGATCTCCTACATCATGGTTTCAGGTGGAGTTCTGGTCGAGGGCCGCGAGATCCGTCTCGGTGCGCTCACGTTCGTCGCCCACGACTCCGCTTGGCTTCAGGAGGCTCCACTCGACGTGGACGCGCTCCCCGTCTGTGGAGCGACGCACTTTCGCGCGTGTGTCCGCGGCGTCCTCCTGCGGCAACCGTCGACCCAGTATGGGTCGGCTCCTGTGCCGTCCTCGCTCCTAGTCTCCCGCCGGCGCAAGCGTTTCGGTTGGTCGAGGCTTTAGCGGTGGGTGAGGCATGCGGTGGCTCGCCAGTCGGCCACCCCCCAAGTCGCGGTGATCGAGCCCGACGAATCTCTCTATGGCCTGTTCGACCTGTCGACTGGCTCCGCAGAGACTGCGTCCGAGTGCAATAGCAGTGACCCGGCGGCAGAGGTTCTAATGGTCGGGACCACGCAGTCCCCCCGGATTCCCCCGCACCAACAGAGGTGACGGTGGAGGCGATCCGGCGCAAGCCCACGAAGAGTACCTGCCCGATCCCCTCACTTCGCTTCAGAGGGAGGAGCTTCGCCGTCGGAACATGGATGCGCTTCACACTCCTATCGTTGGAGAAACCCCCGAGGCTCGTGCCTTGGAGGATGCGCTATTAACAGCCAACTGGCTGGCGACTCGACCGAGAACCTTCAACAGTACTCGACAAGCGCTGCGACCAAGGGTTCCAGAATCGATCGACGTCGGCTCTTCCGACCACCAACTCAGGTATATCGAACTCCGATTCAGAATTTAGCAGTTGCCGCCGTATAGCAGAAGTCAATTCAGCCTTCCTAGTCGGAGGCGGTAGAGGTTTGCTACAAATCGAGATCTGCTCCGGGCGGCAGGAGACCAAAACTCAGTCAGTATCACAGCGGAACAGGATTCACAGCCGATCCGTCGCTGCGAATTCAGTCGGTCGGCCCATAGTCCGAGATCGCCCCGAGGCGTGAGGAACGTGGGGCCAGCGTGATGATTAGTACAAGAGTCATGAGCAATATGAGCACCGATTCGATCGCAATGATCGACGCCAGTGCCCACTCCTCCCCAAGGGGTGGATCATACGCTCCTCGGCACAGGGGCTACGACGCCAAAGACGGTGTTGGGCGAAGAGTTCCATCGACCCTGTGGAACCGTGCTTTGATGCGGGATCTATTATCGTTCAAGGTTTGGTCGACAGGAACAGAGCTCACCGAGAAGGCCATGACAGAGATTTTCCCTCCAGCAGCAGAGTTCATGTCTCAGGGCCAAAGTGTTCCAGCAGAGCCATTAGAGCCGCGGTGATTCCTCCCAACTTCACGTTGGCATCGGAGTCGATAAGTTCATCGGTGAATCCAAGCGACACTTGGCTTGAAGATTACTGAGTGGCTGTTCAGATCGGCGGCGGCAACGATGAGGTAGCCATGAAGCATTTGCCTCTTATGTTGGAGGGTTCAGCCAGAGCGTGGTTGAATTAGTTAGCACCCAGCAGTATTTACACTTGGGAAGATCTTGCCCGAGTGTTTGTCAAGACATTTGAAGGGACTTGCAAGCGACCAGCAGGGTTGACGGAGTTGCAGTCGTGTGTGCAGAAGTCGAGTGAAACTTTGAGAGATTATATCTAGAGGTGGATCACTTTGCACCACACGCTTGAGAATGTATCCGATCACCAGGCGATCTGTGCCTTCAAAGAAGGTGTCAAGAATAGAGAGTTGAGTTTGAAATTGGGTCGAACCGGAGATATGACCCTGAGTCGGATGATGGAGATTGCCACCAAGTATGCAAATGGTGAAGAAGAGGATCGGCTCCGAGTGGTAAATACAAATCGGCCGCTAATGAGGCCGGCGGAGGAAATTCGGTCGAAAGCGAAGCGCAAAGCCGAGCCATTGCTCCCGGAGAGGCCTTGGCTGTGACCCTGGGAAAGTTCAAGGGGAAACCCAAGGGTCCTTGGAACCCCAAGAAGGTGAAAGACCAGGATGGAAATGACGCGTCTGGATTTGCCATGTCACATTCACACGAAGAAAGATGAAGAGGGTAAACTCATTTACCCGAAACATACCACTCGACGTTGTCGGCTCTTGATTCAGTTAGCCCAAGGGAAACAGCCCAAGGATAAGGATAAGGAGAGACAAAGTTGAGGACAAAGATGACAGCGATGATGGATATCCCTGTGTCAATTCCACCACGATGATTTTTGCCGACGCCGAAAGCAAAAAGTCAATTGAAGGTTATCAATCGGGAAGTGCACATGGTCGCTCGTGACGCCTAACTATCTGAAATGGTCCTGCATCCGCCATCACATTCGACCAGTCCGATCACCCGACGCACATTGCCACCCCCGGGAGGCAAGCGCCAGGAGTCGACCTACCGTCGAAGGCACTCGACCGACCAAAGTTACGATGGATGGTGGTAGTGGCTTGAACATATTGTACGCAGAGACGTTGAAAGGGATGGGCATTCGATGTCGGACTTCGGTACCAAGAACATGAGCTTCCACGAGTCATTCACGAAAGAAGGCCGAGTCACTCGCCAAATTGCAATTGATGTAGTTTTCGGTGATTCAAGCATTTCCGGAAAGAAAAGTTGACCTTTGAGGTCGTGGATTTCGAGCGCTTATCACGCTATTGCAGGAAGGTTGACATATGCACGTTTCATGGCCCGACCATGTTACGTGTATCTTAAATGAAGATGCCTGGCCCCAAGTGCGTGATCACTATTACGGGCAATCGGAAGAAGGCGGAAGAGTGCTTCCAGAAGGGCTCTAAGATCGCCGATGCTCAGTTGGCAGTGGTAGAGTTACAAGAGTATCAGAAAACTGTAGATCCAAGTGATTTGTTGCGAGCTAAGAAGCCCGCTACAGAGTCAGCATTCCAGTCGTCCAGTGACACAAAACAGGTTCACATTCACCCGACTGATCCCAATGCTGCTCCGACCAACATCTCAACAACACTCGACTCAAAATAGGAAGAAGCGCTCATCCAGTTCCTCCGTGAGAACTGGGACATCTTTGCATGGAAGCCTGGCGACATGCCGGTGTTCCTGTGGGGCTGGCTGAGCACCGCCACTGAAGTCGACCCAAAAGTCAAACCGGTTAAAGAACATCTTGACGGTCCGCCGTCCGGAAGCGAAGGCCATTGGTGAAGAGGTGGCTCGGTTCTTAGTGGCGTAGTTCATCCGAGAGATCTACCACTTCGAGTGGCTCGCCAATGTCGTCATGGTCCCCAAGAAGGACAAGTCATTGCGCATGTGCATCGATTTCAAGCATATCAATCGGGCCTGCCCGAAAGATCATTTCCCTCTTCCTCGCATTGACCAAATAGTCGACTCAACTACGGGATGTGAGAGGTTGTCTTTTTTAGACGCCTATTCCGGGTGCCATCAGATCCGTCTGTATGGACCCGATGAGACTAAAACAGCGTTCATCACTCCATTCGGGTGCTTCTGTTATGTCACCATGCCATTCGGTCTCAAGAATGCCGGAGCCACATTCATGAGGATGATTCGTAAGTGTTTGCTCACTCAAATCGGTCGGAATGTGGAAGCGTACATGGATGATATAGTGGTCAAGTCACAAAAGGGTTCCAACCTGTTGACTGACCTTGCTGAAACATTTGCCAATTTCAGGAGGTATGATATCAAGCTTAACCCATCAAAGTGCACATTTGGAGTTCCTGGTGGAAAGTTACTCGGTTTTCTCGTTTACGAGCAAGGAATCGATGCTAACCCGAAAAGGTTGGCACTATACTCCGAATGAAGCGCCTGCGTGTGCACGATGTCCGAAGCTTCTTGGATGCTTGGCCGCTTTAAGTCGATTCATCTCTCGCCTCGGTAAAAGGCATTGCCTCTTTACCGCCGATGAAGAAGTCGACAAGTTCGAGTGGACTCGAGAAGCTGATGCAGCGTTTGCGAGCTAAAAGCTCGCTCTCCACTCGCCGTGCTTGCTGCTCCTATCAAGAAAGAGCCTTTGTTGCTTTACATTGCAGCCACGGACAAGTCGTCAAGACTGCATTTACAATGAAAGGAAGAAGAAGGAAAAGCCTTCAAAGTTCAACGCCCAGCTTTATTATCTTTCTAAAGTGTCAATTGACCCCATCAAAGCAAAGATACCCTCACTATCGGAAGCTTGTTTATGGGATTTATATGACCACAAAGAAGGTTGCTCATTATTTCTCCGATCATTCCATTACAGCCGCCGACGCCCCATTGTCGGAAATTCTTCATAACAAAGATGCAACTGGTCGAGTGGCTAAATGGGCGATTGAACTCCTTCCCCTTGATATCAAATTTGAGGCAAAGAAAGCCATCAAGTCCCAAGCAATAGCAGACTTCCTCGCCGAGTGGACTGAACAGCAGCTTCCGACTCAAGTTCACTCGGAGCACTGGACTATATTTTTCGATGGTTCCAAGATGCTGAACGGTTCTGGTGCGGGGGTTGTATTGGTTTCCCCCCGAGGTGATAAGCTCAAATATGTTCTCCAGATTCACTTTGATTCTTCCAACAACGAAGCAGAATATGAAGCACTCCTGTATGGGTTGCGTATGGCCATTTCACTCGGTGTTCGTCGCCTTATGGTCTACGGCGACTCGGATCTGGTTGTTAATCAAGTGATGAAGGAGTGGGATGTCGAAGCCCGGCTATGACAAAGTTACCGTAATGCGTTGAGAAAGCTGGAGAAGAAATTCGAGGGTTAGAGCTTCATCATATACCCCGACTGAAAAATCAAGTCATGGATGATTTGGCGAAGATAGGGTCCAAGAGGGAAGCCATTCCCAGTAATGTATTTTTGGAGCACATTCATGCACCATCAGTACAGGAGGATCCTTTCACAGAAGAAGCCCCGCAGCAAAAGAGTGCCAATGATCCGACTGAAGTTGAGGTCCCAGCCGTGGTCGACCTGATTATGGAAGTTGTGGTCATCACTCCCGACTGGACAGTGCCGTACATCGCATATATCCTAAGGAAAGAGCTCCCAGAGAATGAAGAAGAGGCTCGACAGATCGTCTGTCGATCCAAGACCTTTACAGTGATCAAGGGACAGCGGTTGCAGAAAGCGATCGAGTCGGCCAAGTGTATCACGCCGTAAGAAGGTCGATAATTCTTGAGGATATCCACTCGGGGACTGTGGCCATCATGCGTCCTCTCGGACCATTGTGGCTAAAGCATACCGAGCGGGATTTTCTTGGCAAAGCAAATGAAATGGCAAAAGAAATAGTCGACAAGTGTGAAGGGTGTTAGTTCTATTCCAACATGTCACACAAGCCCGCCTTAGCCTTGAAGACCATTCCACTCGTCTGGCCCTTTGTTGTTTGGGGATTAGACATGATTGGACCGCTGAGAACTGGCAGAAGCGGCTTCACTCATTTGCTAGTAGCAGTCGACAAGTTCACCAAGTGGATCGAAGCCAAGCCCATCAAGAACCTCGATGCATGCAGTGCTATCAGTTTCATCAGAGAGTTGATATTCAGATATGGAGTTCCGCATAGCATCATCACCGACAATGGGTTAAACTTCGATAATGACAAGTTCAAAGCCTTCTGCGCCTCTCAGGGCACGCGGGTCGACTATGCTTCAGTTGCTCATCCTGAGTCGAATGGACAAGCAGAGCGTGCAAACGGCCTCATTCTCAAAGGGCTGAAACCACGGCTGATGCGTGATCTCAAGCACGCAGCAGGAGCTTGGGTCGACGAACTTCCATCAGTTCTATGGGGATTGAGGACCACTCCTAATCGGTCGATTGGGAGAACTCCATTCTTCCCGGTCTATGGAGCTGAAGCGATTCTGCCGAGTGACCTGCTTCACAATGCGCCTCGAGTCGAACTATACTCTGAAGAAGAAGCGGAACAAGCCCGGCAAGATGCAGTCGACCTCTTGGAAGACGAGAGGGAGATGGCCCTGATCCGCTCGACTATCTATCAGCAAGAATTGCGTCGATTCCATGCCAGAAATGTGAAGAGTCGAGCCTTCCAAGAGGGAGATTTGGTCCTCCGAGTGGATCAACAGAAACCACACAAGCTCGCTCCCACTTGGGAAGGTCCCTTCATCGTCACGAGAGTTCTCCACAATGGAGCATATCATCTCTACAACGTTGATTGCCAGATTGACGAGCCTCGAGCTTGGAATGCGGAGCTGCTCCGCCCCTTTTATACTTAAATACTCACTCGGTTGAGATGTAATATAAGTACTTTTGTAGTTCGTTTATCTAAGACAAGAATGTTATAATTTTCCCAGTGATTGTTATTACTTTTTGTTGAATTTTCCCCAGTGGGTGGCTTAGCTGCGAATCCGGTTCGCCTAAGTTTGTAAAAATCCTTTCCGAGTGGCGAGCCGCCTCCCACCCGGGGCTTAGCTGTGAATCCGCCGCCTAAGTATTCAAAATCCTACCGAGTGGAGAGCCAGCCTCCCACTCGGGGGCTTAGCTGCAGTCCAAGTACTCGCCTAAGTATTCAAAATCCTACCGAGTGGTGAGCCAGCCTCCCACTCGGGGGCTTAGCTGCAGTCCAAGTACTCGCCTAAGTATTCAAAATCCTACCAAGTGGAGAGCCAGCCTCCCACTCGGGGGCTTAGCTGCAGTCCAAGTACTCGCCTAAGTATTCAAAATCCTACCGAGTGGTGAGACAGCCTCCCACTCGGGGGCTTCAGCAGTCCAAGTACTCGCCTAAGTATTCAAAATCCCACCGAGTGGAGAGCAAACCTCCCACTCGGGGGCTTAGCTGCAGTCCAAGTACTCGCCTAAGTATTCAAAATCCTACCGAGTGGTGAGCCAGCCTCCCACTCGGAGGCTTAGCTGCAGTCCAAGTACTCGCCTAAGTATTCAAAATCCTACCGAGTGGAGAGCCAGCCTCCCACTCGGGGGCTTAGCTGCAGTCCAAGTACTCGCCTAAGTATTCAAAATCCTACCAAGTGGAGAGTCAGCCTCTCACTCGGGGGCTTAGCAACAGCCCAAGGATTCGCTTAAACGTTCAATATAATGAACGCTTCGCAAGGACGACGAGGTGCAGGTCGGCTGCTACCTTCTCCTTCAGAGCTACACCGTAAAAATCCTACCGAGTGGAGAGCAAACCTCCCACTCGGGGGCTTAGTTGCAGCCCAGTGCTCGCGTAAGTAACAGAAATCCTACCGAGTGGAGAGCAAACCTCCCACTCAGGGGCTTAGCTGCAGCCCAGTGCTCGCCTAAGTAATAAAAACCCTACCGAGTGGAGAGCAAACCTCCCACTCGGGGCTTAGTCACAGCCAGTGCTCGCCTAAGTGATAAATATCCTATCGAGTGGAGAGCACACCTCCCGCTCGGAGGCTTAGCTGCGATCCAAGACTACGCCTAAGTAAGGAATTCATCCCAATCCGCAAGGACGACGAGGTGCAGGTCATTGCTACCTTCTCCTTCGAGACTTCGCCACAAGTACAACGTACGGTCCATCCCAATCCGCAAGGACGACGAGGTACAGGTCGACTGCTACCTTCTCCTTCGGAGCTTCGCCACAAGTACAACATGCGGTCCATCCCAATCCGCAAGAACGACGAGGTCAGTCGCAGTCTGTGCTCCGTCTCTACCTGCAAGATAGATGAAGTACAAGTCGACTAGAGTTTCACCTCAAGGATACTACTTACAACAATGAAGTATATTCCGAATGAAGAGCAAAGTTCTCTCGAAGGCAAATAAAGCATGTTCAAGGATAGATCAAGTTCGGATAAACGTCCTACGGATCCGAAAGTGCTCGAGCGTTAAGCACTGTTAAAATTTGTCGGTTACAAAAACCACTCGGCATTCCGAGTCAAATTTAAGGTGGGACTTAGAAGTTTTTTACTCCTGCGGTGGAGGACTGGAAGGTGCAACAAACTGGTCGAGGTCGATTCCGTCGGCAATACGGGTAGCTTGGCGATGAAGGTCTCCATGAAAGATCGGAAGTCGTACTTCCCGGTGTTGGCAACTTTGAGGATGCCGCTTTTCCTCTTGCGCTTCCTTGCGGTGGACACGAACCAGAGACAGAGCAACATCAAGACCACACCGCGTAAGACTTTTCCATTCTTGCACTCGACTTGGAATCTCATTCAGTCGAGTCATTAAGGATTCAAGGTCATTCTGAAGCGTCTGCTCTGGCCAGAGAGTTGAGTCGATCCGCGACACCGCAACTTTCAGTCGAGCAAGATAATCCACCACGCTAGCAACGCGAGACTCCAGTCGGAGCACATTCATAGCAGCTTCGTCCTTCACAGAGAGTTGATGGGGTCCGTGCTGGTTTCCACTGACCGGGTTTCTTCTTCGAAGTTTTGACAGAATTCTGAAAACACAGCTCAGACTCAAAACAACAATCATGCGATGAGCTGGTGATAGCAAGATAGTCAGATAAAAGAGATTACCTTCAAGCATGAGGAACGGCTTCTTGGAGAGCCCTCCAAGATAAACCTCTGTGTCATTTCGCTTCCCCGCTTGGGCCAGCCTTGTCGACAGAGCAATCTTGTCGTTCTTGATCGACTAACTTCCTTGTTGGCCGTGCCAAGAGCGGCTTCGACTTGGCATTTTCATCTTCAAGTTTCTTGACTAAGGCAAGTTTCTCTTCATGAGCTTTGTTTTCTCCAAAGCCGCCTACGTGCCTCTGCAAGGTCAAGGTCCTTCTTCTTCTTGAGTCTCCTCCGGTTTATCTCAAGAAGCAACACCGAGAACGAGTTGAGAATGAACAGAAAAACAAAGGCGATCGTCAAGTTCTCACCACCATACCTTTTGCTTCATCCTTCACCTTCTGCAAATTCTCCTGAGCAAGCTTCAAGTCGAGGTTGAGCTGGATCTGTTTGTTCTCTAACTCAGTATAGCGACCCACAAGCTCGCAAGATTTCTACAAAGAGTCAATCAACAAAAGACATCAAAGACAGATCACTTCCGAGTGACTAAGGAAAAATCGTAGCATTTCTAAGACTACAGCCGAATCAAAACATTCGACAGTAGTCTCGGGGACTACATCCAGCGGGTGCACTCAGCATGCCCCCACTGGTTTTACCAATTTGGTTCGACCAATCGACCAAAATAGGCAAAAAGGTTATGATTCTAAAACCATGGCTAATTGTCGCCGTCACGCGGTAAAAAACAGTTCTTTAGACTATAGCCGATCGCCTGATCCACCATAGTCTCGGGGACTACACTCAATGGTGCACTCAGCTGCGTTCTCAATCGGTTTTACCAATTTGGTTCGACCAGTCGACCAAAAGAGGCAAAAAGGTTATGATTCTAAAACCATGGCTAATTGTCAGCGGTCAGCCGCGGTAAAAAACGGTTCCATTCGACTTGGTCCGACCAGGCCGAGTGAAGAAGTTCAAAGTGTAAAGACTATAGTCGACTGCACGCAGTCCACCATAGTCTCGGGGACTACACCCAATGAGTGCACTCAGCGTGCCCCCACAAAAACTCAATCGACACACCCACCCAGTGGGTGTACAGATATGGAAATCTTGAGAAGAAGCAGCTTTGGTAGCATGTCCTAACAGAGCAAGCAGTTTGGTAGCATATCCTAACAGCAAGCAACGATCGAATTACTTGGACATTGCTCGGAGAGCTGAACTAGCATCATAGGCACTGGCTGGCCTCTCGGACTGCCTTCACTTGCCCCATCATGATCCTGCTGGCGTATAGCCTCCTTAGCAAAGACTCACTTGGTCTTCCGGACGTGGTGTGTAGCAAAAAGGATGGTGGATCAGTGATCGACGAAGTGGGTCGGGCACTTGTCGTGATGCGACAAAGAAAAGATACAGAGGCTCGAGTGGTGTTGCCTCCCTCGAAACCGGCATCTCGGTATCATCACAAGCTGGAGCAGCCTTGCTGAGGCACCCTCTTGTCCTTCCTCTTCCTCAACGGCGTTTCCTCGTCATCATCGGGAGATCAATGACATGAGGCGAAACTACAAGAAAGATTCAAAAGTAAACATGGAAATCCATCGACTAAAAGCTTAAACCGCAGAGATCATACCAAGGGTGGAGGTGACGGCATCTTCCATTTCCTGATCTTCGTGCTTGGCTGAGGTCTCGGAGGTAGCAGCACTGCAGATTCCAAGAATCGGCTGATCAGTCATCGAGTCGACCAAAAGTACACTCATGTTGAATAGGGAAATACAAGTTCTGCTGATTACCTGGAGATGGTGGGAATGACCATCTACATATTGGGCAGGGCCTTCGCCGGCTTCGACAACGTTGCTCGAGGTTGCTTCGGCGGTTTCTCAGTCGGCGCAGGGGAAGTTGTCCGAGGTCGCTTGCTAGCGATGGGCGCAACAGCTTTACCGCGCTCGGCCGCCGGGTCATGCGTCAACTTGGACCTTCTTTCCGAGCGGGGAGGATCGACGTATTCCTCCTCTTCCTCCTCCTCCTCCTCCTCCTCCTCCTCCTCCTCGCCGTTGGACTCCCATTCCTCCTGGCTTTCACCTCCGCTTCCTTCATCTTCTTCAACTGGTTCCTGCGCCCCGTTGGGCATCGAGTACATCTCAGTGGTGGCCTAGAAGACAACAAAACAAGGCAAAAGTCAGTCGACGAATTGGCATCAAAACAGAATGAATGCAGCAGAATCACAGTCGGAGATAAGTGGTTATACCTTGTCTGGATCGTAAGAATGGTCGAGTGTGGGAATCCTCCTAGCTCCGCGAGGATTATCTTTGTTTCCTGTGATGACAGTCATCCACTTCTCCAGCGTGGCGTGATTGACCTCCTCTGGATGGACCCGAGTGGTATCATCCGTACCGGAGTACATCCACATCGGATGACCTCGGTATTGGAGAGGCTGAATACGCCGTCGGAGGAAAACTTCCAGAAGATCCATGCCGGTCACCACGTCGCGAATGAGCTGGACTACGCGTTCCATCAACAATTTTACTTGGGCCTTCTCCTCTGGTAGCACCTTCAGGGAAGATGGCTTGTTCACTCGACTCATGGAGAAAGGAGGAGTCGGTCCGACCGCTCAAGGCGTCATTTGGTCTTGGCGATAGAACCAGTCGATCGCCACCCTCTAACCGAAGTCGGGAGAGTCATAGCCGGAAAAGCGCTCTTCCCCCTCATCTGGACCCCGAGTCCCCCACACATCTGGATTACTTGGGTTCTCTCGTCATTCGGGTTCGCTTTCTTCACCGTCTGAGAGCGACAAGTGAATATATGCTTGAAGAGGCCCCAGTGCGGCCGACAACCCAAGAAGTTTTCGCACAACGACACGAAAGCAGCAAGATAGGCAATGGAGTTGGGAGTGAAATTATGGAGTTGCGGTCCAAAAAAGTTCAGAAACCCCCGGAAGAAAGGATTCGGCGGTAGAGAAAATCCCCGATCTACGTGAGTGGCTAGGAGAACGCACTCACCCTCTTGTCATTGCCGCCACTCCGCTCCGGAAGCCTCGCCGACCTATGGGGATCGATCCCTCGTTGGCGATCGTTGAGGTCCTTCTCGGTGATGGTCGAGCGGATCCAATCTCCCGACCCAACCTTGCGCCAGCTTTGGACCGCGAAGAAGATCCGCCTGACCGGGCGCTCTCCCTTCGCCGCGCCGCTTTCTTCACCCGCTCCAAGGCTGCGGTCTTCTCCTTCACCATGGTCGCCGGGCCAAGGTGTATCGAGCTGAGTCTTGGCGAAAGGTGCTAAGGGCGCAGCAGAAGGATTTGGAGGCGGAGGGAGGGAAGATTGGGGTCACACTGCTCAAAATACCCGTCCGATGCCTTATATGAGGCCGCTCGAGTGGTCGATCGGTAGGCCCAGCAATCTGTCAAATCTCGCGAACAGCGCTGCTGACACGTGGCGAAAAAGGCGGCACGAAGATCGAGGCGTCATCGCCTTATCCCATCCGCGTGCCGCAGTTTTCTCCGCTTTGCGCGCTTCCCAAAATTCAGATCCCGCCAAATCCGTTAACCGCGGAGCAACCTGTCAGACAGCAGATTTCCTCCGATCCGTCGCTCGGAAGTCCTCAAGTTCACAAAGTTCACTCGACAAATGTGAAGAATGGATCAAGGCAACTGAAAGAGAAGTTGACGCCATCACTAAAAGGTTGTTGATCCAGAGTAAGACACACTCGCAACACAAAGAACGGGTCGGAAATATTATCAACTCATTCCTCACTCAAACCTCGATCCATTCGGGGGCTAATGATGAAGTCATGTACCTAGGGTAGGGTCATAGACCTGCCCAAAGGTACCCTCCCCAAGGACACTCGCGAAAGAAGCTGCCTTCCAGTCGACCTGGTAGGTTTCCACTCGACAAAATCAGAGACACTCGACCAAGAAGGCTCACTCGACCATCAGGTGCTCAGGAATCACTCTGTATCCAAACGGTCTTTAATTAAGTAGTCTTTACACTACAGGAAACAGGAAATTTGCCGTCAGTACTGCACTTTGCCGTCAGCATTTCATCGGGACAGACGGCATAGACTAATTTTGCCAACAGCTGCTGACGGCAAAGAATGAATGACGGCTAAGACTAATTTGCCGTCTGTAAAAACATTGACAAACGGCAAAGGATCTTTACCGTCTGCGGTTTTTTTTTACAGACGGCAAAGAGCTCATTTTGCTGTCTGCAGAAAAAAACACAGACGGCGTTGTCTCTGCCGTCAACAGTTTTGTAGACAGACGGCAAAGTGAGCTCTTTGCCGTCTGCAAATAAACACACAGATGGCAAAGAGAAAACACAGCCCACGGATCACACCCACGGATCGATGACTTGGCAGCAACATCCACCGTAGATGCACATCCCACCCCCACCACTCTCTCTCCTTCACGTTGCGGGGCCCAACCCAACCACCCGCAGCCCATCAATCTTATCCACCCCACGACCCGTCTCTCTCTCTCTCGTATCCTCTGCCCCGCATCGATCCAGGCTTCGCCCGCGTCCACGACCTCTCTCTCTCTCTCTCTCTCTCTCTCTCGTTGGCCGCCGCCCGCGTCCCTGCCCCTCTCTTCTCCGTTACCCCTCGCACCACCGGCCGCCGCCGCTCGGGTCACCAGCCGTCTCCGCCTCTCTGGCCGCTGGCCGCCGCGGCCGCTCGGGTCACCAGTCGCCTCCGCCTCTTAGGCCACCGGCCGCCGCGGCCGCTTGGGCCAGTGGTCGCCGCTCGTGCCACCGTCGGTCAAGCCATCGGCCGTCGCCCGCGCCACCAACCGCCACCTCCGCTCGAGCCATCAACCGCCTCCGCCGCTCAGGCGCTCGGGCCACCAACCGCCGCTGCTGCTCGGGCCACCGGTCGCCGCTCGCGCCACCCGCTGTCGGAGGGAGCATCGACGGATGCTAAGGGGTTCAGCACGCCGAGCGGCTCCATGGCCGGCGCGGCTGCCGATGGAGGTGCCCCGCGCCTCCTACGCTAGCGCCACCGACTACACGAGCCAACGCCCCGAGCCCTCTTTCTCTGTAAATAAGTTGTAGAAGTATTTTGTAATTTGATCTCTGTAAATAAGTTGTGGAAGTATTTTGTAATTCGATCTATAAAGAAATTGTTGATGTTCAGATCTGTAAGTTTTTTGCGTGATAATGTTGTAGTAGGATTTTGCTCTAGTCCTTCGTGTCTTGTCGATGCTCTTGTGTCCAGTGTATATTTCTTTAAATTAAAAAAACCCTTTGCCGTCTGTAAAGTAGTTGGACTGATGGCAAAGATCGCCTTTCAGCTGAAGGCAAAGATGCTACTTTGCCGTCTGTTGTTATTTGTGCAGACGGCAAAAGACTGAGATTGGCTTACGGCAAAGTCTTTGCCGTCATCCTGATGAAAAGCTGACGACAAAGTATTCTTTGCCGATTTGTCTTTGCCGTCTGACTTTGTCGTCTGCGTCCTGACGGTAAACTCTTTACCGTCTGTATTTAGTTCTTTGCCGACTGTAATTCACAGACGGCAAATTACCTGATTCCTGTAGTGTTATGGTCATGATGACACTTTATGTCCGACGTTACCAGTGACGCCAGGTCTTAACGTACCTTAAACCCTTTGCTACGTGGGCTGGCTGGGGTCCTGCGCATTCTATATAAGTCACCCCCCTCCACAGGCAGAAGGGTTCGCACCCCTGTAACACATACCCATATAATCCAGTCGACCGCCTCCGGGCTCCGAGACGTAGGGCTGTTACTTCCTCCGAGAAGGGCCTGAACTCGTAAATCCCTTGCGTATACAACTACTCCATAGCTAGGATCTTGCCTCTCCATTCCTACCCCCCATTCTACTGTCAGACTTAGAACCACGACAGGTGGTACTATCACTCTGGGCAATACAATTCATGTATTTTAACTAGTACAAAAACATTTTATTACCAGGCAGTACGAAACTTATATTTCACAAAAGTACAAAATACATGTCAAGGGGAGTTTAGTTCTGTGGAAATAATTTACAAGCAGTACAATTTATTCATTTTGAGCAGTACAATTATTATTATTATTATTATTATTATTATTATTATCGGGCAGTACGAAACTCATATTCCACGGAAGTACAAGGTACATGTGAAGGGAATTTGAGTTCTCTGGAAGAAATTATGGGCAGTACAATTTAATCATTTTGAGCAGTACAAAAACTTCTTTATTGCCAGGCAGTACGAAACCCGTATTCCACAGAAGTACAAGGCAAATTTATATTCTTTTAAAATAAATCTGAGCAGTACAATTTATTCATTTCGAGCGGTACAATTGTTATTATTATTATCGGGCAGTACGAAACTCATATTCCGCAGAAGTACAAGGTACATGTGAAGGGAATTTGAGTTCTCTAGAAAAAAATTATGGGCAGTACAATTTAATCACTTTGAGAAGTACATAAACTTCTTTATTGTCGGGCAGTACGAAACTCATATTTCATAGAAGTACAATACTATGTTTCCTTGTAACAGGAAAAATCTTGGTATTTTGAATATTGTTCAAAAACCATGAAGAATTAGAAAAATGTTAAAACATAAAAATTTGGTAAATTTCAATACCTTTCCAACGCCAAATCATTTGCATCATTCCGAGGTCCAAGGAACATCAATGATCATATTTCAGTAGATCTAAATTTAGTATTTTCAAAACTGTTTCAAAACTATGCATAATTTGAAAAAACCTTAAAAAACGTTTGTAAAGTTCAGTAGCTTTCCAACGGTATATCATTTGCGCTATTCCAAGAAGTGGTTAAAAAATTAATATATAATTACTGTTCGTCTATTTTGAATGAATCTAGGTATTTTCAAAACTGCTCAAAAACCATGTAAAATTTGAAAAACATTAATAGACGAAAAAGATGGGAATTTCAGTACATTTCCAACGCCATATCATTTGCATCATTTCGATATCCAAAAATGATCCATGATCATCTTTTAAAAAAACAGATTTTTAGTATTTTCAAAACTGTTCCAAAACTGTGCAAAATTTGAAAAAACTTAAAACATGAAAATGTCTGTAAATTTCAGTAGCTTTTCAACGGTATATCATTTGCTATATTCCAATAAGTGGTTAAAGAATTTCGTTCAAAACACTTTTCATTCAACTTGTGATGATTTCTGTTTTTTTTAATTCATAATAAAAAATAAAAAAGTGAAGCGAGTTACAATATAAAAAAGATGAGAATTTTCTGTAGCTTTCCAACGGTATATCATTTGCGCAATTTCGATTAACGGTTTAGAATTTATTAGTGAATTACTACGCAAGTACAGAAGAGCTGTACCGACTTTACGAAAAAGAAGTACGGTAGTGTTATGCAGAAGCAGTACCAGATCTTTATTCCGGGCAGTACGAGATTATTGCAGAATATTATTCTATCATCGATTGTAGAATAGACGGCATGTATATATATATATATATATATAACAACCAAAATTTCATGAATTTGGACCATTTACCGCCTAATTATTCATTCAAGTACGATTCATTCCTGTGTTTCTTTTTTATAAAGAAAGCTCACTCTTTGATTTCATTAATTAACAAATGTCTTGTTATAAAAGAGGAAAACATGAGAAAACTAAGAAAGGAAACCGAAAAAATCCCATCCCTCCCTCCTATGTCGTCACCGCAAGGAGACGGGAGGAACCATAGCGCGCCACCGCCTACCTCCTCCGTGTTTACCAGATAGGTTTTCTTCCATGTTTACCAGGATAATCAGTTAATCTGCCAATCAAACCATGAGTGAAGAAACATATGTAAAATCACCACAGTTCTTAAATGACAAAAAACACAAAATGTCCTCTAACTAATACAAAATGTCCTTTAAAAAAACTAATACAAAATGTAAAAAATCACCAAATCATAAATGCCCCTGCGACAGAGATAATAGGAATTCTAAACTAGATAACCCATAAACAACAACATGTTGCGCTTGAATCAAGATTTGTTATATGCTCACGATACTCCGAGGATTCTTATCTGTTGACAACAGTGAAATTGCAGAGACCAGGCCCGTAAGAACTGCACTGATTGATGGGACTCATGGAGTATTTGGGATCCGAGCTGAGTACCGGCATCTAACAAATCAAAACCATCAACATATACTAAAGGGCTTCGACTTTCTTACCTCCAGCCCTCAGATCCAGACTGCGAACGTGAGACACTGAAGCTTGGAGGTCCGCTCCAGTTCCACCAAGTGGCGCGCTTGCGGAACATCGGTGGCGGCAGCGTGGTGCGGGACGGCGGACCTGCCCAATCCAGCATTTCCTTGAACAATACCGAGAGGCATGGGGGTGAAAGATGGACACAATGAGTTAAGTACGAGTGTGGGCTCCACTGTATCTTTATGCACGAATACACAAAAAAAATCAATGTGCCACTGTTGATACATTGACTACGGTAGATGAATGATTTGTATGCACGGATCGCCGGATGTATCCGACGCCTCTATGATACCCGGTAGAAACCGGTACCGCTAGCTTTTCATTTCGCACACAACATCAAAATGTGATCTGATTGCTTTACACAACATTAAGATGTGATCTAGGTGTTGGTGAGCATGGCAAATCTGGCTTGGATCACTTTTTTTTGTGGGGGCTTAGATCACTTTTTGACGTGCTTGTAAACTAAATTTGACATCCTATAAATTGCCACGAAAATCGATCGATTTGTCATGTACATTTTTGTTAATTAAACCACAATGGAAATAGACTTAAAAGAAACAAACTCCTTTTATTGAAATGTGCAATACCACGTACATGGTAAGGAAAGGAGAAATGAACAGATAACAACAACTCAAAACACAAGCCCAGATCCCTCAAGCTTTTGTTGGACGATGCGGTCCAACTCCTCCCCCATCTCGTGGCTCATGTGGTTTGCCCAGTCCCCTACTTCTCCTTTTCTGTAAAACACAGAGTTACTCATGAATATTTTATCACCGTGACGAACGCCGCCGACCTGATTCACTTGCAGGCTGGTAAGCGTCTCAAAGCTGCACAGCTTCACCACCTCTTGAGCAGCACCAGAGCTCTCCTCCTCCTCGGTCAGCGGGACGCCGAGAAATTTCGCCAGCTTCCTCACCACGGGCACAGGATCAGACTTGATCTCTTCATACTGCAAGAAGAGGACGTTGTCCGGCCTTGCTACGCTCTCCCTCCAGTACCCAAGGCAGTGATCCCAGAAGGGGCCATAGGGCGAGAACCCCTCGCAGAACATGCTGAAAGCATTGTCCATGGACAGGTTGGTGCCCTGGAACGCCTTGTTCTCGAAGTGCAGCCTTGACACGAGGGCGTCTTTGAGGTCCCGGCACAGGTACACGACCCGGCAGCCGACCGATCTCGTGCCCGGCGGGAGCAACGACATGGGCATGTGCGTGGCGAGAAGCCTCGGAGGCGGAAGTGTATGGATGTCGGTGTGGTTCGGGCCGGCATGGGGGATCTCGATGAACGGCACGACATGCTGTGGGTGGCGTGTGAGGAGCGGGTGGTCGCTGAAGCCATAGCGGGATCGGTTGGCGATGGTGAAGGCGAGGGCTTTGAGCCAGGTGGTGCCGCATTTGGGCTGCGTTGCGAGGATGATGTCATCGGCGCGGGGCACGAAGGCGTGCTGGACGAGCAGGATCTGCTCCAGGAGCCTCGGCCTGAACCAGTAGTTCTTGTATTGAACCAGTGGTTCAGACCACCCCTCTCTTACTGGAAGTGCGGCTACGAAATCCTTGGGTGGGAGGACATCTTCTTCTTCTTGTGTTGTTGAACTCTTGGCAGTAGTACTCTCTGGATCACTCATCATGGATGGAGCTACTACTGCTTGAGCAGCCATGGCTGATGTGGGAGGGGAGGCGAAGCTGGCCTAGTTTGCCCAATGTATGCTACTTTGCTTGTAGGAGGGTGATGTTAAGGCTGGCTATATTGGTTACATTTTCTTTAGCAGCCGGTTGGTGCGGTGATGGAACGTACTACCTAATTTTATTTTATACATACACACTTCTTTTTCCAATGAGAAGGCCACATGATTGCTTACATTTTATGGACTCCTGCGATGAACGTGGCACTCACATGGCTTTGTCCTGGCCGCACGAGGCTGCATTGGATCTTGTCGGAGACTGCTTGCATACACGAGGCTGCACATGGCTTTGTCCTGGCCGTAGCGAGGCATGCAAAATGATGGTGGATGGTCACATGCAGCTTCAATCTCCGTGCCCACGTCCGGTCCTGACCGGTAAAAAAGCAGCACTTCTCACGCTCGTCCTATACGTGCGGCCTGACTAGCAGCAGTTCTTTTGCCACAATCTAGGATTTTCCCTGAATCCGACCCATATCCAGCTTTTTCCAGAATCTTTGAGCTTCATTTATTTTATAACCTTATCTAATCAGACTCTAACTAGATAGGATTGTAAAATAAATGGGGCTCAAAGATTCTGGGAGAAGCTCAATTGTAAAACAAATGGGCCTCAATGATTCGGGGTAGAGGTCGGATTATGAGAGAATCCCCAGATTCTGACAAAAGAACTGGGCCTAAATCTGGGATGGATAGGGGCGGTTCGAACATGTCCGGCCGCGTGCATCACTTTGGACCGACAGGCGGTCCCAGACGAAAACACATGAAAACCAAAGGGTGTGACGGGCATCTCCTTCGGAGGGTGTGGACGCATTCATGCCGTCGCATGGGAATGCTCCGGCTCGCCGCTCTAGGGATAAAATCCGGCTACTTAAGCCGGACGGTGACCCCCAGCCCTTGTTGTGTTCATTTCCCTTCATCTTCGTACTGCCACCCTAGCTGCATCCACTTTACTTCTTCCCAGCTCGCCGTCCGCCAACAGCCATGACCCGACAGAGGGTGACGATATACGCCATGTTCACGCGGGCATGGTGCCTTGAGCTGCTCGAGGAGAACCGGGGCAGACGCAAAGCACAGATCGTAGTCGGCATGCCTCTGAACTCGTCGGAGCCGGAGGAAGAGCAGGTGGAGACATAGGAGGAGGACGCCATGGAAAAGGTGAAGCCGGCTATGGGCTTCGCCATGGAGGACGGCATGGCGGAGTTCGAGATGGCCCAAGCGGAGGAGGCGGAAGAGCTTGAAGCCGTCCTCGACTCCATCCATTCCGAGACCGAGGAGGAGGTCAACCGCCGCTTCCTCCACTAGCGGAGAGTGGAGATCAACGAAATCTCCGCCGAATTTGGGTCCGACCATGAGCTAGAGTTGCTACAGGAAGCTGATACGTCCATCTTACATCATTATTCCCTATTGTAGTTCATCTTATTTCAATGATGTATTTCACATTATGGTGTAATTCTAATGCCTTTTCTCTCATAAAATGCAAGTTACACTATTAGGAAAAAAATTATAGGTAGAGGCTTAACAGTAGCGTGGGTCATAGGCACACGCTACTACTACCCATTTAGCCGTAGCGCGGGCACGCCAAATGGCGCTGCTGCTAAGTGGTCTCCTTCGTACCCACTAGGCTACGTATAGTAGCAGCGCGGCTTGCTGGAAGTAGCGCGGGGAACAGACCCAACATTGCAACTATGGTTGCACAGTGCCACCTGGTGGGCCCCACTTAGGAGCAGCGCAGGGCCTCGACCCGCGCTGCTGCGAAGTGAACCTTATCTTTCCCGCATCTGTCCACTTTCTCACTCAACACTCACTCTATCTTCCTCTTCCTCCTCCCGCCGTCGCTGTCGCATTGTCACGGTCGTCCTCCCTCCTCCTTCCGCGGTACGTCGCCGCCCTCCTCCCACCATCCTCCTCCCTCCTCCGACCGCCATACTTCCTCCTCCTCTCTCTTCTTTCTCCTCCCTCCTGCTTGCTCCCTCCTCCCTCGTCGTCCGGCAGCCCTCCTCCTCTCTCCTTCCTCCCGTCCTCCTCCCTCCTCCTCCTCTCTCTCCTTTCTCCGCCCTCCTGGTTCCTCCCTCCTCGTTCGGCCGCCCTCTTCCTCTCTCCTCCCTCCCTCCCTCCATCCATCCTCCCTCTGTTCTTGTAGAATGTAGGGTTTTTAATGTTTTTCGAATACAATCGAATGTAGATTATTTGAATGGAATAGAAAATTTTCAGTAAATGTAGGTCTTTCAAAAGAATATAAAATTTTCAGTAATGTAGGTCTTTTGGATAGAATAGAAAATTAGTAAATGTAGGCCTTTTGAATCGAATAAAATAGTAAATGTAGAATAGAATAGAAAATTAGAAAATTTTCATCAAATTTAGGTCTTTCGAATAGAAAAGAAAATTTTTATTAGTTCGATGTAGGTCTTTTGAACCAAATACCTTTAAATATTTAGTTATGCTTGCTGTCCAAATGAAATGTTAGGGTTATAAGATATACTTCAATGTTTTTGCCAAAATTGAACCACTGAAATGCAATGAGCATACTAAGTTTGAAAATGTTCTATATAAATGCTCATGTGGCGCAGGGTAGATCACCGACGAGTCGGCGACGACGCCCAGAAGATCACCGACGACACCCGCATCCTCGACAACCATCGTCTATAGTGAGTAAACATGGTCTATGTGGTTGCTCAAATACGAGAATGAATGACATGTGCTTGACAAATGGCCTATGTTTGCAGGGAACACCTCTGAATGGATTATGTTTGGCCGGAATCAACGAAGAAGCTCCCGTGTAGCCATTGGTGTCAATTGACACCAGTGACGTTCAGCTTTTCAGCTAATACATTTAATAAATAATGAGCATGACCCCACTCCCAAAAATCAATTGACCCCAGCCCAATAGCTATGTCGAAGTCTCGGTCCTTAACCAGCCTAAAAAAGCATGTAGACACAGGCCAACACGCAAGGGCAAGGCCCATTGGCCCGGTGCACGCAAGGCCACGCCGCTGATGTGTACGCAAACGGGAGCTCCTAACCAGCGCCTTCAGCGCCGGTTTCGTGTTCTGGCGCTCGAAGGGTCGCCCTACTGGGCCGGCCCAGGTGAGCTTCGACCACGACGCGAAAAAAGTGAACGTTGAACAAAAAGCGCGAAAGCTGGGTTTCGAACTCAGCATCGCATGCCTTTTCTCCCCTAACACGATAACCACTAGACCGAATACGTTCTACTGTTCTGTAACTAGGAAAAAGTTCTATTTAACCGTTCTTTAGTAAAACATTAACGTAAATCTGAAAATTATTCGAAAAGTTCATTGATTTTGATAAATAAGTTCATCGATTTTGAAAACTAGTTCACCATTTTTTTAAGTTCACAATTTTTTTAAAAAAGTTTCATCGATTTTAAAAAAAGTTCATCGAATATGAAAAAAGTACGTTGAAATCTAGAAAAAGTTCATCAAAATATAGAAAAAGTTCATCAAATTTTAAAAAAGTTCATGGAATTTTAAAAAAATGTACTTTTCGTTTTTTCTTCGTGATTTCAAAATATGTTCATTGTATATTATGAAAATTGTTTACCTTTGCATATAAAAATGTTCATCATATATTATAAAAATGTTCATCATATATTATGAAATTTTTCAACGTTTTTACTAAATGTTCAATGCGTATTAAAAAATTGTTCAACACATATATTCATATTGTTTCAAAAATGTTCATCGTATATTATTTAAAATATTCAATGGATATAAAAAATGTTCAGGATATACGATTTTTTTCTATTTTGGTTTTGGTTATTCAATGAGTATACGATTGTTCACTATGTTTCTTTTTGTTCAGTATATACACAATGTTCAATGTGTATTCGCAAATTGTTCAACGTATTTCCACAAATGTTCAGTACGTGTCCGAAAATTCTTCAGCGCATATATTCCTATTTTTGTTTTAAAAGTTCATCGGATTTGCAAAACATTAATTGATTTTGAAAAAAGTTCACGAATTCAAAAAAGGTTCACAGAAAAAGTTCATCAATTTCGAAAAAAAATCATCAAATTTGTAAAATGTTCATCGGATTTGCGAAAAGTTTATCGATATGTAAAAAGTTCACGATTTCAAAAAAGGTTCACAAAAACAATGTTCACGAAATCCAAAAAAGGTTCACAAAAACATGTTCGCGAAATCGAAAAAGGTTCACAAAAAATGTTTGCAAAATTGGAAAAAGGTTCACAAAACAATGTTCGCGAAATGGGAAAAAGGTTCACAAAAAAATGTTCGCGAAATCGGAAAAAGGTTCACAAAAACATGTTCGTGAAATCGAGAAAAGGTTCACGAAACAGAAAAAGAAAAAACAGAAGAAAAACCGGCGAAAAAAAAGAAAAACAGAAAACAGATTCACTATCTTTATTTGAAGAACCGTAAAAGATGATCTCCATCACCAAAGGATGTTGTAACCGGCTGTTACTGCGCTTGTAAACAGACTCTGAGGTCTAGGGATCGAATCTCCCCTGCGCAACTTTTTTGAAAGAATTTAGAGAAGAGGGGAAAAAAGTAAGATGGGCCAGTCCAGTGCGGACGGGGGGTGTGCGCCCGATTGCACAAAGAACTATACCGGGCGCAGAGAGCGCCATCTCGTTCATCGTTCCCTCTTTATCTATTCGCCTCCTGTACGACCCACGCCTCCTTTCCTCTTCGTCTTTTCGCCTCCTCGTTCATCTCGTCTAGATCCCTAATTCTCCACAGCAACCTGAAATCTTTTTCTTCTGGTGAATGGTGATGATGCCGGCCGATCATCCGCCACAACATAATTTAAAAAGGAATATCACAGTACACCAAGAATCCTAAGAAGCAAGATCAGATCAGAAGAAAATATTTAACTAGAGGACCTTATAGTAGGCCACCAAAGGAAGCCTTTATATATATTCTCAGAAGACCATTGCTATATTAGAACAATGATTCAATCCAGAATTTTTGAAGGACTATCATTGACTAAAGTACAGTGATAAAGTGCATAAGGCATTTTATTTGTGTTGAGATTAAACATGCATTTTATCTGGAGAAGGTATACTCATTTTGTGAATAGCATGATATTTTGAAATTAAATATTCATAATGAATATGTCAATCGGTATAATCCCCGAAAAAAAGTAATATAACAAATCTCCCCATAAATCGCTTAGCTAGTACTTGGTATGACAATCTTTTTAATATAATAACATTTAAATCAGAGGCACATTGCATGTTTTTTTAATTGCCCTCGTTATTTATATTGTGTTGTAGTGGGCATCTGTTGACACCAGTGCCCATTATTTCCAGCTTCGTCCCTGAATGTTGATTCATTTCCGTTCTGGCAAATTTCAGACGCTCAATATGTCCTATTTTAGCAAAGGTAATGCCGGAATTTTGTGTGGATTTCAGCATGACTTGTGCTATAAAGTAGTAGGAAATATCGAGTGCCGTGATTTGCTGGAACATGAATTAAACGACATTCCGGCGAACCACATGCCATTTTTATGCCATTACTCGATATATGTAGCGGGTTGACTGTCATTCTGTCGGGGCTCCTTGTGTGACTTTTAGTCTGTTTTTTAAGGAAGGATGCCGACTGTTGTCGTGGGGGTCATTTCCTCTCCTTCTTCTCGTGATATACCTTGGTAATGCACGCGAGAAGGAGGGGAAGCGACCATCACCCACGGTCGAAATATCTGTGCGGGAGTGCTCACCATATATTGTCAAAATATCAGAGAGGAAGAATCCCGACTGTTGTCGTGGGGGCCGCTATCGGTGTCAAAACCGGCGGATCTCGAGTAGGGGGTACCGATCTGTGCGTCTAAGGGTGATCGTAACAGGAGCCAAGGGACACAATGTTTTACCCAGGTTCGGGCCCTCTCGATGGAGGTAAAACCCTACTTCCTGCTTGATTGATATTGATGATATGAGTAGTACAAGAGTTGATCTACCATGGAATCGTAAAGGCTAAACCCTAGAAGCTAGCCTATGATGATTATGATTGTGATCGTCCCTCTAAGGACTAAACTCTCCGGTTTATATAGACACCGGAGAGGGCTGTTTATATAGCGCTTTCTGATTTAAAATATTACCTTCTGTGCTGTTGTTTATAAAATTCTGAAAGTAGGCCAGTCGTCGGCTTCCGCCCCCACGTAACTAGTACCGGGGTGTTCCTGGAAAAACCCAGACACTCTTTATCCAAATTTTTGGTCCCTGAAGGAGGTGTCTGGCGCAGCGAACAAGGCAATCGGACTATGCGGCTTTATAACTTTCACTTAGCCATAGAAGTCTACAATTTTAAATTTCGGCGAAGCCCCTAGAATTCGGAAAGTCAATTGGGGCGCTATATACGCCTAAATCGGACGAAGCCGATTCCTCGCCTAAAGCGGAAAAAATCTTTAAGGATTTTAAGACCTCTCGAACAGAGACCAGCTCTCGCCGCATCATGCCGGTCAGTTTTCGGCTTTCTCTACTGAGGTGCTCGTCCGGAAGAACCGGGACACAATCGCAATAGTTCTCCCTGCGCTACCTTAGCTGATATAACGGAATGTAAAGTACCAAAACAAGGGAGCCGGGCAAACCCAACTATTGACGCAAGACATGATTCGGAGCTGATGCATATAATGCTCTAAGTTCGGGGTGCCGCACTGTTTAAAGTGTTCGGACTTGTTTTGTCGTATTGTGGGGCGCCATAAGAAGCCCCTGGCAAACTGAACGTACCAAGGTGTACGGATGCAATATTAAATAAACATTTATAGAAAAAATGTGCAAATAGGAATTATAAGCTGACGCTAAGCATTATCTCCCATTGATGAATAATATGTTTAAGCGTATGTTTACAATGAGTGCATTTAAGCAGAAGTAAATAGGACTATTTAACATGTCCTATCCAAGGGCGGGCTGCATGTAGGTATATAAAACAGGTATAACGATCGTGAACAGATTCCACCTGGGTATTTCCTTTGTGCGCAAAACCTGTTGCCTCCTTGGTTTTCTCTCTTGTGTAAGTCCGACAATCCGGCTCTTCTGAAGAGGCTGCCCGGTAGTGTCCTGAAAGATAAAGGGGTGTTATTAAAGTATGTTGCGGTTATACCGCACTGTTGACTGAGTCACTGTTGCGCCTCCGCCTATGCCCATGGTATTTTGAGTGCCTAATTGTGTATGCGTGGCACGAATGCTGCTTTGATGGGGCTTGAGCGGAGGCCGGACTGCTAGTCGCGCACTTGGCGTGCCTGGCGATCCTGTTGCAGGGTGCTCCGGACTCGCTTGACGGTGTTCGGGGTTGTTGTCGCCGGATTGGTGGTTTGCCAGAGAAGGCTGCATTGTACTTCTGCTGCGAGGGCTGCAGTATGCTCTTCTGTATGGAGAGAGCGATCCATGTTTCCGTTGACTGTTATGACCCCGCGAGGTCCTGGCATCTTGAGCTTGAGGTATGCGTAGTGTGGTACCGCATTGAATCGAGCGAATGCGGTTCGCCCAAGCAGTGCGTGATAACCACTGCGAAAAGGGACGATATCGAAGATTAACTCCTCGCTTCGGAAGTTATCCGGAGATCCGAAGACCACTTCCAGTGTTATGGAGCCCGTGCAACGGGCCTCTACTCCTAGAATTACACCTTTGAAGGTGGTTTTGGTGGGCTTGATCCTCGAAGGGTCGATGCCCATTTTACGCACTGTGTCCTGATAGAGCAGGTTCAGGCTGCTGCCGCCATCCATAAGGACTCGCGTGAGGTGGAATCCGTTGATGATTGGGTCTAGGACCAATGCGGCTGAACCGCCGTGACGGATGCTGGTAGGGTGATCCCTCTGATCGAAGGTGATCGGACAGGCTGACCATGGGTTGAATTTTGGGGCGACTGGCTCCATCGCATAGACGTCCCGTAGTGCTCGCCTGCTCCCGTTTGGGAATATGGGTGGCGTAGATCATGTTGACCGTTTTCACCTGGGGAGGAAATTTCTTCTGTCCTCCTGTGTTCGGACGCCGGGGCTCCTCGTCATCGTCGATGTGCAGCCCCTTGTCCTTGTTTTCGGCGTTTATTTTACCGGCCTGTTTGAACACCCAGTAGTCTCTGTTAGTGTGGTTTGCTGGCTTATCCGGGGTGCCATGGATTTGGCACGAGCGTTCAAGTATGCGGTCCAGACTGGATGGTCCCTGATTGTTTCTTTTGAATGGCTTTTTCCGCTGACCGGATTTCGAGCCACTGAATCCGTCGTTGACTTCCTGTCTTCAGTGTTATCGCCGTTGTTTCGTTGCTTATGTCTGTTGCGGCGTGGCTTGCCGTTATTGTCGCGGACATCCGAGGTGCCGGAATGTGGCGTGGTGCTACTGCGAGCTAACCAGCGGGTCATGAGTGTCGTTAGGGCCGCCATGGACTTGGGTTTTTCCTGGCCGAGGTGTCGGGCGAGCCACTCGTCACGGATATTATGCTTAAAGGCCGCCAGAGCTTCGGCGTCCGGACAGTCAACAATTTGGTTCTTTTTAGTTAGGAACCGAGTCTAGAATTTCCTGGCTGACTCTCCGGGCTGTTGGGTAGCTCAAGTCATCGGCGTCCGGTGGTCGCACGTATGTGCCCTGGAAGTTGTCTAGGAACGCGTCTTCCAGGTTTTCCCAACTGCTAATGGAATTTGCCGGCAGACTGTTTAGCCAATGTCGGGGCGGTCCTTTGAGTTTAAGGGGGAGATACTTGATGGCTTGTAGATCGTCTCCGCGGGCGATGTGAATGTGGAGAAGGAAATCTTCGATCCATACTGCGGGGTCTGTTGTGCCATCGTATGTTTTGATGTTTACGGGTTTAAACCCTTCTGGGAATTCATGATCCATCACTTTGTTAGTGAAGCAGAGGGGGTGTACGGCGCCTCTATGTCGGGCTATGTGGCTACGCAGTTCGAATGAGTCTGGGTGGCTCTATTCGGCCCGCCCGGACTTGGTCATAGTGTATCCGGCGTGACGATCATCATCACATGCCGGGGCGTGTCCCCGCGATCCGTAGATCGATCTTGGCTGTCCTGCCTTGTTTTCCAGTATATCTTGCAGGTCCTTCCTATTGCCCCAGGCCTTAGTGTATTGGCATGGGGGTCCGGGCTGGTATTCGGGCTGATATGCCGTTTTATCCCGGCCACGAGGTGGCCGGTCAGCCATGTGGCGCTCGAGTTCGTATTCCTCAGCTGCCAGGACTTAGGTCCATCTGTCTGTGAGCAGGTCTTGATCAGCTTGGAGCTGCTGCTGCTTCTTTTTCAGGCTCCTCGCAGTGGCCATAAGCCAGCGGTTGAAGCGCTCCTGCTCCACGGGGTCCTCAGGCACGCCGACCTCGTCGTCGCCGAGGCTAATCTCGTCTTCGGAGGGGGGCATGTAGTTGTCCTCCTCCGGATATCCGTCCGTCGCCTGTTCATCTGGGCTGACCTGCCCGTCTTCCTGCTCGGCCTGCTCGAAGGCAGGCTGATTGGGGTTGTATTCATCTTCGGCACCATCCGGTTTGTTTTCTTCTCCTGTGCCGGTATTGCTGTGGCGGGGCTTGGAGCGGCGCCGACGACGCCCATGCTTTGCTTTCTTCCCTAAGGGGTTATCCTCCATTGCCTCATCACCATTGATTTCCTTCGAAGTGTCCACCATATATATCATATGAGGAGGTAGCCGTCCACCGCCCCGTGAGCGGTGGTTCCTGTTCTTCTCCTGCATCGTCGTCCATACCGTCGATGTCTTCGGAGTCGAAGTCAAGCACGTCGGTTAAATCATCGACCGTAGCAATGAAGTGGGTGGTGGGTGGGCAACAAATTCCTTCGTCGCCTGCTTCCCACTCGAGCCATACATAGTCCGGTCGAGAGTCTCCTGACAAAGAGAGGGACTTTAAAGAGTTCAGCATGTCGCCGAAGGGCGAGTGCTGGAAGATATCCGCAGCGGTGAACTCCATTGCCGGAGCCCAACCAGATTCGGCAGGCTTCGAGGCGCGTGGACTGGAACCTACAACCGGATACGAGTCCGGGGGTCCGGTGTCACAGGCTTCCTTGGGGGTGAAGTCTGTGTTCGGCTCTACTGCCGATGAGTGTGCGGCCTCTGGGGCGGGGTCCATCCACCCGTCCTCGGGCGACGCAATCTGCTCCAGATTTAGGTCCGGGGCTCCTGCAGGGGCGATATCCGGGCATTGTCCGACAGTAGGTCTAGGCCGTGCTCGCCGTGACTGTCTGGCGCTCCTATCGCAGGCCCGAATCCGTTGAAGATCAAGTCTCCACGGATATCGGCCGTGTAGTTCAAGCTTCCGAACCTGACCTGGTGGCCAGGGGCGTAGCTGTCGATCTGCTCCAGATGGCCAAGCGGATTGGCCCGCAGTGCAAAGCCACCAAACACGAAGATCCGTCCGGGGAGAAAAGTATCTCCCTGGACCGTGTTGTCGTTGATGATTGAAGGAGCCATCAAGCCTTGCAGCGATTACACAGAGGAACTCTCAATGAAATCACCAATGTCGGTGTCAAAACCGGCGGATCTCGTGTAGGGGGTGCCGATCTGTGCGTCTAAGGCTGATGGTTACATGAGGCAAGGGACACAATGTTTTACCCAGGTTTGGGCCCTCTCGATGGAGGTAAAACCCTACTTCCTGCTTGATTGATATTGATGATATGAGTAGTACAAGAGTTGATCTACCACGAGATCGTAAATGCTAAACCCTAGAATCTAGCCTATGATGATTATGATTGTGATCATCCCTCTAAGGACTAAACTCCCGGGTTTATATAGACACCGGAGAGGGCTAGGGTTTACATGGAGTCGGTTACAAAGAAGGAAATATAATATCCGGATCGCCAAGCTTGTCTTCCACGCAAAGGTGAGTCCCATCCGGACATGGGACGAAGTCTTGAGTCTTGTATCTTCATGGTCCAACAGTCCGGCCAAAGTATATAGTCCGGTTGTCCGGATACCCCCTAATCCAGGACTCCCTTAGTCGCTTCTCCTTCGTTCCTGTGTGCTAGACATTTTTGTGTAATGCACTCGAAAATGAAGGGAGGAGCGACCATCACCGACGATCAAATATATCATAGAGGGACTTCCCACCATATACACCACGTGAGAAGAGAGTTTTCAAGGAAGACTCGACAGACCAAAAGTCAACCCATGCTGAATAGTGATCTGTGTGTTGAGTTCCTAGTAATTGCCGTTGATTTATAATCTTCGAATGATGAACACAGTAAATATCTAACAATGAAAGGATCCCTGAGTGCCATTACTGCGGCGACGACCAGGGTATGTGCGATAGGCATCACCTGGAAAACGGTAGGTTCTTCACCATCAAGCTGGACGAGACCGTCGATGTTTTTACGGTACGTAACGACGCCAAGTAGTTTTTTCATAATTAAGCATGACTTGTGCTTCTTTGCTTCAACGTGTAATTTCTGTCTTTTACAATTCAACTAGTGCATGCCCTGCCGTGCAAGACTGTTTGTCTTGGAGAAGCCTGGTTTCCATGATACTGACAATATGGAGATGAATATAGCTCACCTTAATTAGGACTCAACATGGTTGCGCTTTTCGGGTTAAGCTCTACAATGCAGTTAATACCTCTCATTTTGGTTGCTCAAATTGGAGAGTTCTATGCAAGGCCTATGGTTTTCAGGAGGATATGCAAATAACCTTCAAAATTCATCCTGAAGATGATATTGAAGATAATATCGACATTTGGGTGGGTGTGGATATGCTTCTGGTTCTACCTCTATGTGAGTTTGCCCAATGAATTTGTTAAGTAATTTTATTGTTTATTTAAAAATATTGACAACTTATTTCCATTTACAACTTATTTTCATTTTTCAAGAAATGTACGAAAGGTAGTAGACAAAACCTATTATAGTTAAGGCTCTGAACTAACATGCGAGGAGAAAAATCATCTTGTCTCATTTATTAATAATGTTGAGACTTTCAAGAAAAATTATGAAATTAACCCAAATTATGCTCAATGCGTGCCACTAATCCACGTGTTGAACTACGGTAACATCTATGGAAATAGCATGGTAAGATGTTTTACTATATGTCACCAGTGCATCTTTTGCATAGATTCATCTTAAGCTAAACTACATTGCTAAGTAAGTTAATATGATGTTCTTAAGTAGAAACTCCCGAAGGATTGTTTGCCACATTTGATGCATATGAAAGGTGGCATGGATATTATTGGCTTACACCCAAGTCTGCTTACGGTTCACCGCAGTGCATACTCGATTTCTCAAAGAGATGAAGACCTCCCAATCATAGGATGAAGAAAAGTTGTGAATGATCATAGGGAACTACTTAGAGGCAACATGGTGTGCAACCCTGATACGTCCATTTTGCATCATGTTTTCCTACTGTTATTTATAGTGTTTTCGAGCAATATAACACTTGGTGGAGCAATTCTAACGCCTTTTCTCTCATAATATGCAAGGTTTACACAAAGAGGGAGATTGTCGGTAGCTCGAATTCTGGACTTGGAAAAGCTATGTCAGAGATACCTACTCTGCACATCTCCAAATGAGCTGAAATTTTACAAATATTAATTTTGAAATAAATAAAAAAATACTTGAGCAAAGAAGTACCAGAGGGGGCCACCCAGGTGCCCACAAGGCACCAGGACGCACCTACCCCACCCCCAGGCGCGTCCTGGTGGGTACTGGAGTCCCTGGTCAGCTTTCGGTGCCATATTTTGGTATATGAGGCCATTTACCCTAGAAAAAGTAGGCCGAGGACTTTTGGTAAGCAGCACCGCGGCCTCGAGGTGGAACTGGGGCAGGAGCACTTTTGCTCTTCGGCGGAGCGATTTCGCCGGGGAAACTTGCCTCCAGGAGGGGGAAATCGAAGCCATCGTCATCACCAACAACCCTCTCATCATGGGAGGACCAATCTTCATCAACATCTTCACCAACACCATTGCATTTCAAGCCCAAGTTCATCTCTTGTATTCAATCTTTGTATCCAAACCTCAAATTGGTACCTATGGGTTGCTAGTAGTGTTGATTCCATCTCGTAGTTGATGCTAGTTGGTTTATTTAGTGGAAGGTTATATGTTTAGATCTATTATCCTATTAAATATCCCTCTGATCTTGAGCATGGGTATTATTTGTTAGTAGTTGCTTTTGTTCTTGAGGACATGGGAGAAGTCTTGTCGTAAGTAATCATGTGAATTTGGTATTCGTTTGATATTTTGATGATATATATGTTGTGATTCCCCTAGTGGTGTTATGTGAATGTCGACTACATGACTGTCGGTGTCAAAACCGGCAGACCTCGGGGTAGGAGGTCCCGAGATGTGGATCTGGGATCGATGGGGAACAAGGGACGATGCACATAGTGTTTACCCAGGTTCGGGCCCTCTCGAAGAGGTAATACCCTACGTCGTGCTTGATTATATTAGATGTATAGTATGGTTTACAGAGTAGATCTACCTTGAGATCAGCATGAGCTAAACCCTAAGGCGATGAGGTGATGAATATAACTCTCCCCTAAAGACTACAACCCTCGGTTTATATAGACACCGATGGGGTTAGGGTTACGGGAGATAGATTACAATAAGGGATAAAGAGATCATGTCAATTCTTGACTTGGAGGGCACACCACGACTTCATAGATCCCCTGTCGATGTACGACTTCATCAGTCCGGCCCATATTCAATGGGCCGGCGTCCCGAGGACCCTCTAGTCCATAACTCCCTCAGTAGTCCCCGAACTTGACTCCAACGCCGGGGACTGTTATCTGGACTTCATATCATCGGCTTGCGAGACGAGTTCATTCATTCCTCTACTCAGTTTGGAGCCGTATCAATTTCTCCGAACCCTATCTGAGACCCGGACTAACGTGATCGGGCCCGGATAGTTTCTGGGCTCCGAAGACACCTCGAGATCGAGGTGGGACCATCAGAGTTTAATGCCATTCCTTGGGGTAAGAACTTCATGCACCTTTTAAGAAGGCGTGCAGCCTAATGCCAACTTTCCACGAACCCATCCTTCCAGCTTCAAGGTAAGACACCCATTTATAGACCCAAAGGCGTGGGGGACAATTTATCTCCACCTTTCACAAGGTACAACACCGAAGAAATTCCCCGGCGCCATGGCTGACCTCCTAGGTTCATCCTTGTGCCCGCAAGGTGCACTCCCAGGTGAATGGTTGAGCTGTTCAGTTTCACACCTTCAGCTAAGGCGCTTGCAGATGCAGTGTTTCCTTCCTCCAGCAGATTTGGTTCCGTCCGCGCCGGTCTCATCTCCATAGATGGTTGCGCCCTCGCCGAGAACTCCCCCACTCCAAGTAAGGAGGAGAGGGTGTGTCTCGTGCCCTTCCTTTTAAGAGGTTTGGGATTTCCTATCCATCCCTTTTTACGGGGTTTGTTGGAGTTCTATATGATCCAGCTCCACAACCTCACCCCAGGGTCCATATTGCACATTTCTAGCTTTGTAGCCATGTGCGAGATATTTTTAAGTTGCGAGGCCCACTTTGACTTGTGGAGGAAGTATTTGTGTCTTGTCCATCGCCTTCGAGAAGGATCCATATTCGAAGTGGGTTGCGCCGAATATGGCGGATAGCTGGGACATGGTACCCAATTTGGACCCCATGGAAGGATCCCGAAGGATGGACCTCGGAGTGGTTTTATATTGAAGTCGTTCCCCTCACCGTTCCAATTCGTCAAGGGTTGACTGAATACTCAAACGACCCGCCCATAAAGTGATTCAACTGGTGACCCGGAGGCCCCTCACAACCGGACAATGAAGAGGTCCATGCGCCGGCGGCCAAGATCAGGCTGCTAACTTGCAGTAAGCTGACCATGATTGAAGTAATGGCCATTGCCGTTACCCAATGCGTGCAACCCCTGCAGCAAAGGGGTCATCCTTTATGGTGCTACAACGAGACTGACAATGTAACCCGCTACCAGCGACAAGGGCTAGACAATTAGGCTGCCCTGGCCAAAATATTGGCCAAGCTCTACAAGGGAGAAGAGGTGGTTTTTCTCGAATGAGTATCCGGGAAGGTTGCTCCGGATATAATCCGACAGACTGGGTAAGCCACAATCCACTATCTTGAGCTCATGGATTATACCCGAACTCTAGCTAGTTGTATTTGAACAGGGTTGGAGGCCTCAAGTCATGTCTATTAATTGCCCGATGACCCACAAGTGTAGGGGATCTATCGTAGTCCTTTCGATAAGTAAGAGTATCGAACCCAACGAGGAGCAGAAGGAAATGATAAGCGGTTTTCAGTAAGGTTTTCTCTGCAAGCACTGAAATTGTAGGTATTAGATAGTTTTGCGATAAGATAAATTGTAACAAGTAAGAAACAACGAAAGTAAATAAAGTGCAGCAAGGTGGCCCAATCCTTTATGTAGCAAAGGATAATCCTGGAAAATTTCTTATAATGAGGAAGGAGCTCCCGAGGACACATGGGAATTATTGTCAAGCTAGTTTTCATCACGTTCATATGATTCACGTTCGGTACTTTGATGATTTAATATGTGGGTGGAACGGTGCTTGGGTACTACCCTTACTTGGACAAGCATCCCACTTATGATTAACCCCTATTGCAAGCATCCGCAACTACAAAAGAAGTATTAAGGTAACCCTAACCACAACATTAAACATATGGATCCAAATCAGCCCCTAACGAAGCAACGCATAAACTAGGGTTTAAGCTTACATCACTCTAGCAACCCATAATCTACTTATTACTTCCCTATGCATTCCTCTAGGCCCAAATAATGGTGAAGTGTCATGTAGTCGACGTTCACATAACACCACTAGAGTAAAAGACAACATACATCTCATCAAAATATCGAACGAATACCAAATTCACATGACTACTAATAGCAAGACTTCACCCATGTTTTCAGGAACAAACGTAACTACTCACAAAGCATATTCATGTTCATAATCAGAGGGGTAACAATATGCATTAAGGATCTAAACATTTGATCTTCCACCAAGTAAACCAATTAGCATCAACTACAAGGAGTAATCAACACTACTAGCAACCCACAGGTACCAATTTGTGGTTTTGATACAAGATTGGATACAAGAGATGAACTAGGATTTTGAGAGAAGATGGTGCTGGTGAAGATGTTGATGGAGATTGACCCCCTCCCGATGAGAGGATCGTTGGTGATGATGATGGTGATGATTTCCCCCTCCCGGAGGGAAGTTTACCCGGCAGAACAGCTCTGCCGGAGCTCTAGATTGGTTCCGCCAAGGTTCCGCCTCGTGGTGGCGGATTTTCGTCCCGTAAGCTTGCCCACGATTTTTTCAGGGTAAAAGCCCTCATATAGCAGAAGATGGACACCGGGGGGCCACAAGGGGGCCCAGGAGATAGGGGCGCGCCTAGTAGGGGTGGGCACGCCCCCACCCTCCTGGCCAGGGTGTGGGCCCCCTGATGTATTTCTTTCGCTCAATAATTCTTATTAATTCCAAAAACATGTTTTGTGGAGTTTCAGGATTTTTGGAGCAAAGGCGTAATAGGTTTCCAATATTTGCTCCTTTTCCACCTGAATTCCAACCGGCATTCCCCCTCTTCATGGTAAACCTTGTAAAATAAGAGGAATAGCCATAAGTATTGAGATATAACGATGTAATAACAGCCCATAATGCAATAAATATTGATATAAAAGCATGATGCAAAATGGACGTATCAACTCCCCCAAGCTTAGACCTCGCTTGTCCTCAAGCGGAAGCCGATATCGAAAATATGTCCACATGTTTAGAGATAGAGGTGTCGATAAAAATAAAATACGTACATGAGGGCATCATGATCATTCTTGAAACAACAACATATATAGATTTTATCATATGATTTCTTATACTCAAGTAACAATCAATTCACAATGTCAAGTATGGTTCCAAAACTTCGTTGAGAACTAACAAACTATAATCTCAGTCACTGAAGCAATTGCAATTTATCATAACATCAGAAAGAGTCAACAATAGAGCCTTTTCAGCAAATCCACATACTCAACTATCTTGTAGTCTTCTACAATTGCTAACTCTCACGCAATACTTGTGGTTATGGAGTTTCAGCCGGACACTGAGAAAGATAGGGGCTTATTGTGTTGCCTCCCAACGTATTCACATTTAGGTGATGTCAACAATAATAGTCCATGCTAACTTACATCCAATTGGATATATATATATCATGATCTTTCAAACACGAGGATAAAATGTAAAGGGAAAGGTGAAGATCACCTTAACTCAAGCATAAAGTAAAAACATAAAGTAAAAGATAGGCCCTTCGCAGAGGGAAGCAGAGGTTGTCATGTGTGTTTAGGGTTGGATGCACAAAATCTTAATGCAAAAGAACGTCACTTTATATTGCCCCTTGTATGTGGACCTTTATTATGCAGTCCGTCGCTTTTATTGCTTCCACAACAAGATCGTACAAAGATTATTTTCTTTGCACTAATAAGTCATACATATTTAGATAACAATTTTTATTGCCTGCAATATGACAACTTACTTGAAGGATCTCACTCAATCCATAGGTAGGTATAGTGGACTCTCATGGAAAAACTGGGTTTAGGGATATTTGGAAGCACAAGTAGTATCTCTACTTGGTGCAAGGAATTTGGCTAGCATGAGGGGGAAATGCAAGCTCAACATGTTTGGAAGGTCAATGACAATATACTTTAACTGAGATGTGTGAAAACATAAACCATTACGTTGTCTTCCTTGTCCAACGTCAACTCTTTTAGCATTTCATTCTTAATGAGTCTCCCAATCATAAAAGATGTTCAAGATAATATATTTATATGTGAACCTCTCTTTCCTTCCCACTTCCTATTAATTGCAACGATGACCAAAACTACATTTATCAGCTTCAACAACTTTTATGCCTCATACTTTCTATGTGTAAAGTCATTACTAACCATAAGATCAATATGAACTCTTTTATTCTTTTTACCTTCCCAAGATCATAGCAAGATAGAAAAGCCCTTGACTCAACACTAATCTTTATTATAGATAGCTCACGGACTCGAATACAAAAAGAGATCACAAGGCAAAACTCAAACTACTTGATATCAAAACTTAAATCTACTAAATCAGGATACTACTAAAAGGATCGAACTAAATAAAACGGTAAAGATAGGAGCGTGATGGTGATACGATACCGGGGCACCTCCCCTAAGCTTGGCAGTTGCCAAGGGGAGTGCCCATACCCATATGATTATGTCCTCGGAGGTGATGGAGGTGGTGATGATGATGGTGGATAATCGCACATCGAGCGTAAAAGCTCCTCCAACTTGCGGATAATGCCCTTGAGTCTGGAGATATGATCCTTCAACAAAATATTCTCCTGCGTGAGATACTTGTTATGTATGCGAGCTAACTCAATCATCTTGAAAGCTTCAATCTCTATTGGAGTAAAGAGGTTAGGTAAAGGTCGAGGGACGTCTTCTTCTTTCACCGCCGGGAGTTGAACCTCCATGGCCTTCTTGTTCCGTTCATCCTTGTTGATCTCTTCCGGTTCTTGTCTTTTCAGCTCTATCTTCAATAGCCAAGCATCCTTGTCGTCGTTGTTGGAGAAGGGTGACATCATGGTGCTCTAGATCTGAAACAGAAATAGCTCGAAACGAAAACAAAGGATATTTGCGTGATACGGTGGTCAAAACGTTCGGGAGTATATATAATGAACTTTTACCGACCAAAATACGTAACGTGCAAGAAAACGGAGTCCGGAAGGCACACGAGGTGTCCACGAGACAAGGCGCGCCCTCCACTCTCGTGGGGGCCTCGTGTCCCTCTCAGACCACTTCTTCCTTCCTAAAATTCTTAAACATTCCAAAACTGATAGAAATATCCATTGGAGTTGTTTTGGAGTCGGTTTACTTACCGTACCACATACCTATTCATTTTCGGAGTCTGGAACGTTCTGGAAAGTGTCCCTTATGTATTCCTCTGGGGTTACGGTTTCAATAATATTAGTTTCAACATTGATAGGATTACCTGAAATATAATTTTTAATTCTTTGACCTTCACCACCCTCGGACTTGTGCCTTCGAAGTTGTTGATTTTTATGGCACCAGAACGATAGACCTCCTGGATAACGTAAGGAACTTCCCATTTAGAGAGAAGTTTTCCTGCAAAAAATCTTAAACAAGAGTTGAATAATAACACATAATCTCCTACGTTAAACTCACGCTTTTGTATCCTTTTGTCATGCCAGCGTTTGACTTTTTCTTTGAATAGCTCGGCATTCTCATAGGCTTGGGTTCTCCATTCATCAAGTGAGCTAATATCAAACAACCTCTTCTCACTGGCAAGTTTGAAGTCATAATTAAGCTCTTTAATATCCCAATATGCTTTATGTTCATGTTCTAGAGGTAAATGACAAGCTTTTCCATAAACCATCTCATAAGGAGACATACACATAGGATTTTTGCATGCAGTTCTATAGGCCCATAACGCATCATCAAGTTTTTTGGACCAATTCTTTCTAGATCTATTGACAGTCTTTTATAAAATTAATTTGAGCTCTCTATTACTCAACTCTACTTGACCACTAGACTGCAGATGATAAGGAGATGCGATTCTATGATTAACATGATACGTAGCGAGCATCTTACAGAAAGCACCATGAATAAAATGTGAACCACCATCAGTCATAAGATATCTAGGGACTCCAAACCTTGGAAAAATAACTTCTTTAAGCATTTTAATAGAGGTGTTATGATCAACACTACTAGTTGGAATAGCTTCTACCCACTTAGTAACGTAATCAACATCAACTAAAATATGTGTATAACCATTAGAGGCAGGAAAAGGTCCCATATAATCAAAGCCCCAAACATCAAATGGTTCAATAACAAGAGAGTAATTCATAGGCATTTCTTGGCGTCTACTAATATTACCAATTCTTTGACATTCATCACAATATAAGACAAACTTACGAGCATCTTTGAAGAGAGTAGGCCGATAAAAACCAGATTGCAGTACCTTGTGTGCAGTTCTATCTCCAGCGTGGTGTCCTCCATATGATTCAGAGTGACACTTGTGTAGGATCTGTTCCTGTTCATGCTCAGGCACACAACGTCTAATAACACCATCTACTCCTTTTTTATAAAGGTGTGGGTCATCCCAGAAGTAATGTCTTAAATCATAAAAGAACTTTTTCTTTTGCTGGTATGTGAAACTAGGAGGTATAAATTTAGCAACAATGTAATTAGCATAATCAGCATACCAGGGAGTAGTACGGGAAGCATTAATGACCGCTAATTGTTCATCGGGAAAGCTATCATCAATAGGCAGTGGGTCATAAAGAACATTCTCTAACCTAGATAAGTTGTCTGCAACGGGGTTCTCAGCTCCCTTTCTATCAATAATATGCAAATCAAATTCTTGGAGTAGGAGAACCCATCTAGTGAGTCTAGGCTTAGCGTCTTTCTTTTCCATAAGATATTTAATAGCAGCATGATCAGTGGGAACAGTAACTTTGGAATCAACAATATAAGGTCTAAACTTATCACATGCAAACACAACTGCTAAGAATTCTTTTTCAGTAGTAGCATAATTTCTTTGGGCAGTATCAAGAGTCTTACTAGCATACTGGATAACATTCAATTTCTTATCAACTCTTTTCCCTCGAACAGCGCCTACAGCATAATCACTAGCATCACACATAATTTCAAAAGGTAAATTCCAATCAGGTGGTTGGACAATAGGTGCAGTGATCAAAGAGTTCTTAAGTATCTCAAATGCTTCTACAAAATCATCATCAAAGACAAAAGAGACATCTTTTTGCAATAAATTAGTCAGAGGCCTAGAGATTTAAAAAAAGTCCTTAGTGAACCTCCTATAAAAACCGGCATGACCAAGGAAACTTCTTATACCTTTTATGTCCTTGGGACATGGCATCTTTTCAATAGCATCAACTTTGGCTTTGTCAACTTCAATACCTCTCTCGAAATCTTATGCCCCAAGACAATGCCTTTATTAACCATAAAGTGACACTTTTCCCAATTCAGACGAGACTAGTGTCTTCGCATCTACGCAAAACTTCGATCAAGGTTGCTTAAACAATCATCAAAAGAGGATCCACAAATGGAGAAGTCATCCATGAATACCTCACAAATCTTTTCACAAAAATCAGAGAATATAGCCATCATGCATCTTTGAAAGGTAGCAGGTGCATTACATAAACCAAAAGGCATACGTCTATGAGCGAAAGTACCGAAAGGACAAGTAAAAGTAGTTTTAGATTGATCCCCCGCTGACACAGGTATTTGAGAGAAACCAGAATAGCCATCTAGAAAGCAAAAATTGTTTGTTTGGATAGTATTTCTAGCATTTGATAAATAAAAGGTAAAGGGTAATGATCTTTCTTAGTAGCTTTATTTAATTTACGAAAATCAATTACCATCCTATAACCATCCTTAAAAGGTAAAGGGTAATGATCTTTCTTAGTAGCTTTATTTAATTTACGAAAATCAATTACCATCCTTAAAAGGTAAAGGGTAATAATTCTTTGCGGGATCAATTCATCTTTATCATTAGGAACGACAGTAATACCTCCCTTTTTAGGAACACAATGGACAGGACTTACCCATTCACTATCAGCAACGGGATAAATTATACCTACCTCAAGGAGCTTTAGTATCTCCTTTCTTACCACTTCTTTCATCTTGGGATTCAATCGTCGTTGAGGATCTCTGACCGGTTTGGCACCTTCCTCCAATTTAATTTTGTGTTGGCATAAGGTGGGGCTAATGCCCTTAAGATCATCCAGAGTGTATCCAATAGCAGCGCGGTGCTTCTTCAGAGTTTTCAGTAATCTTTCTTCTTGTTGCTCTGAAAGGTTAGCGCTAATAATAACATGATATATTTTCTTTTCATCAAGATAAGCATACTTAAGATTATCAGGTAATGGTTTGAGTTCAAACACGGGATCGACCTTGGGTGGAGGGGGATCCCCACGAATTTCAACGTGGAAGGTTATGTTTCAGCAAAGGTTCCTGTTTAAGGAACACTTCATCTATTTCCCTTCTTTCCCTCATAAACATATCATTTTCATGGTCTAGCAAATATTGTTCTAATACTAGTGCAGAACCGGGCAATAGCACCGGTTCGTAAGGCCCTTTAGTGCCGGTTCCACAACCGGCACTAAAGTGTGGTCACTAAAGGCCCCCCCCCTTTAGTACCGGTTCAGCACGATCCGGTGCTAAAGGCCAACCACGTGGCACGAGGCAGCTCCGGGGGCAGGGATCCCTTTAGTACCGGTTGGTTACACCAACCGGTACTATAAGGTTTGGGGGCTTTCTAGTTTTATGATTTCTTTTTCATTTAATTTTGTGTTTCCATTTTAATTCTTTTTCGTTTGCTGGTATTTTACGATACTACACATTGTACACGTTATGCATATATATATATATATATATATAATTTCTAGTAGAACCAATCATGCATATATATATCATCAATGTCTCACAAACCACCATATTAATTAATTCACACAAACACACATGTATAGCTATATACAATTTCTCCTACATATGCATGTTGCCTTCGGAGCCAGTGGCATTAGCCTAATTGGTGCCTTCGGAGCACGATGACAATTGGAAGAGGTTTTCATGGGGGCGGTAGCGGGTAATAGTATTCTCCCTTCGGATTTATGACCTGGTCGAGCAAAAATCCCGCTATTTCCTCTTGAAGTGCTTCTACGTGCTCGCTTTCTATGAGCTTGTCCCGCACCTCTGTGGAACTGTTAAGAAAGAGATCAATATGCATGTGTATTAGTTGCGTGACTAGATATCGATAATGCTGTAAAAATTGTGAATAGTGTTCTGACAAGGGTACCCATTCCTGTCTTTGAGATCTGCTCCTTTCGGACGCCACCATGCGAATGTTCTCGCAAACGCAGAATGCACACAGATCAGTCCCTCACGCTTCTGTGGCCTTTACGAAAATGGAATTTGATCAGATAATAATTAATCAAGCATGATAATTAAAGAGATGGCAGCTAGCTAGCTAGCTAGTACTACTTAATTACTTACCTTGGGTCGAAACCATTTAAGCTTTTTTTTCCATTCGCTTTCCGTGACGCTGATGAACCTTGCCCAAGCCCTGCCCGCTGACAAAGAAAATGAATAAAGGGGTTATTAAATAGTTCATATCATGAAATGACGAACTAAATAGGCCGAGATATATAGTTAATAATGATTGAAATTACATTGACTATCCCAAACAAGATGTTATAGTCAGTATTTGCTTTGAGTAGTGAGTCCAGTATTTCAACTGTTCCGGCGTCAACTTTAATGATACACAAGATCCAGTGATATGTGCATGCACACACGTTTGCATGTCTTAATTAAGCGGGCATATGTAAGCAAAAACATGTAGCTAGCTAGTAGGCAAAAACAGAGAATTTGTAGTACAAGACAGTATGACTCACTGGAAGTTGTAAGGAAGTAGCATATCTTCATTGTATTTGAGGCGCTTCAAGAACTCTAGCATGTTGTCCTCTACGGCCTTTTGATGATGTGCATTTATTTTCCATGTGTATTCATTAACGGTGTTTGGGTCAATGAACCCAATGCCAAAGCGTCCACCTTTTCTCATTTCATATATCTTCATCCTGCATAATACCACAGAAAAGAATATAGTGAGGATAATTACAGGTAATGATTGATCAAAAGGATCACTATAGCTAGCTTGAGACTTAAATTACAGAAAGAAATCACTTACAGACAATAGCAACCGGCGATAGATTTTTCGAGTGCGTCTTGATTGTATAACTGAAACAGTTCGAGAATACTCAATGGATGTAGCTTTCTCATGGAAGTAATGCTCCTCCTTGAAATTCACCATGACGGACAATCGATTGGAAATCTTGGTAATGTTCATGTACCATTGATGCAATTCATACATTCTCGTTGGGATGTTCTTGACCTTGTCTGGCTTGACCAAAGGTTGGCCCCGGACATATTTCCGTTTTATTTCATCCTCTGTAAGTTACTGTGCATGGGCTCGATCTCGAGGAGTTGTCCAACAGTGATGTTGAGAACTTCAGCCTGCATTATATGGTCCTTGGTTATTACCACATTGCCCACCTCGGGAACATAAACTGTTTGCCCACAATAATATTGGGCACAGATTGTCACGTGTTGTTGGCACAACAAGCGAGGGATCGATTGCGCGCCTTTGTTCTCCCAGTGGGAATGGTTTTCCGCATTTTTTGACAGCTGCTTGTTGTTTTCTCGATCCCGAGCTCGCCTCCTTACGTAGACGTGCTCGATTTAACTTCCTGATGTGGCGCTCATAGTCTATTTCAACAGGCTTGGGAGCTGGTGGCTGAGCCATACAAATGAAGTGGTCAATCTTTTCCTTAGGCACTTTCTCCCTTGGCGGCGGTTGCGGTTTTGGTGCAAAATGGGCTTCCACCTGGGCCTTCGATATGGCTGCGTTTTCCTCCTCGGACCTGTCACAAGGCCTCCGCGGAAGAGGCGTGAGGCTTGGACCATATTTATATCGCTTGCCTCCTTTGTACTTCCTCTACTACCTCGACTCGTACCGCTACGCACCAAAGCTGCGGCGTGTCTCTTCTGCGATTGATGAGGCGGCAGAGACTGCTGACGGGGCTGAGTTGGACGAGGAGGAGTGGCCTGAAGCTGTGCCGGACTTGGAGGAGGAGTGGCCTAAGGTTGTGCCGGACTTGGAGGAGGAGTGGACGTCTGACGCTGTGGCGGACTTGGAGGAGGAGGAGTGGCCTGACACTTTGCCGGACTTGGAGGAGGAGTGGCCTGAGGTTGTGCCGGACTTGGAGGAGGAGTGGACGTCTGACGCTGTGGCCGACTTGGAGGAGGAGGAGTGGCCTGACACTTTGCCGGACTTGGTGGACTTGCAGGAGCGGAGTCTTCGACTCGGTGGCAGACTTCGACGAGGAGTCGGCTGATGCGGTGTCGGTGGCCTTCGAAAGATGATGCAATCCTTTTTCCATAGGATGACACGATTTTTGGCCTCTCCGAGAAAGTGCTCGTCGTCACCTCCAGAAATGTCAAGCTCTAGGTCCGAATATGGGTCCACCACCTCATCAACCAAGACACGAGCATAGCCCGCTGGAATCGGGTTGCAATGGAAGGTTGCCTTGGGGGGATTTGTAAAAGCAACGGCGTCCGCCACCTTCATGGATATGTTCTTCATTTTGACGTGTAGCTCGAAGTTATTGTTATCCGTGATTTCATCCAAGGGGTATCTATACAGCATTGCGTCGTCATATGAGGAACCCACGCTGATTCTCGGCATTGATGTGGCAGTGCTATCCAATCTTTGGATCAGCCGCTAGCTGCAGCTGCTGAGACCCACTTTGCTGGCTAAGTGAGTCGATCTGCTCCTGCTGCCGCTGGAATTTGACTACCAATTCCGCTTGACTTGCTTCTAGTCCTTGAAGGCGTTCATAGTCCCGCTTCCTCTGCTCCTCCTCCATCTTCCTCTTCTTCTCCTCCGCAATCTTCTTTCTCGCACGGGTTACGTAGTCATTGTTCCATCTGAAAACCCCTCATACCACGGAATAGCGCCCTTGCCTCGTGTTCTTCCCGGGTGTTCAGGATTTCCCAGGGCACGCGTAAGCTCGTCGTTCTCTCTGTTGGGCTGGAACACCCCCGTTCGTGCCTCTTATATTGCAACAAGTATCGCATCGTCGGCTCCCATCAGACTTGCCGTCGTCGAAACATTGCCTGTCTTCGGGTCCAACTCCCCCCCATGCGCATAGAACCAAGTCCTGCACCTGGGGGGCCAGCTCTTAGTAACCGGAGTGACACCTGCATCCTCCATCTCTTTCTCAGACTTATCCCATGTAGGCATTGCCACCGCATAGCCACCTGGCCCCAGCTTATGGAACTTATCCTTTTTTTCGGCATTCTTCTTGTTTATTCTCGACCGTTCCTTAGCTAATTCCGAATCTTTGAATTTCACGAAATCGTCCCAATGAGCACGTTGGTTCTCTAGTGTTCCCTCGAATACTGGAGTCTTCCTTCCTCCCTTGATGTACTTGTCCCATTCACGATTCTTGTGGTTCTTGAATGCAACCGCCATCTTCCTAAGAGCAGCGTCCTTGACTTTCTGCACATCTGCTTCTGTGAAATGATCTGGTAGGGTGAAATTTTCCATGAGAGTATCCCAAAGCAGTTCTTTTTGTCTTTCGTCGACAAAAGTAACATCTGGACGTGGAGCAGCGTCCTTTTTGTCTTTTTGTCTTTTATCTTTTGCTGGCTCTCTCCATTCTTGAAGGGAGATCGGGAGTTGGTCCTTCACAACAACTCAAGACCGACGAACGAACTTGTCCGCAATCTTCTTAGGCGCTAATAGTTCGCCATTAGGTCTGATTGCCTCGATATTGTACTTTACGCCCTCCTTCAACTTTTTGTTCGAGCCTTGTTTCGTCCTTTTGCCTGAAGATTTGCTCGATCCGGATGGCTGAAAGAACAAAGATCGATTCGTTAATATATCTTCAAGTCATTTAAAACATGTGATGATCACCAGATGCCTGCTTATATAAATATATATACCTCGCCGGTCTTTGTTGTTTCAAGATCAACATTTTCTTCATCATAATCATAATCATAGTTCATGACTTCATCAATTCGGTCGTCGCGATCGAATATCATATCACCCTCTCCGGTGTTGTTTAGAAATTCGGAGCCGTCATAATCTTCTTCATTACGATCATCATCTGGCCCGTTAGGATGGCGTATCATATCGAACATGGCCTGTTCTCCCTCTCTGCCGGTATTGTCCGCCATAGCTTTTATTTAAATAATCCAAAAGAAATATAAAACAATTTAGTATTCAAATTACATCGTCTCGAATAATAGATATAATCTCGAATACATCGTCTCGAATAATAGATATAATCTCGAAAACATCGTCTCGAATAATAGATATAATCTCGAATACATCGTCTCGAATAATAGATATAATCTCGAAAACATCGTCTCGAATAATAGATATAATCTCGAATACATCGTCTCGAATAATAGATATAATCTCGAATACATCACTGGCTAGGTAGCTAATAAAGATCGAATACTACTGAAGAATCTAGGACACTTTCGCGGTTCCTGCGGCGCGGGCTGTGGACACCCAAAGAGAAGGAACCCTCATAGGATCATAGCTGAAGTGAGATCCCTGAAGAAACTGCCAGGTATTGGAGAACCTGCCGCCCTCTAACGCAACCATGTAGCGATGGACGTGCTCGTCCTCCTCCCTGACACGGTGACGTACCACCTCCGGCGGGGCCGGCTCCCTCCGCGCCAAACTGGCCCATGCGAACGCCACCAAACGAGATCAGGGTCGACGACGGGACCCGGGGCCGGGTTCCTCATCAAGCGGCGCGCCCCTCCAGGCAGCATCTCCCAGTGCCAGCCCGGCGGAGCCCAGTCCCGGACATGGGTCAGCCGGACGTCGTCGCGGACATGTCGGCCGCGAGGATGCGGGCCGGGCATCATCGAGAACAAATACTAGCTATATGCCCGCAAAAAGTAACATTTTTTAATGATTGGATTTTGATAACTAAAATTTCTAACATTTGTATATAACACTAATTATGCTATCATTGCATATGTCAAAATTCTATATGCTATTTCATACTAATTAAGCATCTAACACTAAAAACAGAAAAAACAACTTCTATACATCCATTAAAAAACAGAAAAACAACATTATATAAAAAATCCCATACTAATTAAACACTAATTATATCCATCTAACATGCATTCATACATATATACTAGTGAAAAATAATAATCTAAAAATCTAAACTAATTAAACATACAAAATACGTATATACTAATATATACGTGTGTGTGTGTGTGTGTTCATCATGCTTGTGTGTGTGTGTGTGTTCATCATGCTTGTGTGTGTGTGTATGGGCTCGGGGAGGGGCGACGCCCATGGTGGCCGCCGGGGGAGAGGGAGAGGGGTTAGAGGGGGAGAGCTCACAACGGGGCGACGGTGACGGCGAGGCGACGGCCGGGGGCAGCGATGGGCCGGGGTGTGACGCGGGGACGGCGACACGGGGACGGTGCGATGGGGACGGGCCCGGGGCGGCGAAGGAGACGAGGGCGGCGAGGGGATGGGGCGGCGATGGGGACGGGCCCGGGGCGGCGAAGGAGACGAGGGCGGCGACGGGGACGGGGGCGGCGATGGGGACGGGGGCGGCGACGGGGACGGGGGCGGCGACGGCGTCGATCGATCGGGGCGGGCGGTGCTTCAATGGGGAAACAGAGGAAGAAACAGAGGGAGAATGAAATTTTTCGAAGTGTTGTATATATAGAAGGCACCTTTAGTACCGGTTGGAGCCACCAACCGGTACTAAAGGTCTGTTTTGGCCAGCCCAAGCGGCGGGAAGCGACCCCGTTAGTACCGGGTGGTGTCACAAACCGGTACTAAAGCCCCCTTTAGTACCGGGTTTGTGCCACGACCCGGTACTAAAGAGAATCTGGCGCAGGTCTTGATCTTGACAAGTTTAGTCCCACCTCGCTAGCCGAGGGGCGACTGACCGGTTTATAAACCCCCGTGCGGTCGCTCTCTCGAGCTCGTCTCCAAAGCAGGCCTACAGGGCCTACGTGTTCTTTGTTGCCCTGTGGGCCCACTTGGCCTTTGCGGGCCTGCATCCTGGCCCAACAACATGTTGGGTTTCTAGTCGTATGCAGGCCGCTCTAGCCTAGTAGGCGGGCTTTTTTTATTTTTTTTGTGTTGTTTTTTTTGTGTATTTAGAGTTTCTTTGTGAATATTTTTGCTTTAGTCGTATGAATGAATTTGTTTGCACATAAAATTTCTTCGTGTTTCAAATGCCAAAACACATAACTACCCTAACTATTACAGAGATTCCCCTCTGGGTGTGAAACATAGAAGAAAGTGATGATAGTGAAGCCGATCACATCCTGCATCTTTGGGTGTGAAACTTTTTCTTCGCGTGTGTCCCTTTGCGCCGTAACCATGGAAAATCTTCATCATTTAACGGGATGCTCGGGTCAATATTCATTGTGAATGGAGCAATTTCATCAAACTTTTCATAATATTTTGACTTGTCTGTCTTGTCACCCACTCCCACGATGTTTCTCTTCCCAGAAAGAACTATGTGCCGCTTTGGCTCATCGTACGATGCATTCGCTTCCTTATCTTTTCTTTTTCTTGGCTTGGTAGACATGTCCTTCACATAGAAAACATGTGCCACATCATTGGCTAGGACGAATGGTTCGTCTGCATATGCAAGATTGTTGAGATCCACTGTTGTCATTCCGTACTGCGGTCTTCCGTTACCCTGCCTCGTGTCATATTGAACCATTTGCACCGAAACAAAGGGACCTTTAAACCATGTCGATAGTCAAGTTCCCATATGTCCTGTATATAACCATAATATGTTTCCTTTCCCGTCTTGGTTTCTGCATCAAAGCGGACACCACAGTTTTGGTTGGGGCTCTTCTTATCTTGGGCGATCGTGTAAAATGTATTACCATTTATCTCATACCCTTTGAAAGTCATTATATTCGAAGATGGTAACTGGGACAACAAGTACATGTCATCTTCAATAGAGGTGTCATGCATGGTACCTGTCTGCAACCAGCTGGCTAAACTCCTGGTTTGTTCACGTGTAATCCAGTCATCAGACCGCTCCGGGTGTTTGGAGCGTAGCAAATTCTTGTGTTCATCCATATACGGAGCCACCAAGGCGGAATTCTGTAGAACTGTGTAGTGTGCTTCGGTGAGAGAATGTCCGTCCATACATATTGTTTGTTCCTCCTAGCGTGCCTTTTCCATCGATGGGCCCTTATGCCGCGATTCAGGAACACCAATCGGCTTAAGGTCAGGAATAAAGTCAATACAAAACTCAGTGACCTCCTCATTTTGATGGCCCTTGGAGATGCTTCCTTCTGGCCTAGCACGGATATGAACGTATTTCTTTAAGACTCCCATGAACCTCTCAAAGGGGAACATATTGTGTAGAAATACAGGACCCAAAACGTTAATCTCTTTGCATAGGTGAACTAGGACGTGCGTCGTGATGTTGAAGAAGGATTGTGGGAACACCAACTCGAAACTGACAAGACATTGCACCAAATCATTCTGTAACCTTGGTATGATTTCTGGATCGATTACCTTCTGAGAGATTGCATTGAGAAATGCACATAGCTTCACAATGGCTAATCGAAGGTTTTTCGGTAGAAGCCCCCTCAATGCAACCAGAAGCAGTTGTGTCATAATCACGTGGCAGTCATGAGACTTTAGGTTCTGGAACTTTTTCTCTGCCATGTTTATTATTCCCTTTATATTCGATTTAGAAGCCGACGGTACCTTAATACTAGCAGGCATTCAAAGAAGATTTCCTTCTCTTCTTTGGTAAGAGCGTAGCTTGCATGACCACGATGTATGCCGTCTTCTCCGTGCATACGTTGCTGGTCCTCCCGTGCCTCGTGTGTATCTTTTGTCTTCCCATACACGCCCAAGAAGCCAAGCAGGGTCACGCAAAGATTCTTCATCACGTGCATCACGTCGATTGCGGAGCGGACCTCTAGGTCTTTCCAATATGGCAGGTCCCAAAATATAGATTTCTTCTTCCACATGGAGTGCGTCATTCGGCGTCCCTTCGGAACAGGTTATGCGCCAGACCCTTTCCAAATATCACCTTCAAATGCTTGACCATATCATGTACATCAGAAAGAAGACGGTGGCGAGGCTTCGTCCGGTGATCCGCCTCACCTTTGAAATGCTTGCCTTTCTTTCTTCACGGGATGCCTGCTCGGAAGAAATCAACGATGTCCTGGTACACATTCTTCTTACAACTATTCAAATATATATCTGTCGGTATCATCCAAACAGTGCGTGCATACCGGTATCCCTTGTTTGTCCGTCACGAAAGGTTATTGAGAGCGGGCCAATCATTGATGGTCACGAACAAAGAACGCCTTTAGGTCAAATTCTTCCCCATGTGCTCATCCCACGACGCACCTGTTCCATTCCACAGTTGTAAGAGTTCTTCAACTAATGGCCTTAGGTACACATCAATGTCGCTGCCGGGTTGCTTAGGGCCTTGGATGAGCACCGGCATCATAATGAACTTCCGCTTCATGCACAACCAAGGAGGAAGGTTATACAAACATAGAGTCACAGGCCAGGTACTATGGTTGCTGCTCTGCTCCCCAAAAGGATTAATGCCATCTCGCGCTTAGACCAAACCATACGCTCCTTGCGTCATCCGCAAACTCCTTCCGTACTTTCTTTCAATTTTTCTCCACTGCGACCCGTCGTGGGTACTCTCAACTTTCCGTCTTTCTTACGGTCTTCTTCGTGCCATCGCATCGCCTTTGGCATGCTCTTTGTTTTGGAACAACGTTTCAACCGTGGTATTATAGGAGAATACCACATCACTTTGGCAGGAATCTTCTTCTGGGCGCCGCCCTCGACATCACCAGGTCATCGCGGCTGATCTTATAGCGCAATGCACCACATACCGGCAAGCGCTCAAATCCTCGTACTCACCACGGTAGAGGATGCAATCATTAGGGCATGCATGTATCTTCGCACCTCTAACCCTAGAGGGTAGACAACCTTCTTTGCTTCAGACGTACTCCGGGCAATTCGTTGTCCTTTGGAAGCATATCCTTTATCATTACCAACAACTTTCCAAATCCCTTGTCGGATACACCATTCTCGCCTTCCATTGCAGCAATTCCAGTGTGGTGCCCAGCTTTTTCTTGTCACCTACGCAATTCGGGTACAACAATTTTTTGTGATCATCTAACATGCGCTGCAACTTCTTCTTCTCCAAATCACTTGCGCAGTTTTTCTTTGCATCGGCAATGGCCCGACCTAGATCATCAACGGGCTCATCTGATGCCTCTTCTTCAGCTTCTTCCCGCATTGCCGGCTCAGCTTCTTCCCGCATTAACGGCTCAGCTTCTTCCCCCACTGTTGTATCTTCGTATTCAGGGAACCCATGGCCAGGATAGCTGTCGTCGTCCTCTTCTTCTTCATTGTCTTCCATCATAACCCCTCTTTCTCCGTGATTGGTCCAAACATTATAGTGGGGCATGAAACCGGACTCAAACAGGTGGACGTGAATGATTCTTGACGAGAGTAATTGCGACCATTCTTACAGCCAGCACATGGACAAGGCATAAAACCATCCGCCCGCTTGTTTGCCTCAGCAAGAAGCGTAAAAGTATGCACGCCCTCAACGAATCGGGAGAGCATCGGTCATCGTACATCCATTGCCGGCTCGTCTTCATTACACAACACCGAATAGACCAAATGAATACAAGTTCATTCATAAAGTTCATACAACACTTAAATGCAACAAACAAATAACTCTCAAGCTAAAGCATTTAAATGCAACAACAAATGCGATCAAGATCGCAACTAAGGTAACAATTGATCCAACAGCATAATGATACCAAGCCTCACTATCAATGTCATATATTCTCATCTTTCAAATCTTCAAGCGCATTTTCTCCATCTTGATCTTGTGATCATCGCATTTACATCGGCAACATGCAACTCCAATTCCATCTTCTCCCCCTCAATTCTTTTCAATTTTTCTTTCAAGTACTCGATTTCTCTTTCAACTAAATTTAACCTCTCGACAATAGGGTCGGTTGGAATTTCTGGTTCACATACCTCCTAGATAAAAATATCTATGTCAACTTGATGGGCATAATTTGTCATAAATACGAAATGCAACAAATAGTTTTAAAAGAGAATATACCACATCCGAATCATAACAAGGACGAGGGCCGACGGGACGGATATCAAAACCATGGCACTATGTATAACAAACAACGTACGGGTAAGATAGTTATACGAGTAACTATATATCCAAGTCACACAAACCTCAATTTTTTATATAAAATTTCATGAACAAGAGGCTCACCACAAGGTGGTGCCGGCGACGGGACGGTGCGGGCGATCAACGGTGGTTACGACGGAGATTTAGAAGGCACTAAGTAAAACACACCTACATATGCAAACTAAGTGTTATTTTTGACCTCAAATTGCATATAAATCAAACACTAGCACATATATATATATTTCCTCCTAAATTACTAAACTCACAAATTAATCACTATATAAAGCATTGCAAGAGCTAATCTAGCAATGAGAGATGAAAGGACAAAGTTGCTAACCTTTGTGATCATTTGAATGGATGGGGCCTTCAAATCTTGACAAATTTTGGGCAAAATGTGTGATGAGCTCGAGAGGAAGAGGGGAAGAACAGAGAGGAGAGGGGAAAGGGGAAGAACAGAGCGAGCTCGGGTGGACGAAGGGTTTATGTAGGACGACCTTTAGTACCGGTTCGTGCCAAGAACCGGTACTAAAGGGCCTGGAGGGGCCCCAGTCTGACAACATCCTGCCACCACTCTCATTAGTACCGGTTCGTGGCACGAACCGGTGCTAAAGGTTAGCCACGAACCGGTACTAATGAAAGCGGCCCGGCTAGCCGTTGGAACCGGCACTAATGTATACATTAGTGCCGACTCAAATTCAAACCGGCACTAATGTGCTTCACGTTTGACCCTTTTTCTACTAGTGTAACAGATCAGTAGGAGGCACGACAATAGAAGCAAGACCAATAATCTCATCCTTATTAGGTGATTCTCTATCACGGGGTTGTCTACGAAATTTAGCAAAATTAAACTCATGTTTCATATCCCCCAAGCCAATTTCAACAATATCCTTTTCACAGTCAATCTTAGCTTTAACAATATTCAAGAAGGGTCTACCAAAAATAATGGGACAAAAGTCATCTTGTGGGGAACCAAGAACAAGAAAATCAGCAGGATATTTAACCTTCCCACACAAGACTTCAACATCTCTAACAATCCCAAATGGCTTAATAGTATCCCTATTAGCGAGCTTAATAGTAAAATCAATGTCTTCTAATTCAACGGGTGCAATTTCATGCATAATTTCTTTATATAAATCATGGGGTATTGCACTAGCACTAGGACCCATATCACATAAGCCATGATAGCAATGATCTCCTATTTTACAGGCATGCCTACGACAGGTCTATGTATCTCAGTATCTGGTCTAGCAATATTAGCAGTCTCACCACAGAAATAAATACCATGCCCATCTAAATCATCGTCTAGGAGATCTATAACCATAGCAACACTAGGTTCAACTTTGATTTGCTCAGGAGGTGTATAAGTCCTAGTATTACTCTTACGAACAACAGTTGAAGTTTTAGCATGATCCTTTATCCTAACAGGGAAAGGAGGTTTCACAACATAAGTAGTAGGAACAATAGGATCACTATAGGTGATAGTCTTTTCTTCAACTGTAATAGGTGCAACTACTTTCACTTCAACGGGAGGATTATATTTAAACCATTTCTCCTTAGGGAGATCAACGTGAGTAGCAAAAGATTCACAGAAAGAAGCTACTATCTCAGAGTCAAGTCCATATTTAGCGTTAAATCCACGAAAAGCATCGGTATCCATAAAAGATTTAACACAATCGAACTTAGGTGTCATACTTGACTCCTTACCATCGCCGGAACCCCAATCTTGAGAGTTGCGTTGAATTCTTTCCAATAAGTCCCACTTGAAATCAATAGTCTTCAGCATATAAGAACCAGCACAGGAAGTATCAAGAAGGTTGCGATCATTGAGAGAAAGCCGAGCATAAATTTTTTGAATAATCATTTCCTGGGAGAGCTCATGATTGGGGAATGAATATAACTTTGACTTAAGCCTCCCCCAAGCTTGAGCGATGCTTTCTCCTTTGCGAGGCCAGAAATTATATATGTAATTGCGATCACGATGAACAAGATGCATAGGATAGAACTTCTGGTGAAATTCCAACTTCAATCGTTTATAATTCCAAGATCTCGTATCATCACATAGCCTATACCATGTCAATGCATCTCCCTTCAAAGATAAACGGAAGACATTCCTTTTGACAACATCATCGGGAATACCTGCAAGCTTAAATAATCCACAAACTTCATCCACAAAGATAAGGTGTAAAATCGGAATGCAATGTTCCATATCCTGAAAATGGATTAGCTAGCAGTTTCTCTATCATACCCGAAGGAATCTCAAAGTAAATATTTTCAAAAAGTTCAGTAGGTTGAGGAGCAACTCTTTGCTCTTCTGGTCGGGGTGAAGATACCCTGAACAAGCCCCTCAAAGGATTAGTTTCCATAGTGACAAGTAACAGAAAATTTCAGCACACAATATAAATGTTTCCTTACCAAGTTCAACTCACCAAAAGCGCTACACTCCCCGGCAACGGCGCCAGAAAAGATTCTTGATGACCCACAAGTGTAGGATCTATCATAGTCCTTTCAATAAGTAAGAGTGTCGAACCCAACGAGGAGCAGAAGGAAATGATAAGCGGTTTTCAATAAGGTTTTCTCTGCAAGCACTAAAATTGTAGGTAATAGATAGTTTTGTGATAAGATAAATTGTAACAAGTAACAAGCAATGAAAGTAAATAAAGTGCAGCAAGGTGGCCCAATCCTTTATGTAGCAAAGGATAAGCCTGGACAATTTCTTATAATGAGGAAGGAGCTCCCGAGGACACATGGGAATTATTGTCAAGCTAGTTTTCATCACGTTCATATGATTCGCGTTCGGTACTTTGATAATTTTATATGTGGGTGGGCTGGTCACTACAAAAAAATACACTTCCGTGATGACACGTGTTTGTTACAGTAGGTCGCGTTTTTTGTCATGCATGTACATCCATGACAAATTTATGACAGAATCAAGATAGTCATACCTGTGCTGTCGTAGAAGTGTTCCATGACATTACCAAAATTATCATCATGGAAGTGTCCACTTCCATGACGATAAATCACGCGTCACAGAACTGCTTTAGTCAAGGGTGACCGACACGTGGCATCCATCTTAACGGAACGCCGTTAAGCTATCAGGTCGGGTTTTGGATCCGATAACCCGTTAATAGCCACGACCAATGGGGATTTTCCATGTGTAAAATCATCATTAGCTGGAGGAAACACGTGTCGGCTCACCGTTGGGACAGATGTCATCTGCTCATTGGACCGAAGGCGCCTAGGATACGGCGACACATGGCACGGCCCAACAAAGGCCCTTTCCTGTGAAAAGGCCGGCCCGTTTGACTTGGTCAAAAGGAGGCGGGCCGGCCCACGGAAAGCCTGTTAACGGCTTGTTCGCATATAGCCCATTTACAGCCCGCTAACCCACGGCCCATTACGCCCTATCTGAATTAGGCCCAGTAGCGTCATCTGGGCCGTCCAATATGATTCAACCCGTTTTAACTTCCGGCCTGTGTGTGGCCCATGACTTCTTTCGGCCCATATGAGGACCTTTGTAACTCTTGGCCCATTAACGGCCCGTGGTGAAACTGGCCCGTAATGAACAGTGTATCACTTTATACCCATTAACGGCCCGTTATTCCATTGGGTCGTTTCCAGCCCAAGTTATCTTTCGGCCTTCTCAGGGCCCATTGATTCTTGGGCTCATTTGCAGCATTCGGTTACATACGGCCCGTTACTGTCATTTTCTGCTTGTGGGCCAAATTCAGCCCGTCGTTACAGTCGGCCCGTTTGCGGACCGTTAATACGTTGGGCCGTTTTCATGTCAAAAAAACCCGTTGGGCTGTTTTCATAGAGTTATCAAATACGGTCTATTAACGGCTCGTTATGGTCCACCAATAGTACGGCCCATGATTGGCGAAATGATGATACGCCCCGTAGAAGGCCCATGGATCCTACGACCTGTATGAGGCCCATGGATAGTACGGCCCGTAGAAGGCCCATGGACCCTACGGCCCGTAGAAGGCCCATTGATCCCTAAGGCCCGTATAGAAGGCCGATGGAACCTACGGCCCGTATAGAAGGCTAATGGTTCTACGGCCGAACGAAGGCCCATGGATCATACGGCCTGTAGGAGGCCCATGGTTACAACAATCCATGTGTTGCCATGATTATTTTGGCCTAGTTACCAAAAATAGGCTATTGTGGCCACTAGAAAAACACAGAAAAAGAACTGCAGTGACTATAAGCAAACAACTAAACAAGACAATAAGGAAATAAATAAGCAAGAAATTAAGGCTAGCCTATTACCGCTATTACACATATTACATCCACTAGGCATCAAAGTTCGCCACCAGTGCAAATATAGGGAACAAAGCAGCATATTACATACACTTGGCCGTCAAAATTGGCCACCAGTGCAAATAAACGCGGCAGCAAAACAAGAGCATAACTGAAACAACTTCAGAAGAGCTCAAGAAACGTTATCCTGGGTATCCACCATGCTGGCAATAAGCTTAGCAAGCTGATTAGCTTTGTCCTGTTTGGCGCTAAAATCCTCCAACGCTTGTTGTAGCACCGTAAAGTATGCATCCGAATGCTCCAGGACTTCCGCAGTCCTTCCGCTTGTCGCAAAGACAGCTGATCGATGTCTTTCAGCTGCTAGTTGAGACTCAAGAAACCGAACTGATTCACACGGTGAGGATGAATAGCTGGTGCATGCGGTAGTGGCCAAGAATCGAACACTAAACCAAGACAGGACTTTGGGGTTGTCTCATGTCTTCAAGATAGTCTTCCTTAGCTGTTTTATCAGCTTTGTTGGAGACCAACAAGGATGTGTCACTATCCTGAACCTTATCTGCATTACTTCCTTTACCATTGCTTAATAAGGCACTCTTCCCCAATATTCTGTCAACATTCTAAAAGAAGAAACAAGCAGACAAATAACAAGTTTAGCATGTACTAGTATATGAAACTCATTTCGGTGAACCAGTTCATTAGTAAGGTGGACAGGATTAAACTATGAAGTCTTCTATTGCCAAGTACTAGTACATAATAAAAGCATCAAACAAACATATATCTATGTCCTATGGTCACTGCATTGTCTTGCCAAATCAAAATAAAGACACGGTTCAAATCATATCAGTTCAAGACAAAGCAACAGTGAAGGAATACAAAGTGTGGGAAACTACACGGCACAACAAGATTTCAGATGGATACCACTGGTCTACATGTACAACAACACTATTGGCTCTGTTGTGATGCTAGTAATGTGCATGATATGAAAGTCAACTGTATACACAATTGAAATTGAAATCAAAAGAGCTATTGATAAGAGCAAACCTGTTAAAGAAACATGCGTGAACATACCTGCCGTGCCATTGGAGTTTCGATTGGATCCTTCAATTTAAAAATAAGTTTGTATGAGTAAATCAATGATACAAGAGCAAAGCAATCATAGTTAAAAAAGGGGCGCCTAAGCGAGCGGTTAAGCGCGCCTAGGCTCTAGGCGTTGGCAAAACGCATTGCGCATAACTACGCTTAATCTGTGCATAAATGTGCATAAGCATGCGCTTTGGTCAGTAAAGTGCAAGGCGGTGGCAAAACGCACAATTAACGCCTAGCGCTTTGTTGAACTATGATAGCAATGGAATCTTAAATTAGAACAGTTGTTCTTGAGGTTTAGGCACTTGTTCTACATGAACAAAGTACAATAAGACGCAAGAATATAATACTTAAAAAATAGAAAATGAGCTCATAGACCTTACCACATTCTTGGTTCGGGACCAGTACAGAACAAGGCGTTCCTCAAATCATCGCCCAAGAAATGTGTCTCAGGAGAACGTAAGGGAATTTGATGAGTTTCTTTGCGGGTGAAGTACGTTTTCTTCAGGTAATTCCGATACTGCCACCAAGCATTCTTGAAGATAGCAGAGGTATTAGCACAGGTTACCTCATCCTGAGTTTCCAAATCGTTCCTTCTCTATAGAGAAAAATGGGAAAATTTGCTGTATTATAACCATCATGGAGGTAGGATGTATGGGACGAAGCAAAGTAATTGCCATGAATAACATTACTTACACATAACTCCTGGACAAACACCTGCAACAGGCATTTTCCTTCATCTTCAGTATAATATTTCCAAGATGGGAAGATACGCACATACGATTTAACAACATCAAATGCGATAGATGCTAAACTACGAGTGGCTGGTTGTGCTTCCTCCACGGGAATAGGTGTACTAACTGGTGGAGCTGGGGTTCGCCGTGATAGTACTGGACCTTTGGGCACCGGAGCTGCCTTACTAACTGCTATTGTTTGGGAGCTCTGTGGTGGAGATGGTGCTGTGTCAACAGGAACTGGGTTACTATCGGCTGGGGTTGGGGTTAGATTGGGTGAAGCTGGTTCTCTGTCCATCGCAGTAGGGGTACAATCTAAGTAGAGTTTGGGTTATGTGTGGTAGGGCTGGTTCTTGTGCATGTACAACCGGGTGCTATCTCCACCAATAGGTAGCACTGCTTTTATTTGAAGACCGTGTTTTATTCCGCTAGATCTGGCACCACCGGTCCAATTCAAATGGCTGAGAAACTGAAACATAGTTGAATGTACATACATTGTATGAGAGATAGATGCAATAGATAGTGTGGAAAAAGAGGGCATGAAATAGTTGACATGTATATTGTTTAACTAAAACGGATAGCATGACATAATTTCACATATATGATGTCTATCTAAACTGGATAGCATAGCATAACATAATTCAAAGATATGATGAATAACAAAACAGGATCGCATGACATAATTCACCTACATGTTATCTAAGTAATCAGAATCGCATCATTTAATTCACATATGTGATTTATATGCTAAACAGAGGGCATTCGATATGATGTCTGAACTAAGAACATGGTGTTGAATATTGTGTATATGATGTCTAAACTATGCAATGCAAAACACCGTATGCATGATATGAGCAGTATAACCGTGCCAAGTTAGAGCATACACCTCAGTAGGGGAATAGGACTGGTCATCTGTCTCTGAATCCATCTCTGAGGAGCTATCGGGACCCAACAAGAGATCTGCTTTGACAGGTAGCACTGTCTGCTCTGAAGGCCTTGTTTTCACTCCAGATTTTTCCATCTCCCACCCAAATGGCTGATTCACAGGAAGAGTAGTTTAATGTACAAACATTGTCGACAAATGGAAATGTAATGAAGAAAAGGATGGGCAAGATATCATTCAAATATATGATGCCTGGTTAAACAGGATGGCATTGCACATTTCACATATATTATGGCTGGCTAAAAGACATGAGACTGCATAATTCCCATATATGATATAGAAACTAAACAGGTGGCATTACAGAACATGTCTAAAATGACATATATGATGTCTAAAGTAGGCATCATATATAGCAACATATGCATGATATGACTAACATCATCATGCAAATGTAGAGCAAACACCTTGGGGGTAAATAGGAGTGGTCAGCGGCGTCTGAATCCGCCTCAGAACAGATATCTTCCTGTGGATTACAATCTGGCGAGGGGTGGGGAGGGTTTGACATTGAACCCACCATGGAGCGATGTCTGCATGACATTGTATTGCCCCGCAAAACTCTTCTCTTTTTCTCTACATGTTCAACATGACTGTGTACAATATCGACATGCATATGAAAAATATGGTGAGATTATGTAAGGAGAGTATGCAGAAATTTAGAGTGATGGTAACAACCGGTGGATGGATCAAAAATAATGATAGCAGGCTGATGATTGCTTTAAATTAATAAAAGATAGATGATGATTGCTTTACTATTTGTTTCCCACCCAAGATGAACAACATAGGCATACCCTAGGTGAACCAGATATTAGATGACATACTATTCATTGCTGCCTCGATATGTGCCCCACAACTAATTTAGAACTCAAGTTTGAACATGAATTTAGACCTGAGTTGGGAGTCCAAGAGCTGAACAGACGATAAAGTAAAGGTGTAAGTTTAAGGAATGCATAACATAAGCGTAAACAAAAGAGTGCGACCTCTCTTGTGGACCCGTGTACTCCTCGTGTTCATCTCATTGAGTCGATGATGGTGATGTTGGGGTGCGTAAGGCGGCGAGGAAGGAGATCTGAGGCGGTGAAAGACGGTCAGGAGTCGTGATGTTTGGTTTGGTGGATGCTTTTGTCAATGGAGCAGCTCAGGTGAGGTGGACGACGTCGGGGCAGGAGCAGGACAAACCACACAAAGTTCCCTTCGACACGTACCTGTAACTGAAGTAATTCTTTAAGGGCTCATTTGGCTTGCATGATTCTTAAAACGCAGGGATAGGAAAAACACCGGAATAGGATAGGAAAATGCACATGGTAAACAGAGCATTTGTAAACACAGGATTTCTATCAACTTGGGTGTTTGGTTTACAGGAATTGGAAGAGCAGAGGAATGCAAAGAAACATGGCCAAAATAAAGAGAAACCATATGAAAGCGTGTACAGTTAGAATGTTATTCTAGCACTAATGCACTTGGTCTAGTTTTCATGCATAGGATTTTGAAAACTAGGTCCAGGTGGATGTTTTGCTTCATTCCTTTCAACAAAATGCATGAATAGTTGAATGGTAGAGTGACATTGGAAAATTCCCTATTGCTATGTTTTTCCGTTGAACCAAAATAGCCCTAATGGATCGACGTGAATGTATAGTAATAAGTGACGCAACAAATGTACAACCTCTTTGTCGTAGCCGTGTCGACCTCAGCATCATTGGGTTGGTCGCTAAAGCAGTTGAGGCAGAGGTGGCTGTCGGAGGTGTGGAGGAAGATCCGAGGAATCAGAGACGGCGCCCGTGGCACCGCCTGCTTTTGATGGATCATTCTATCGTTGGAGCAGCTCCGGTGAGCCGTAAGACATCAAGGCTGAAGCAGCACAAGACAGACATCGTCAATCTCAAGTGGGATTCTAATAGCATCTCCAATAGATGATGAAAAATGGATGTAAAACTAACATCACCAAAAACCACCTGACTACAACAGATGAGGTAAAAACTGTTGACTCTGAACTTAACTATCGAAACTGAAATTAACTTTGGAATCTGAATGCTACTGTCGAAACTGAACGCAATGGTAGCAGAGAGACACTTGACAAGTAGTTTAGGGAGGGCCTGCAGTTCATCTTCAACTCAAGACACCCTCGAGCCGCCTGCCACCACCGGCCTCACCGCCGGCCCCAGCGCTGCCTCACCGCCCCGAAACAACTCGCCACCGCCGCCCCAGCCAGCCCTCTAGCCCCCCCCACCCTGAACCCTAAGATAGATAGTGGGGTACCTTTCCAGCGAGCCCCCGTCCCCGCTGCGGGTGGTTCTTCCTTAACTCCGGCGAGCCCCCCACCCAACCCCTGATAATCAACTGACCCAAAAGTAGATACAGTCGACTGAAGTGTGGCTTAATCGGAGCAGAGCAGAAGACGAAGCGTAGGGGAGAGCAGCAGCAAGAGCACTGGGCGAGCGAGCGATCGAGCGAGAGCCAGAGCAGCAGCAGTAGCGCGAGCGAGCGAGCGAGAGCCGGAGCAGCAGCAGCAGATCCGGCTGGTATGGACGCCGCCGCCGAAGGGGCCTCGCACTGGGGGAGAGCCGCTGTGGAGATGTAGACCGCGGTGCTGGCTTCAAGGTAGCCGGTCCATGGCGTTGCAGGATGGAGCACCGTCGGCGCCGGGAGGTCGAGTTAAGGAGAAGGTGTGATGCGATGAGTTTACAACCTCTTTGGTGGCGCTGAGTAGGCCTCGGCTTCGTCCGAGGAGTCGGTGAGGATGTTGCGGTTCCGGTGGAGCAGGTTAAGGCGGCGCTGTGGGGATGGACCAGCCGCGATAGAGGAGGCAATTGTCGGAGCAGCTCCTTGGAGGTAGAGGACGGGGCGGCTGAACCGGTGGGACGGCGAGATGGACGACAGATGCTCATCCGGGGAGGTGGACGAGGGACGTCGAGCTGTTGCGCTGGACGACATCGTCGGGGAAGAGGCTCCGGCTGGGCAGCGGTGATGTGGCGGACGGAGGAGGGTGGGGTTTCGCGGCTGGAGCAGAGAGGTTATGGCGGCCTGGGATTTCGAATGGCGAAAAGGGGGCGATGGGAGGGGTGAAGCATGACTTAGGGACGCGCTTTTCCAAAATGTAGGGTGTGTTACAAAAGTACCCCCACAGATTTGAACTAGCGGCCCTTTCGGCTCGAGGTTAGAAGGGGATTTCGCGTCGGGATTTGGCAGCTGGAGGGAGTTTTCGCGCTGTAATTTCGGGATAGCAAGGCGCGGGTTGTGAAGGCGCCAGTTTTGGGAGCACGATATCTGAATTTTCGGGATATAACAAGACGCGGGTTGAATTTTAGGGACAAGCCTAACGTGTAGTAATATTCTACTTGTACGTACCAAATCAATTCGCACTTCCCTCAACCAAAAAGAAAACAAAAAAAATAAAACTATTCACACCACACAAAGAGAGAGTCTTCCCCGTTTTACTATACAAATTCTATTCAAATTTACTCCCTCCTTCCATCTATATAGGGCCTAATGCGTTTTTTGATGCTAACTTTGACCAAATATTAGAGCAATGATATATGACATGCAACTTACACAAAGCACACCGTTAACTTCGTCTGTGAAAGGTTCTTTCAATGATATAATTTTCACATTGTGCATGTCATGTACTATTAATCTTGTCAATAGTCAAAGGCGGTCTTAAAAATCTCATTACGCCTCTATATAGATGGAAGGAGGGAGTATGAATCCATGTTATGTCCGATTAATTTTTTCGCTTTGCTGTATAATGCACGTAACCTACTCATACCAACATTTTAGTGCATTCCAAATGTCTATAATACCGCTGCAATTCGAACTAAATTTGAATTCGTTTCTCTATTTCAATAAGAATCTACAATCATGATTGTTGCCAACTTCAACCATCATTCGTGTATTACCTTAATAACACACCACATGATTACTATAGAGATAGATATGAACTATGTGTACTACATGAACTCAATTCTATTTTTGAATACACTTGATGTTGATTCAAATAATAGTACATTTGATGTAGTAACTATATATTCATAATCTAAACCATGTTCCATACGCATACACCGTGTTTATCACACAAAGTATAGTGCCCCCGCCCCCTACATTATGACAAGTATTTAGACCTGAGTTGCAAAAGCCACACATTAGCCCAAATTATAATCAATGTTGTACATTATGATATCTTCTTCAAGTATCCATACCCACCTTTTTATAATGAATTATGATGTTTGTTCGTCTTTTACACCTTCACGATCCTCTTCTATTTGTAGCTAGCTAGCGCTAATTTTCTATCATGCATGCACACGCCCGCCCCCCTCACACACCCTTAGCGTCCCCTCCATCACAAGACGCTCATTATTTATCTTTAGGTCGTCCACCAGCGGTGTGTGTAGGCCCCCGGCTCCTTCTTTCTGGCACACACCAGTCGATATACCTCTCTAGACAAGTGTGCCAACAACAAACACATATATACTTCCCCTCTTCTCTTCTCACCGTCCATGCCCCCATATGTCCAATACGATTCCACAGAGGTGCACACTCCCGCCCCTCTTTTCATTAGTCACATGCTCGCACACTCCTCCCCCCTCGACATGGTAGGCCTCTCGCACCACCTCCTAGCCACACTCTCTCCCCATGTCTGCCTCTCCGGACCTTATTTGCTTCTAACATATGCAGGCGTGTATATGAACTGATCTCCCTACATATAGCCAGGTCGACTATAACATATGCACCGATACACTTACCTCGCTAGTTATGTCTCTCCTTTTCTCGGACACACGATGGTTGATCTTCCTATGTAGTTACGCATGCTTACCACAACCATATCTTCTCCCCTCATCATCCTTGAATACCTCCAGACCCGTCTCTCACAAGGACGTGCATAGACATACAGACATCCCCCGCCCTCTCTTATTGATATTGCACTCATACCCTCCGTTTGTCTAGCAGGCCTCTTCCACCATTTGTAAGACGCCACTCCACCACCAACCCTCCGACGCTCTACCTTTGTCTTTTTCCCAACCTTATTCCTCTGCTGCACATATCCATGGATGTCGATCGATCTCCCTCAATACAGAGCTAGGTGTCTCTCCTTCCCCAGACATATACTAGTCGACCGGTCTCTACCCCCCCCCCCCCACACACACACACACCGATAGTCGAACGTTGTAGGTAGGTATCCATGCCATGGAGAAGAACTGCACCTCTGCCCTCTCAAATTCCAGTAGGCCAGCCGCCCTGTATCTTTGACGTGGGCAACCACAAATTCGATGGCACTCTTTATCGATCGCGCAGCCACACACTTCATCCATGTTTTCAATTCTATCAATATCTCACGTCCAAGACTCCGTTTCACACACATTGCATATGTTACGTTTTTCTGATTGAGATATCATCAACACATTGCCTCTGTTTCGCACAAACCATCTCTCTCACACCCACCCACGTATGTACCTGCACCTAAAGAAGAGGTGCACGTAGGACGCACATACTCACTTCTCGTTCCCGGCCACACCCGGGCGGGTACACGGTGGAGTTCGTTTCTGTACGAAAAGGCAGCCCACGTGATAATTTGACGCATGTAGCGGTTGTTTACTCGAAGGAGGGTCAGGTACCACGCCTAGAATATAAAACGATTGCCGTGGGGAAAATGAAAAAATGGGTTTGTCTCTCGTGAGTCTCGTCACACAATCTCACACAAGGCCGCCGTGGCCTCTCTCTCTCTCAGCGTTGGTCAGTGATCCAGCCGCATCCTGTCCGCCGGCGGAAAGGGAGGATGTGCATCGTCTCTCCATTCGACGGCGTTGAGGCAGCTCGTCCTGATCTGCGGTACCCGCCGTTCTCTCTGACCAAGCTCCGGCGCGGCAGGGCCTTTGCCACTTGCTCGCTGTCGCAGTATGGGCAGATCCCGAGCGCCGGCGCCCTCCTAGTAACATCCCGACGACCCTCAGGTACAGCTTCCTCCGGCCTTGCTCCACTGCCCATCTTCCCACGTTGTTGCATGTGGATCTTCTTTAGTTGTTTGCTTAAATCGTATCTCGGCCGGCGTATTTTCCATCTTGCAATCTCGTCCTCAAACCATTTTTGATAAACCACCATGTGCTATCTTTCCCTTTTACATGGAACATGCTTCTTTTTGTCGGCGATGTGTCTTCAACTCGTGTATTGGGTGGTAATTGTTTCCTTTCGACCTCCTTTTGCAAACAGGGCTATCCATTTTCACCTCGTTGTTATTATGATTTTTGGTGAGCTGCACAAATCACTTTTCTGAAGAGTGTTTTGTGCAGTTCCACCAAAATGTCACACGGGCAACATTTTTACATTTCTGTGGGACTGCGGAAAGGGAGATTGGTTTTGCTATCCTCCTCATCCAACTCCGTGCCTAATCTTCTCCGACAAGAAGTTAGTCCTAAAGAGAGATCGTAGAGGTGATCGGCTTCTATTTATGTGTGTTATGTTTCATCATCTAGTTCCACTATTATTGTAATCACACTGACTGGATATCTTTGCGAACAGGGATGGTCCGCCCGATTTTAGTGGAGCTGCACAAAATGATCGGATTGTGGTGTTCTTCATACACCTCTTTTTTGGCTACAGAGCTGGGTGAAACTAGCTGCCAAGCAATGAACACTGTGCCAAGGAAATGGAGCCATGCCTACGAACAACATCGATCAATTATATTTTTTTATTTATTTGTACACCTTCTCACAACTTTGTCTTCAGTTGTGATATGAATATTGGCGCTGATCTGCGAACCATTGAGATGCATTAGCTATGGTAGTTTCATTTGTATTTGATGGAATGTTGTAACGAGATAATCTCGAGGCAAGACACATGAATCCTAAGTTGAAACCTTTTTTTTCCTGCGGGAACCAGAGTTGAAACCTTCATAGCATCACAGTACAATTTCATCAAAATTATGCATTTATAAACAAATCCTGAAGGATTGATAGCAATGCCGTAAACAATTCAACTTCGCTTCACCGACATGTTGGACATCCTTCATCCGCTTCACCTGCCATGCAGCAATATTGAGTGCACACCACAACTTCAGTGGAAAGATTCACCCGGTCGCTATACCGCAGTAGTAATGACTTGTGAGCAGTCAAATCACAGAGCCCTACCTTCGCCACAAAGAAGTTGCTCGGACGAAGCAACCATCATTTCTCTGTTCCTTGAATCCGCTGGTACTCCCATATTCCCACAGTAAAGTTGCTCGGGCGAATCAACCATCACTATATCCGCTCACGTGTGATGACCACAGGCGCTATCCATTCAGATTGCATGTTAAAAATATAAAGGTCGATAACTCATGCGGCAATTTTTCAAAAAAAAAAAACTAATGCGGCACTTCGGGCCAACGCGGCCAGATCACATTTTGCACGAGAAATTACACACCATGTTTCGTTGACATGTGGTCCCGTTCCAACATATTAGTGAGACGACGGCGAGTAGTAGGAGTATTTCGAACCGACGTAGGCCGGGCGCCTTCATGAACCGTGGCAACCGACAACCGGCCCACCGACGCTTCGCCTTTCCCTCTCGATTTGGAACTGCTGTCGCACGCTCTTCCTCTCCCTCCTCCATTTTCCTTCAGCCCTTCACGCTTTCTTCTGCCATTGTTTGATCGTCTTCTCCATGGAGGGATCAGGACGGAAACGGCCCCGTTATTCTTGCCCCGATCTGAAAGATGACGTGGTGGAGGAACTCATTGATCGGTGCGACGTCATCACCTCGGCTAGCATGGCAGGTTCATTCAAGCCCATTCTTGACTTAACTAATAACATCATTACAAGGAACCCAAGATTCAAGGAACGGTTAGATCTCCCCTATCTTCTTCGCCGTGACCCTGATGACCGGCGCCGTCACGACGGAGGCCTCGCCCTGTGCAAGTTGATGCCGCTTGATAATGATACGTATGATGTTAAGATGCCATCGCTTGAGGGCAAGGCCTAGGCAGGCGCAAATGGAGATTGGGTTCTTTACATTGGGTCCAACTGCGAGTGGGAACTTGTGAATGTGTACACTCGTGACCGGGTTCCACTTCCAAAAATCTCTGCAGACTGCCCAGACGTTGAGCACACCGGTATTGTACGAACGTTCAAATATAATCATGGTGACTGTCTTCTACGGAAGATAGCAATTTCTCGAGTTCCCACCCGCTCTTGTATGTGCATTGCAATAGGTTATCGGATGAGGCCAATCATCAACAATAGTAGTACACTATTTGTAATAGCTTCACATGCTTCGCGCGTCGTGCGGGTGTTTTTACTGTAGCCATATTGTACTACGTAACCAGCACCTCGAATCCTCGATACTAGTAGTACTATATAGTAAGTAGTAGTAGGAGTAGTAGGGTGGGATGGGCTAGAACAAGCATTCACGTCCAGGAGTACGGCACACACCACCAGCACGACTTCCATCGGACACCATATTTCTTGGAGTCCGTGCTAGAGCAATCTCTTCAACCTCATCGTTTCTCTAACTCAGCCATCGCGCGGCGGGCGAGGTGGGGGTTTGCCGATAGGTCGGTTTCCTCAACTGCAGTCCCACTTGTAAGGCCAACTCCAACGCTCTACCAATATATGGATGTACTCTTCTTCCCAATACAAAAACTTGCATCCATTCTACTCCCTCCGTTCTACTACCTCCATCCTGGTTTATAGGTCCCCTTTGTAGTTTGTGTCAAATTTTGACTAAAGTTTAACTAACAAAATGTTAATGCATGTCAAGAAAAATTATCTCATTGGATTCGTAGTTGAACATAGTTTTCAAAAATATAATGTTTGGTGACATGCGTAAACATTTTGTTAGTTTAATCTATGGTCAAAATTTGGCACGAAATATAATGGGGACCAATAAACCCGGACGGAGGTAGTATTTGTCAAAATATATATGTATCTAGACATGTTTTAGTATATAGGAACATCCATTTTTGGACAAATGGAAGTCAAGTATTTTGGAACGGAGGGAGTACACAATAAATTTTTTAAGTTAGCACAACTAGTCAAATCCGAGAGCACAACCGAAGATTTGGTCGGGTTCTTCCTCCTTTTGCCGACACGTGGGACATCCAGCATCCAGGTCATGTCATGAAAGAAAATAGAGTGGTAGTTGATAAGTTGAAGCCACCAGATGTGCATCTTGGGTTAAACTGTAAATAGAATCTTACTACTCTTGAGTAACTCCAAAAGCGGCCACTGAAGATCTTTCTTGGATTTGTTTTTCATCACCAACACGTCGAGGTGAAAGATGTGCAGGTTCAGTGGGTCCTCTTGCGTTTTCACTGACATGTGGGGCCGCATGTGAGCAAATAGACCATGGGCTCCGCGCATCCGCTGGCTGGCTGAGAAGAGAGATAGAGGAGTGCTCAGCACGGACTGCAGGAAATTGGTTCTACATAACCAGCACCTTGATATTCGTGTGTGGTTGTTTCTAGAATAAAAAAAGGAGGTACCTCTACTTATGTTACTCCCACTACGCGTAGCCTAAGGTTAGTAGGTGACCTTGCGCTTGGCTCTTCGCCTCTTCCGGAAGTTGATGGTTCTAAAGTAGTGCTTCTGGCAATCTGACACCAAATGAACTGCTGCACGTCCACCGCTTGTAAGCAAAAGTTTCTCCTCGTGCTGCGAGCCACCGCGCACGCGTTGGCGAGGGAGAAGGCATAATCAAGCTTCTCGTCGTTCTGCGAGTTGACGGGACACATCAAAGTTATTTACTAGTAGTACGTACTCTCTCCAAAAAAGGGCTGACCATGTCATTGCTACCATCCCGTGCTCCGTCGTTGAGTACGTGCACTATTCACGTGCCATCGAGGAGAAAAAATATTGCGTAGGTGCCATCGAAGTGCACAACTCACTTACGGACAAGGGTTTGGCCCCGCTCCCCAATACGACTCACTTACGCACTGCTTATCTGATTATCTCCATTTTCTTGCATGACATGTGCACCTTGATGCTAGATGTCTCACGTGTTGGGAAAAGGATGAACAAATGTCACGTAAAAGAAAAGAGTTGAAGAGCATAGATTCCCGACGACTGAGGAGGAGCAAGGAACCTCGCGGTGGAGCGTCTGCAAGGAACCTTGCGCGTTTTCCCCAGTTTTTTGCCGCCTGCCCACCTATAAACAACTAAAAGAACATGAACTTTTCGCTAACCACTAGAAATAATACATCAGGATGCTAAGTTGAAGATGTTTTATACTCCCTCCGTTCCCAAATATAAATCTTATTAGATATTTCAATAAGGGACTACATACAAAACAAAATGAGTGAATCTACACTCTAAAATATGTACACAAGTTTAACGCACTAACTCCATCCGATCCAACTCATGCACATACGCGCACAGCATGGAGCACACAACGCACATACACAAGACGTGCATGCACACACGCTCGGCCGCAGAATGCACGTGAATAACACATGCATGCGCACACACTCGGCTGCATGGAGGCGTGCGCCATCCGCGGCGACGTCCGGTTCGTCGTGCTATGGCGAAGCTCGCACGCAACGGTGCATACGCATCTCTTGCAGCACCTCTTTGCTGTCGTTGCTCAACTACTAGTCGGAGACAAAGACGACCGCAGCCTCGGCCTTAGAGCTAGCACCGATGAAAAAACACGCACGCTGCACACACACGAACACATACGGAGTGCCCACGACGTGGTGGTGGTCGTCCCCGATCGCCTCTACTCATACAGGCACGTTGTCTATCAAGGCGGCTGTATGCTAATGATGATGTGGGTGAGATCTTCTAGGACTCAGATGATGATGAGGAAAATTATGAGACACAAGGTGACGTACACCGTCAAGGTGCATGGCCAAGGGGGTGCTAGCAAGTGCTTAGATGTGCTTAGAGCAAGTACAATAGAGCTGAGTCAGCAGGCTATAAGGAATAAACAGTACAGTATATTTCTGCTTAGTTGGAGGAAAGAGAAGAGGAGAGAGAAGGTAAGCGGGCTCTTCGTGAAGAGCCAGCTCTAGCACGTGCTCCTAGGCACTTTGTAGTACATGTTGACTATAAGATGGGATGTAGGCTTATAGCCAGCAGCTGGCTATACTATTAATGCTCTTTAGATGAGGTGCTAAGTGCATTAAATGGCTTAGTAACTCAAGTGTTCAATGCATAGGTGCTTGGTTTATTGGTGCCACATCATATTTTATGCCTACGTGGCAGGCTTAGCAGCTATACATGGTGGAGCACTGGGCGAGGCCAAGGCTGGTCATAGTGGGGAGTAACTTGTACTCTAACATATTACTATGTAACTCTAAACATCTCTATTAACCGGAAAGGAGGGAGTAGTAACATACACTAGTGTCATATGCAGAGTATGGGAGCACATGATATTTCCCCGTCCGGACCGATCCCAAGTTGGCTTCCCGCCCGGCGCCAGCTGAGCCCGCCGCTCCACATTGATGGCAAGTCAGGGCGACGCGACCTCTCACTGCTTCCGCCGTTGAAGCGGCACGCCGACCGAGGGCACCGCCCGCTGCATGCCCGGCATTTCAGACTACACAGTGGATAGTAACTTTTAGAGCAAGTACTACTACAATTAGATGACATAAGCAGGCTATAAGGATTTAAATATAGTATTTGTGCTTAGATGAAGGAGAGAGAAGAGAAGCGGATTGTAAACGTGTAGCCGGTTGTACTCCAACATACTCTACTTTGTGAGACAAAAGGTGGGGCCATTATTAATGATATTGTATTTATACTAAAGGGACTAACGAACGCCTTAATTACTCCTTTTTTGAGACAAACCTTGGTGGGGCTATTATTGACTTTTTTTTGAGCTATTATTATTGACTTGGACGTGGGGTTTGGGGAACCGGCTCCTCTAACTTAGCTTCTGCTATGTTAGGGAAACAGTACCTAACTTGGTCTGTGGGAACCATTTGATGGAAAATAGATGGATAGGATTTGGTACTGTTCACAGGGCCTGTAGCACACTGTTTGGATGATCGCTATAGCTAAAAATACTGTTGTTTTACCTGTAGCAATTGACACTGTTCAAGAATTGTGGCGCTAGATCTCAGCCATTTATTCTAGATCCAACGGTTGAAACATGGCTAAGTTAGGCTCCTAACTTCGCAGGAGCTAAGTTAGAGGAGCTGGTTCCGGGGTTTGGGGGCCAAAGGCCTACTATTATACTCCGACCTGACATGCTCTACCCTAGCCGCCGCTGTATCATATGGTTTCGCACCGTTTCAAATCTTAGCGCCGCCACGCAATTCTTCTCCAGCCCTCCTTCCGGCGTGCACCGCGAGAAGGGACAGCAGTCCTCCGAACCCCACCTTTCGTGATCCTGTACGGGAGAGGGGCGATCAGGTTTTTGGGGAGCACACTCATGTGACTGCTGCCAGCGACGACTTCCTCAACGACAGCCTTCTTCCCCGACCTCGGTAACCTCTTCATCAACGACATGAGTGACAACATCAACCACATCGGTTCTGCTCCCGGCTGACAAGATGTGATTCTGTCCTCCTGGTTTAGTCCGCATCATTACTTTGATGTTTGCAATTGTCGTCATGATCTATTTACTGCTGATTCGGATTAAATCTCATACTAAATTGCTCATATATTCAACAATCCAATCCAAAAACCTGATCACAGGCAATTTACTCCGAGTTGTTTTGCTGCGCTTTTGAAGCCGCCTACTTTTAAGGGGGTGCAATATAAAAGGTGGCGCACAAGAGCAGTATATTGGTTTCAGATCATGTGCTGCTATGACGCCACTAAGGGTAAGCCCGAGGCGATCTTAATCCTACACAGGAAGCTTTTCAGAACATGGATACCCTCTTCAAAGCCGCCCTGCTGAGTGTTCTTGACGATTCCATTGTGGATTCGTATATGTTGTTTGACAGCGGCAAAGACATGTGGGCTGCGCTCAAGGCCACGTTTCGGCCCTCGGGCGCTGGCAATGAGTTGTACGTCATGGAGCAATTATGTGACTACAAGATGACTGATGAGCGCTCTGTTGTTCAGCAGACTCATGAGATACAGTCACTCTCTAAGGAACTTGAGTACTTTAAGTGTGTGTTGCCGGGCAAATTTGTTGCTGGGACCATCATTGCCAAGCTTCCACCTTCGTGGAATGATTTTGCTACTTCTCTGAAAAACAAGAGACATGAGTTTTCTGTTTTGGATCTCATTCTCACTCTTGATTTTGAGGAGAAGGCGAGAGCAAAAGATAAACGTGCTCGGGTCGCCGAGGGAGCTTCTAGTGCCCACATGGTACACGAGAAGAACTTCCAGCCCAACCAGCCCCAAAACAACAAGAACAAATCTCAGGGGAAAGTGAAGTTTGATGCAAAGAACAAGCCGTCACATTCTACCAACTTCAAGAAGAATTCTCATAACGGGAAGGGATACAAACCTCAATTTTGGTAGCACCGCACAACATTTATATGGCTGCATCTACCTACTGTCAGCTAACCTCATGGTGCTCCAGGTATTCCTACATTCGTAACTAGGGACAATGACCACTGCAAGATGAAATTAACTTATTCCTACGTTGACTTGCTGAATGCAGTGCGGAACGATCCTTACATGTCTGGAGGATCAAACAAGCAGTGCAGCTGAAGGTGGAAATCAACCAAGGACTTACGAAATTATATGTAATCTTCCTCAGGCAGGTCAGTATCCCCTTCGTCCAGATGATCGTGTTTTGTCATGCCGAGCTATTGATATGTGCTACTGTTTTGCAACACCGTTTAAGTATAACTATTGTTTTCATATCTTTTCAGATTTAGGACAATGAATAGGATATCAGGGGAACTGCACAATATGGACCCATGTTGAGTCATCTCTATTGCCTCATGTGTTTGCTGCAAATGTGTCAGCATCAATTGCAAGATGAGGCAGCTAGATAGATGTGGAGTTGCCAACAGGCTCAAAGTGCTCACAATATTGAGAAGAAACAAGCATGCCCAGGAAATTAATGCGTGCGCAGGGAGGCCCTTTGCTCAGAGAAGCATCGACCGATTTTCTTTATTTCCACACCTTCTCACAGTTTTGTATATTGGTTATAGTATGGTGAATCATTGAGATGCATAGACATGCTGAACTTTTGTTCTTCCGAATGTTAGTTTAATGTGAGTGTCTGCATCCAGTACCGCATCCTCTAATTTGGTGGATGCACACAGAGAAAATAAATCTCCTTAATTTACTCCATAACCACCCTATTAAATAGGCCTAGTAACAAACCAGGCACATGCATCCTGCATGCATGGCCAGTCATGCAGCAACGCATAAAAGAAGAGAGCGTTCTTGGGAAAAAGTGAGTAGTTAGTGCAGCGTGCCTTATAAACACGAACAGCTCGCTCTCCCGCCTGCCTCCCCACCCAATTCCCCCGCTCCCCAATCTTCCTCACTGGCCCAGAAAACCCCGCTCACCTTCTTCCTCACTCGCATGAAAATGCTGCTCCTCTTCTTCCACTCCTGAGAAATCCCCAGCCCTCCTTCTTCCCCACTCAGACCGCCACTAGGCTCGTCTCGGCTACTCTGCACAAACCCGTGAGCTCGGGCTACGCCCACAAGGAAAATGGAGACGGCTGGCCCCAGCGCCAAGAAGATGAGGTTTCCGCCAGGGCGACGCTTGATTGTAGATCCCAAGACTGTAGCTGGGAGAAGCGGCGAGCCCCCCCCCCCACCCGGATCTGAGGAACCGGTAGAATCTCCGATGGACCGCATCAGCGATCTCCCGGACGTCATCCTTGAGGAGATCATCTCGCTTCTCCCCACCAAGGATTTTTGCCGCAGACAAGTCCTCTCAACTCGGTGGCGCCCTCTATGGCGCACCACGCCTCTCAATCTCGACTGTCGTCAGATATCTATGCTTCCTGAATTTTATCTCATCAGAGCCATCGTCTCTTCTCACCAGCAGGGCCCCGTTCAATGCCTCTGCATCCCGACAAGCTACCTGCTATCCATACCCGGCAAGGTGGAAGCTTGGTTGACATCCCCTGAATTCGGAAAACTCCAGCAGTTTGAGTTCTACCATTACCACGAAAGTTTCATACCACGAACATACCAAGAATTCGTGCCCACACCACCGTTGTCCATCTCGCGGTTTTCCTCCTCTCTCCACACCGCCACCTTCGCTCGGTGCCATCTACCAGACGATCTGGTACAAATGCTTCGACTCCCACTGCTAAAAAAACTTTCGCTTGTGGTGGTTTATCTGTCGGAGGCGTCACTGCACAGCATCATCCACTCTAGTTGCCCTGCCCTAGAGCGCTTGCTGATTGTTTTGGGAATAGAAATCGGTATTAGTTGTTTTCAAATAAAGTCGCCTCACCTTAAAAGCATTGGAATTTGTTTTGAAGGACAGCACCTCATCATCGAAGATGCCCCTTCACTTGAAAGGTTGCTCCTTCATAATTGTTATACATAGTCAGAAATAAGCTGCCTCTCGCTACCAAACTGGAAACCTTGGGTGTAATTCGTGACCCGTTTAATAATCACAAGGAGTTGGTGTTTGGCTCCTCACCTTTTCAGGTACCGTATATTATCATCTACACATTTGTAATCATATGCTGTATTTTTCATTTATGCGCATAAGTTTTATATCATATTGGAGTACACTTTGGGTACTAATATTATGTTATATGCTCAATGAAGAGTTCGTCCATTGAAAGCCTATCAATGCTGCTGGATTGTGTCAAGATCATATATATCGGAATGTATAGTTTTGATCTGGATATAATTATTGGCTTCCTGCGATGCTTTCGATCTCTGGAGAATTTATACATAGAGGTGATGATTTCATGCACATTGAAAGCCCGTATATATTGTACTAGAATTAACTGTTCAGTTGTCGTTCTTTCGAGATACTCTTTTTTCAGACCTTAATTGTTTTCAATCTTCATGTCTACTTATGGAGAACCACAAGGACAAAAACATATAACCAATCGTTGGCGTAATAAGCACAAGGATTTTCTCAGTTCTCATGACATTCGTTTGAGGACAATAACGATGGGACGATATGCATCCAAATAGGCAAACAGAAGCTTTGTCATATTCTTCCTGTTGAATGCGAGGTTACTATTGTCCATGAGGCTTAATTTTTACAGCAAGAGATTTCTCACGAACGAACATGTTGAACAGCAAAAAAAGAAGTTTCAGGTGGACAAATGGGCTTCTAAACGTGCTCGGCATCTATTTACAACAAGTTGTAGACATCCTAAAATATTTTTTTTGCACAGGATGTTGATTTTATGGATCAGACCGATCCATTTGTTTGTTACTGCAAAAAAGAGTGGTTGGGTTAGATGTTACTGTCATGTTCAATCTGGGTTTTGTCTAAAAATTTGATGAACAATTAATCCTTGGGCTTTTTGTACCATTTGTATGCTTGACTTGCTTGTTGTTGCCCTCGTACTCCCCTCGATCTGCCACTACACTGCCGCATCTTTCATGGCTGCTGTTCGTTCCCGTCCGAGGCCTTGCCGTCGTTCTCCGCCTTGGTTAGCTCGTTGTGCTCGCCTCCTTCTAGTGTTGTCAACATTGTCAACAACCAAGAGGAATCAGGAGATGACTGTACGTGGAGAGGCTGACGGTAGGGACCCACAAGGGTCATTGTCGGTGTCAAAACAGGCGGATCTCGGGTAGGGGGTCCCGAACTGTGAATCTAAGGCGGATGGTAACAGGAGACAGGGGACACGATGTTTACCCAGGTTCAGGCCCTCTCGATGGAGGTAAAACCCTACTCCTGCTTGATTAATATTGATGATATGGGTAGTACAAGAGTTGATCTACCACGAGATCAGAGAGGCTGTTGTATGATTGTTGTATATCTCTATAGACTAGCCTAGCCTCGGTTTATATAATGCACCAGAGGCCTAGGATAACAAGAGTCCTAGCCGAATACGCCGGTGGGGGAGGAGTCCTTGTCTTGATCGCCAAGTCTTGCGGAATCTTCCTTGTATCACGGCAGCTGTCCGACTGGCCCATGAGTATATGGCCATGGGGTCCTCGGCCCAATCTAACAGATTGGGAGATGACGTGGTGAGTACCCCTAGTCCAGGACACCGCCAAGAGCCCCTGAACCGGTCTTCAAGTTTAGGGACGCCTCGATTCTTCCGAACCGTTCTTCATCTTCGCCGGTCTTGAAAACTGGTTCAACAAATCTTCTCATCTTCGATCTTGACGATCGCCGAAATGCATTCGATGAGTTTACACGTCGGGTATCGGAGGAGCCCCTTTAAGTTTCCGGCCTTTATCAATGCCTTGTTATTTTTATGCCACACCTCGGGTTTGAAGTTGTTCCCGGGCGGCAGCGTCCTCTTGCGTCCGAGCTCCAACGCCGAACTGCATTCGAGGTATCTTTTGCAGCCGAGCACCAATGCCGGACTGCTACCCAGCTCTAACGCCGGACTATGTCTCCGAGCTCCAACGCCAGACTGTATCCGAGCTCCAACGCCGGACTATGTATCTGAGCTCCAACGCCGGACTGGATCCGAGGTGTCGTAAATCTCCTTGGTTCAAAGAAGTTTGAAGGAGTTTAGCCGAGCTTAATGTCGGACTGCTTCCGAGGTGGTGCACCACCCCGAATGTGGGCCGATTTTTGTCAATATTTTTGATTGGTGCAATTTATTCTTTACTGAGATACATAGCCAGTAGCCCTCAAGGTGGGTATCGGTCTAAAACCCGAGATGCACATGAAGGATGACATAAGACCGCTGATCCCCGTAGCTGCTGAGACTCAGGTTGATTTGCAAAATCGGTCTGAGGATCAAGTCCTAGCTCGGCAGAATACTTCGGGACACAAAAAGCGGTGTGCTCAGTCCTCAAGACTCAGGTTGGGTGCGGCCGACCAACCTGAGGATCAAAATCTCCTCGGAGACTGTATTACACTTCAAATTTTCTGCATTCGACAGGCAAGCAGTAGCCCCCGAGACACTGGTCGGGTGGCAACACCAGATCAGGGGATCGATGTGCCCCTTTAATATTTGTAAATAATAAGTCCGAAGCCCAGTAGCCCCCGAGCCTTAATGCGGGCACGGGTGGCCGAATTAAGGATTGATATCCACAGTAAAATCACAAATTATGTGTAATGACTACTCTATGTATCCAAGTACTTCACGTCATTAATGCTCGGATCCGCATTGTACAAAACTTTGTTGACCGACCATCGGCTTCCAACTCCTCGGCCAATAGCCGAGGAGTGTTTGTCATACTTTATAAAGCCTTTATGAGGGAAAAGATTTACAACAAACAAGGCAATCTGGGCATTCGATTTTATAAACAAAGGTACGCGGAGAGATATATTATATTACTGTTTAACAGAAGAAATGTCTTCCAAAGAAAATAGTCCCGCTATTGGTTCCTTTCTTTGGGTTGTCATGCTAGGCATGATCATGAAACCTCAGCTCCAATGTAAGAGCAAAATTCCGAGGATTTAGTTTGGGAGGCCAGTTAATAGCCCCCGGTAGTGTTCAGCGACAGTCGAGGTCAAGTCAGAACACTTCAGCCATTGTTATGAATGGCCCATCGTTTAACACCGTCATCGGATCGCTGACCAGTTTACGCTTATTGTGACAGTCAGTTTTCGGCTTTCTCCACTGAGGTGCTTAACCATGTGAGCTGGAAGCACAATCGCGATATTTCTCCCTTTGAACACCTAGCCAAACAAAGCGGAACGTAGGAGGCAAGCGCAGGAGCCGGGCAACCCAACTATTGACCGAAGACACAATTCGAAACCGATGCATATATAGCAATATCCGAGAATGTTTTTGCCGAATCTCTAAAGGTGTCCGGCGTTGCATTGCGAGACTTGTGCTGAAAACACACAAATAGTTTAAAAAGTGCCATAAGCTTGGAAAACCAAAACACGTCAGTAAAAACTTGACGTCCGAACGAGATCAATTGTTTGGTGCCAATCCAAAAATTGGCCTTAGCAAAAAAAGTGCTTCTGTCGTGCTTTAACATGATACATCCTATCTCAAGACTTCAAGCGGGTCAGCCTACGGCTTCAACCTCCTATCCCGAGGGCGGAGTACTTCTCATTAGGCCAGTTCAGCAAATTAAACTCTAGCGCTTTGAGAGAGAAATTAGGCTCCCCGGCTAGTGACCACACGCTCGTGTCGAAAAAAGGAGTGATAGATAATAATAATAATAATAATAATAATAATAATAATTTGCAACGACTAAGAAGAAGAACACTTATCATAAAACGGCTCATATAAATTTAAGAGCCCCCAAGTGACTTGGTTAAAAAATGATTGCATGTACCGAAGTACTTATATCATATCTATGTTCAACCGAACTTTAAACGTGTCTTAACTGACCGTAGGCTTCTCCCTCTTCGGTCAATGACCGAAAAGTGTTATGTACTCCATCTTTCGAGAATATCGACGGTGTTTCCAATAACCAGGCAATCAGGCCATAAGGTCAGAATGCATAAAGCGCTCGGGAACTTATGCTATATTATCGCGAAGTGTAAGAAGCATCTTCAAGAAAATAGTACCCCCATCGATACCTTTCTTCGGTGCTCATTGTTATTATGAGACTTGTGCAATAGATTTTTGTACTCATGAGTTCCGTTATGTGCCGACCATCATTGAAAACTATAAGAGCGCTTAGCTTCGCTTAACCTAGTCCGAGGTCCGGCTCGGATGACCCGATCATGACAATCGCAGAGGTGCTCCCTTTACTCCCTAGCCGAACAATCGGGAACGTAGGGGTAAACACAGGAGCGAGGCAACCCAGCTTGCAAATCGCTTAAGTCAATATGGTGCATATTGTGGCGTAATAAACAAACAAGGAACGAAGCCGTACAAGTATAATCATATGCAAGAGGAAAAGCTTGATGAAGGAAGCCCCCAAATGAATTGGGTATTTGAATTTATGTGCCACAAACAAAGTTTGGACAAGGAAATTTTTACAAGCAACATTTTTCCAAAAAGGTGTAATGCTTGGCCGAACCGAACACAAGTTAGAAATTAAAGCTTTGAGCATGAAAGCGACTTAGCTGGTTAATGTGTTCGGTATTGATGACGTGGTCCGAGCTTGATACGGGACAAGGCTCCATCCCCCAAGCCGGTCCCGAGGTGGCGGAGCGGAGAGCTCGACACGCCGAAGTGGTGACATAGCACGGTCAATGCAGACCGGCAGAGTGACGCCGAAGTCCCGGATCATTTTCCCGTACGTAAAATGGTGCAAACCGGAGATAATAGTAATAATGATAATTAAAAAATCGTTGCATAATAAATAATTTATGCAAAGTGAGTAATAAAAGAAATATGGCCTGGCGCCAAACTCAATGTCGATGCAGGGCGTCGGCGTGATGCGGTAAAGGCGTGGCAAAGCCTGAATTCACTGTGTCGGTTCGAGCTCCGGATTCGGCGTCACGGACTATGTCCTAAACTGACCGAATCACCATGCGATCGTCGTTACGCGGCCACCATCCGATAGACCTGTGTACATATGATGGACAAACCAGTAATAATTCCTTGGGAAAAATGAACCCAAACAAGCAAAAAATATCTGGGTTAATAGCACCTGGTTTACTTGTTGTAGCAATCAAGGAAGGTGATTCGAAATTGGGACTCGATCCGTGCACCCATTGCCTGATGGGCGATAAAACGACGGCATGGCAATGCTGGCAAAGGTTGGCTCGCCGAGGCAAAGCCCTCGGCCCAGCTAACGTGACGGAGCTGGTCGGCTAGTGACGCCGAAGTGTCCGGAGTAGATTGAGGAAGAGATGGCGAATTAGCCCCCGGTCCAGCCGAGATGTCGAAGTAGGTCAGCGTGATGGACACCAGCTTGAACAAGCAATAGTGCGGCCCTGCCGATGCAGGTCGTGACGTGGTCGATGCCGGCTTGATGAAGCGACCGTGCGGCGATGCCGGTATGCCCGCTCCGTGTAATCCGTGGGGCAGCGATGTTGGTGATGATTTATCCTTCGCGATGCCGGACTCTTGTTCGGCTTGCCGAGATGATGATCCGAAGAAGTTGACCACCGGATGTTGTCCAATGAATCTAGCCCGTTGCCTGACTCTAAGTTCAGGTCTTGAGTGACGTCCTCCCCTCCGCGGGTATCCGGCTTGGAGGGATCGGACATAGCTAGTCCTTAAGATCGATGAAGGGTCGCCGTATTGTTCCTCCACCACAGCAACGTGATGGGTGACCTGGGGAGAGTTAATCTCTCTCAGATCGGGTCTAGGCCCAATCTGATCGTAGTCTGTAGCGACTCCCAGGGCGGCGATGCGATCCAGGAGCTCGTTTAAGGAAGAGAGCTCCGTTGGATCTAACTGCTCGGCGAGTTCCGAGTTGACGTGAAGATTGCTTTCGATGACCCGAGAAGTCATCGTCGGCGCGACGGCCGAACAGGCAGTAATAAGGAAACTGCCTAGCCGGAGAGTTTGGCCGATAGCCAAAGCTCCTTTAGCAATAGTACCGTCTTTAAAGACGGGATGAGGCATCCTTCATGATGGTGACGGCATAGAGGAACTCTCAATGATAGCACCAATGTCTGTGTCAAAACCGGCGGATCTCGGGTAGGGGGTCCCGAACTGTGCGTCTAAGGCGGATGGTAACAGGAGACAGGGGACACGATGTTTACCTAGGTTCGGGCCCTCTCGATGGAGGTCAAACCCTACTCCTGCTTGATTAATATTTATGATATGGGTAGTACAAGAGTTGATCTACCACGAGATCGTAGAGGCTAAACCCTAGAAGCTAGCCTATGGTATGATTGTTGTATATCTCTATCGACTAGCCTGGCCTCGGTTTATATAATGCACCAGAGGCCTAGGATAACAAGAGTCCTAGCCGAATACCCCAGTGGGGGAGGAGTCCTTATCTTGATCGCCAAGTCCGGCGGAATCTTCCTTGTATGCGGCAGCTGTCCGGACTGGCCCATGAGTATACGGCCATGGGGGTCCTCGGCCCAATCTAACAGATCGGGAGATGACGTGGTCAGTACCCCCTAGTCCAGGACACGTCAATCATTGCATTTCGCAAGAAGGTGCCTCGTTATTACAAGCCAAAACAATACTTCCTCCTAATTATTTGACAACTAGGTTCCACGCCATTGTCAATGTAGTCAATAAACGAGAAAATTACACAACGAGCGGATAACACTGTGGACCCAAAGAGCTCGCTTCAGCTTGTTTTTCGGCCAGAGACGGAGCTCAACTGTGCGCTGTGCGGGGGCTATGGCCCGTCTAGCCCATGCTTACGCTTTTATTAAGCACATGACGAGCCCAGTTGATATTTTTTTTCTTTCTGAAATTGGCTAGCCCAGTTCTTTTTTTTTGGAGAATACCAAAACCGAGGCCTACTTGCTTTTCTCAGCCCTGCTGGGCTGCAAATCATTCAGGACGAGGAGGGATAAGAAATGGGCTTCCCCAGAAAACGGGCTATAAGTTGTAAGAAATGGGCTGTAAATTTTTAAACCAAAGCCATCCGGCAATTGCATTAAAATATCATTTTTTTCAGGATTTCTCTACTCTATACTCTTATAAAAACCAAAGCCAACTGGCAATTACATTAAAATATCATCTTTTCACCCACAAGATAAACTACTCATACAAATGCATCGTCATGTTCCGTGCAACGAACGGGCATCTTGCTAGTTAAGATTCTAAATTTCATTCTTTTTTTTTATGGAGAATTGTTTTTGAATTTTATTTTGATATAATTTTTTGAAAACTATTTTTAACGTGACTCGAAATTTTGTGATTAAAAGAGTTCGGACCCCACCGAAATATGCAAAATTCTGTTGAATTTTTTAGCAGTGCCCAGAATATATGGTCTGTAATGCTAATAAAAAGAATATGAGCTTCAAATATCCTTAAGAATTAGCAAATGGGCTGTAAATTATTGAAAATAATGGCTAATGGGCTGTATGCTGTTTTCCACAGATTTGGAGGCTGACTTCTGGGCCTACTAGGTTGACGATGACACTATCCTAATTTTTTTTGATGCGTACGCAAGGCTTTGTCAACTTAGTCAACACACAACAGTGACTGTTGGGGGTTGAGATCCTCTGAAGTACCGTATGGTGTTGTAGTGTCGATGACATGTGGGGCCAGGTCCCACATGGCGTTGATCGCATACAACACCGTGACAAGATCGCAGAGGATCCTAACCCGGTAGATGTCCATCCAACGGCCTCCGTGCTTCTTCAATCTCTGATCTTCCTGCTCCACCCGCCCAAACCAGCGCCGGCGGGACTGCCTGCTCCCTCCTCCCGTGGCTGGCTGTGCTGCCGCCAGGCCATCACTCTAACCACCCACACATCCTGTTATTTTCCGGCGACGTCAGCCTCACCCCGCAGCCGACCAGTCAGCGCTCGTTCTCCCCTCAGCATGGGCATCCGTTGCGGTGGCTTCGCCGGCTCCGGGTGGTTCTCTTCCTGGGCCCCGCCCTTGTCCACCGTGTTTGTGCTCTCGGCGCGGTGAGGTCAACATGGTCAACAAACAACAACCATCGGAAGAGGCTGACAGTAGGGGCCCACACAGGAAAATGCCTCCTTATTACGCGCAAAATAATGATTCCTCCACCTGATAGCTGGGACCCACCGGAAGGGTCTCAGATTTTGAAAAAACTTTCCCCATTGTCATTCGGACCCACCGGAAATGCCTCCTTATTTCGCACAAAAAAAAATGAATACTCCCCCTGCTAGCTGGGACTCACTTTGGTGGGAGGCTGACTTGTGGGCCTACTAAGTTTACGGGGACGGAGGGCTTTGTCAACTTAGTCAATATGAACGACTCTAGCTCCAGTGGATCGCACGATGTACATCCAACGGCCGTCAGATAGCTTCTTGAACCTCTGGTCTTCGTGCTCCAGCCGCCCAAAGCAGCTGCTCGTTGCCAGGTGCTCTTGCCTCCCGTGGCCGGCTGTGATGTCGCGGAGGCCTCACCGCCCCCTACTACTCCCACCGTTGGCCAGGCCATCCCTCTACTCACCCACACCCCCTGTTATAAGAGATGAACTAGGGTTTGGAGATGAGGTGGTGCTGGTGAAGATGTTGATGGAGATTGCCCTCTCCCGATGAGAGGAGCGTTGGTGATGATGATGGCGATGATTTCCCCCTCCCGGAGGGAAGTGTCCCAGCGAGCAGCCTTCACGGGAGCCCTAGATTGGTTCCGCCAAGGTTCCGCCTCGTGGCGGCGGAGTCTCGTCGAAAGGTTGCTTAATGTTTTTTCTCATCGAAAGACTTCATATAGGAGAAGATGGGCATCGGAGAGCCACCAGGGGGCCCACGATGTAGGGGGGCGCGCCCCCACCCTCGTGAGCAGGGTGTGGGCCCCCTGGCCTTCATCTTTGGCGATGATTTTTCTTTATCTATTTTAAGATATTCCGTGGAGTTTCAGGACTTTTGGAGTAGCACAGAATAGGTCTCCAATATTTGCTCCTTTTCTAGCCTAGATTCTAGCTGCCGGCATTCTCCCTCTTCATGTAAACCTTGTAAAATAAGAGAGAATAGCCATAAGTATTGTGACATAACGTGAAGTAACAGCCCATAATGCGATAAATATCGATATGAAAGCATGATGCAAAATGGACTTATCAACTTCCCCAAGCTTAGACCTCGCTTGTCCTCAAGCGAAAAGCCGAAAACAATAAATATGTCCTCATGTTTAGAGGTAGAGGCGTCGATAAAAAATAAAATACGGACATGAAGGCATCATGATTATTCTCAAAATAGCAACGTATATAGGTTTTGTCATATGATTATTTACGTTCAAGTGATGATATTTTCAAAATGCAAAAGTATGAATCAAAAACCTTATTGGGCACCAACAAATTATAACCTCAGTCATTGAAGCAATTGCAATTTATCATAACATCGGAAAGAGTCTATGTCAGAGCTTAAAAGCAAGTCCACATACTCAACTATCATTTAGTCCTTCATAATTGCTAGCACTCATGCAATACTTGTGGTTACGGAGTTTTAATCGGACCTTGAGAGAAAGATAGGGGCTTATAGTTTTGCCCCACAACCTTTTACCTCAAGGGTAATGTCAACAATAATAATTCATGCTCCCCTACATCCAATTAGATATATATATATCATGTTCTTTCCAACATGTTGGGCTTGCCAAAGGATAAAATGAAAAAGGAAAGGTGAAGATCACCGTGACTCTTGCATAAGGTAGAGGATAATAATAAAAGATAGGCCCTTCGCAGAGGGAAGCGAGAGAGGTTGCCATGCGCTTTTATGGTTGATGCACAAAATCTTAATGCAAAAGAACGTCACTTTATATTACCCCTTGTATGTGGAACTTTATTATGCAGTCCGTCGCTTTTATTACTTCCACAACAAGTTCGTACAAAGCTTATTTTCTCTGCACTAATAAGTCATGCATATTTAGAGAGAAATTTTTATTTCTTGCACCAATGACAACTTACTTGAAGGATCTTACTCAATCCATAGGTAGATATGATGGACTCTCATGGCTAAACTGGTTTAGGCGTATTTGGAAGCACAAGTAGTATCTCTACTTGGTGCTGAGAATTTGGCTAGCATGAGGGGGAAATGCAAACTCAACATGTTAGAGGATCCATGAAAAAATACTTTATCCCAGATACAAGAAAACATAACTCATTATGTTGTCTTCCTTGTCCAACATCAACTCTTTAGCATGTCATATTTTAATGAGTGCTCCCAATCATAAAAGACGTCAACGATAATATATCTATATGTGAAACCTCTCTCTCCTTATTACTTCCTATTAATTGCAACGATGACCAAAGCTATATTTGCCAACTCCCAACAACTTTTAATCATCATACTCTTTTCTATGTGAAGTCATTACTTTCAATAAGATCAATATGAACTCTTTGTTTCTTTTTATTCCTTTTCTTTTATTCACCCAAGATCATGGCAAAATAATCAAGCCCTAGACTCAACACTAATCTTTATTATATATAGCTCACGGACTTGATTACATAGAAGGATCATAAAGCAAAACTCAAAACTAGATCATGGCATAAACTTTATTCTACTAGATCAAGATACTACTAATAGGATCAAACTAAGAAAAACGGTAAAGATAGGAGTTGTGATGGTGATACGATACCGGGGCACCTCCCCCAAGCTTGGGAGTTGCCAAGGGGAGTGCCCAAACCCATGTGATTATGTCTCCTTCTTGGTTGTTGGTGTAGGTGGAGGTGTTGTTGACTTAGTTGATGGCATAAACTTCTCCCTTAATTTGCCCTTGAGGACGGCATTTTGATCCCTCAGATCATCAATCTCCCACTCCAAGGTTAATACTTCTTGCATAGGTCCTGCTTATTTTCTTGCAAGAGACGAAAAGGGATAAACTCGAACTTTGGTTTCTTTACCCTATCAGGGAGACTTGACTTTTTGAACTCCACATGCATGTCCCCAGGTTGAGGTAATGGGACTTCATCCTCATCTGAGCTCGTCTCCTCCTTCCCCTTGGGTTCATAGTCCTCTTCTTCCTCCGTAGTCCAACCATCGTGCTCCACGTCTCCATAGACCTTAGGATTTGCTAGGTAATCATCCACATAGCTTTCTCCTTCCGAATCCTGGGACGACATGTTGATCTAATCTGCAGCAGCAACAGCTCAAAACAAGAACATGAGATATTTTCATGCTACGGGAGTCAAAACCTTCGGGAGAATATATAATGAATTTTTACCGACCAAAATACGCATCGTGCAAGAAAACGGAGTCCGGAGGGCACACGAGGTGCTCACGAGGTAGGGGGCGCGCCCTCCACCCTCGTGAAGGCCTCGTGTCCTTCCCGGACTGCCACTTATTTTTCTATTTTTCTAAATATTCCAAAACGGAGAAATATTGCCGTAAAAATTGTTTGGGAGTCGGTTTACTTACCGTACCACATACCTATTCCTTTTCGGAGTCTGAAACGGTCTGGAAAGTGTCCCTTATGTATTCCTTCGGGGTTACGGTTTCAATAATATTGGTTTCAACATTTATGGGATTACCTGAGATATAATGTTTGATTCTTTGACCGTTTACCACCTTCGGATTTGTGCCTTTGAAGTTGTTGATTTTTATGGCACCGGAATGATAGAACTCCTCGATAATGTAGGGACCTTCCAATTTGGAGAGAAGTTTTCCTGCAAAAAATCTTAAAGGAGAGTTGTATAGCAATACATAATCACCTACATTAAACTCACGCTTTTGTATCCTTTTGTCATGCCATCTTTTAACTTTTTCTTTAAACAGCTTAGCATTTTCATAAGCTTGGGTTCTCCATTCATCAAGTGAGCTAATATCAAATAACCTCTTCTCACTGGCAAGTTTGAATTCATAGTTGTGCTCTTTAATAGCCCAACATGCCTTATGTTCTAGTTCGAGAGGTAAGTGACATGCTTTTCCATATACCATTTTATACGGAGACATACCCATTGGATTCTTATATGCAGTTCTATAGGCCCATAATGCATCATCAAGTTTCTTGGACCAATTCTTTCTAGACCTATTAATAGTCTTTTGCAAAATTAATTTGATCTCTCTATTACTCAATTCTACTTGACCACTAGACTGTCGGTGATAAGGAGATGCGATTCTATGATTAACATCATATTTAGCAAGCATTTTACGGAAAGCACCATGAATAAAGTGTGAACCACCATCAGTCATTAAATATCTAGGGACTCCAAACCTCGGAAAAATAACTTCCTTAAGCATTTTAATAGAAGTGTTGTGATCAGCACTACTAGTTGGAATAGCTTCTACCCACTTAGTAACGTAATCAACGACAACTAAAATATGTGTATATCCATTAGAGGCAGGAAAAGGTCCCATATAATCAAAGCCCCAAACATCAAATGGTTCAATAACAAGTGAATAATTCATAGGCATTTCTTGACGTCTACTAATATTACCAATTCTTTGAAATTCATCACAAGACAAACAAACTTACGGGCATCCTTGAAGAGAGTAGGCCAATAAAAACCGGATTGCAATACCTTATGTGCAGTTCTATCTCCAGCGTGGTGTCCTCCATAAGCCTCGGAATGACACTTGCATAGAATCTGTTTTTGTTCATGCTCAGGTACACAACGTCTAATAACACCATCTACTCCTTCTTCATAAAGATGTGGGTCATCCCAAAAGTAATGTCGCAAATCATAAGAACTTTTTCTTTTGTTGGTATGTGAAGCTAGGTGGTATAAATTTAGCAACAATATAATTAGCATAATCAGCATACCATGGAGTGCTACGAGAAGTGCTTATGACATTTAATTGTTCATCGTGAAAGCTATCATCAATAGGTAGTAGGTCATCAAGAACATTCTCTAACCTAGATAAGTTGTCTGCAACGGGGTTCTCAGCTCCTTTTCTATCAACAATATGCAAATCAAATTCTTGCAACAAGAGAACCCATCTAATAAGTCTAGGTTTAGCATCTTTCTTTTCCATAAGATATTTAATAGCAGCATGATCAGCGTGAATAGTTACTTTAGAATCAACAATATAGGGTCTGAATTTATCACAAGCAATGCTAAAAGTTCCTTTTCGGTAGTAGCATAATTTCTTTGAGCATTGTCTAGAGTCTTACTAGCATAATTGATAACATTTAATTTCTTATCAACTCTTTGCCCTAGAACAGCACCTACAGCATAATCACTAGCATCACACATAATTTCAAAGGGTAAATTCCAATCAGGTGGTTGAACAACAGGAGCAAAGACTAATGCTTTCTTAAGTATTTCAAATGCTTCTACGCAATCATCATCAAAGACAAATGGTACATCTTTTTCTAATAAATTATTCAGAGGCCGAGAAATTTTTGAGAAGTCCTTAATGAACCTCCTATAAAATCCGGCGTGACCAAGGAAACTTCTTATACCTTTGATGTCCTTGGGACATGGCATCTTTTCAATAGCATCAACCTTGGCTTTATCAACTTTAATACCTCTTTCAGAAACTTTGTGCCCCAAGACAATACCTTCATTAACCATAAAGTGGCACTTTTCCCATTTCAAGACAAGATTAGTTTCTTCACATCTCTGGAAAACTCGATCAAGATTGCTCAAGCAATCATCAAAAGAGGATCCATAGACGGAAAAGTCGTCCATGAAAACCTCACAAATATTTTCACAAAACTCAGAGAATATAGCCATCATGCATCTTTGAAAGGTAGCACACTACTAGGAAAACGGCTATAGATGAAATGGACACTAATGGCGCACCACAAGTGTGGTGCGCCATTAGTATATAGCAATGGCGCACCACATACAGGTGCGCCATTAGTAATATATTACTAATGGCGCTTTTGGTGTGGTGCGCCATTAGAAGATTTGAAAATAAAAAACAATAAAAAAAATGGTTACTAATGGCGCACCGTGGGATAGTGCGCCATAACTAGTTGACATAGTAATGGCGCACCACACCCACCGTGCGCCTTTAGTAGTTTTGAAAAAAAGTAAAAAATAAATAAATAAATATGTTAGTAATGGCGCACCTGTGGACAGTGCGCCATTACTAGTTTTAACTAGTAATGGTGCACTGTCCACTGGTGCGCCATTACTAAGTTTTTTAAAAGAAAATCAAAAAATTCAATTTTTTATTTTTTTTTCAAAACTAGTAATGGCGCACCGTGGGGTGGTGCGCACAGAATGCACACCCCCCCCCATGGACCGCCTTTTCATTTTTAAAAAATATAAAAGAAAATGATGGAAATGTCAAAAAAATAAGTTTCCCATCTGATATGTGGTCTAGTTGTTGGGAAAATTTACAAATATGAATTTCGACTTTATTTGCAAAATCTCTCTAGAATTGTGTAAACTTTTGCATACGAACTCGTATTAAAAAGTTTTTAATATGAAAAATCATCTACTCGACAAGTTACATCCGAATTTAACGGGGAACCCGTTAAACATTTTCAAAATCCCAAAAACCTAACAGAAAAAAGTTACGGGCTTTCAAGATCTAGAGGCAAAAATTCAAAAATCAAACTTACTAGTGGCGCATCGTGGATGTGGTGCGCCACTAGTACCAGAAAAAAAATTGTTTTGAATTTTTTTTCAAAAAATGATACGTAATATGACCGGGAAGTTTCAAATATTTTTCAAAATTTCATCATAGTCATGAACATGAACAAAGTCCTAGACATCAACAAGGTATAATAGGATTGATATGCTAGATATATCAACAAGTGCCTCTGAAGTGAGCTGTTGCTGGTGTTGGATAGAACTCTGAAGTTAAGCATGCTTGGGCTGGAGTAGTGTGAGGATGGGTGACCATTCGGGAAGTTTGACCAATGGCGCGATTTGACCTGATATTAAGCATATTGACCCGAGATTAAGCCATAGTGACCTGAGATTAAGAAAAAACAAAAAAATTTGAAAAAAAAATTAAAAAAAATTCTGAAAAAAATTGAAAAAAAATTGTTACTAATGGCGCACTTCTATGTGGTGCGCCATTAGCATGGGAGGAATTTTAATGGCGCACTGTGGGCAATACTAATGGCGCACTACGTGGTGCGCCATTAGAACACCAGATACTAATGGCGCACCAGTGGTGCGCCATTAGAATTTAATTCTAATGGCGTGATGCTAGTGGTGCACCAGTAGTGCGCCATTAGAAAGCAAAACTGGTGCGCCACTAGCATGCCTTTTCCTAGTAGTGGCAGGTGCATTACATAGACCAAAAGGCATACGTCTATAAGCAAAAGTACCAAAAGGGCATGTAAAAGTAGTCTTTGATTGATCTTTAGCGGACACACGTATTTGAGAGAAACCAGAGTGACCATCTAGAAAGCAATAATGTGTATGTTTGCATAATCTTTCTCGCATTTGATCAATAAAAGGTAAGGGGTAATGATCTTTCTTAGTAGCTTTATTTCATTTGCAGAAATCAATTTCCATCCTATAACCTGTGATAATTCTTTGCGGAATCAATTCATCTTTATCATTAGGGACAACAGTAATACCTCCCTTCTTAAGGACATAATGGACAGGACTTACCCACTGACTATCAGCAACGGGATAAATTATACCTGCCTCCAGAAGCTTGAGTATTTCTTTTCTTACCACCTCTTTCATTTTAGGATTCAAACATCGTTGAGGATCACGAACTGGTTTAGCATCCGCTTCCAAATTTATTTTATGTTGACATAGAGTGGGACTAATGCCCTTAAGATCATCAACAGTATACCCAATAGAAGCACGGTGCTTCTTCAGAGTTTTCAATAATCTTTCTTCTTCATGCTCTGAAAGGTTAGCACTAATAATAACAGGATATATTTTCTTTTCATCAAGATAAGCATATTTAAGATTATCAGGCAACGGTTTAAGCTCAAACACGGGATCACCCTTGGGTGGAGGAGGATCCCCTAGGATTTCAACAGGCAAGTTGTGTTGCAGAATAGGTTCCTGTTTAAAGAATACTTCATCTATTTCCCTTCTTTAATTCATGAACATCTCATTTTCATGGTCTAGCAAATAGTGTTCTAAAGGATCACTAGGAGGTACGGCAATAGAAGCAAGACCAATAATTTCATCCTTACTAGGCAATTCTTCCTCACGATGTTGTTTACTAAATTTAGAGAAATTAAACTCATGAACCATATCATCCAAACCAATAGTAACAACATTCTTTTCGCAGTCTATCTTAGCATTAACAGTATTCAAGAAGGTTCTACCAAATATAATGGGACAAAAGCTATCTTGTGGAGAACCAAGAACAAGAAAATCAGCGGGGTATTTGGTTTTTCCACACAAGACTTCAACATCTCTAAAAATTCCCATTGTAGATATAGTATCTCTATTGGCAAGTTTAATTGTAACATCAATATCTTCTAACTCAACAGGTGCAATATCATGCATAATTTCTTTGTATAAGTCAATGGGCATAACACTAGCACTAGCACCCATATCACAAAAGCCATGATAACAATGATCTCCTATTTTAACAGAAATAACAGGCACGCCTACCATGGGTCTATGTTTATCTTTAGCACAAGGTTTAGCAATTCTAACAGTTTCACCACAGAATTGAATAACATGCCCATCAATGTTATCAGACAAGAGATCTTTAACAATAGCAGTATTAGGTTCTACTTTGACTTGCTCAGGAGGTGTATAAGTTCTAATATTGCTTTTACGAACAACAGTTGAAACTTTAGAATGATCCTTTACTCTAACAGGGAAAGGTGGTTTCTCAACATAAGTGGTAGGAACAATAGGATCATTATAAGTGACAGTCTTTTCTTCAACTTTAATAGGTGCAGCTACTTTTACTTCTATGGGAGGATGATATTTAAACCACTTCTCCATAGGGAGATCAACATAAGTAGCAAAAGATTCACAGAAATAAGCTACTATCTCAGAGTCAAGTCCATATTTAGTGCTAAGCTTACGGAAAATATCAGTATCCATAAAAGATTTAACACAATCAAACTTAGGCGTCATACCTGACTCCATACCTCCATCGAGGTCCCAATCTTCAGAGTTGCGTTTAATAATATCCAATAAATTCCATTTAAATTCAATAGTCTTCATCATAAAAGAGCCATCACAAGAAGTATCGAGCATTGTGCGATTGTTATCAGAAAGCCGAGCATAAAAATTCTGAAGAATTGTCACTCTTGAGAGCTCATGATTGGGGCATGAATATAACATTGATTTAAGCCTCCCCAAGCTTGAGCGATGCTTTCTCCTTCATGAGGCCAAAAATTATATATATAATTGCGATCACGATGAACAAGATGCATAGGGTAATACTTTTGATGAAATTCCAATTTCAATCTTTTATAGTTCCATGATCCCGTATCATCACATAGCCTATACCATGTCAATGCGGCTTCCTTCAAAGATAAAGGGAAGACCTTCTTCTTAACAACATCATCGGGTATACCTGCAAGCTTAAATAATCCACAAACTTCATCCACATAGAGTAGATGTTCATCAGGATGCTTTGTTCCATCTCCTATAAAAGTATTAGCTAGCAGCTTTTCCATCATACATGAAGGAACTTCAAAAGGAATTTCATTTTCAATAGGTTCAGTAGGCTGAGGAGCAACTCTTTGCTCTACTGGACGGGGTGAAAATACCCCGAACAAGCCCCTCAGAGAATTACTTTCCATAGTAACAAGTGGCAAAAAAAATTCAGCACACTATATAAATTTTTCCTTACCAAATTCCACTTACCAAAGGCGCCACACTCCCCGGCAACGGCGCCAGAAAAGAGTCTTGATGACCCACAAGTATAGGGGATCTATCGTAGTCCTTTCAATAAGTAAGAGTGTCGAACCCAACGAGGAGCGTATGAAATGATAAGCGGTTTTCAGCAAGGTATTCTCTGCAAGTACTGAAATAAGTGGTAACAGATAGTTTTTTGAGAAGATAAATTGTAACGAGCAACAAGTAACAAGAGTAAATAAAGTGCAGAAAGGTGGCCCAATCCTTTTTGTAGAAAGGACAAGCCGGAACAAACTCTTATAATAGGAAAAGCGCTCCCGAGGACACATGGGAATATCGTCAAGCTAGTTTTCATCACGTTCATATGATTCGCGTCGGGTACTTTGATAATTTGATATGTGGGTGGATCGGTGCTTGGGTGTTGTTCTTACTTGAACAAACATCCCACTTATGATTAACCTCTATTGCAAGCATCCGCAACTACAACAAAAGTATTAAGGTAAACCTAACCATAGCATGAAACATATGGATCCAAATCAGCCCCTTACGAAGCAATGCATAAACTAGGGTTTAAGCTTCTGTCACTCTAGCAACCCATCATCTACTTATTACTTCCCAATGCCTTCCTCTAGGCCCTAATAATGGTGAAGTGTTATGTATTCGACGTTCACATAACACCACTAGAGGCTACACAACATACATCTCATCAAAATATCGAACGAATACCAAATTCACATGACTACTAATAGCAAGACTTCTCCCGTGTCCTCAGGAACAAACGTAACTACTCACAAAGCATATTCATGTTCATAATCAGAGGGTAATAATATGCATAAAGGATCTGAACTTATGATCTTCCACCAAGTAAACCAACTAGCATCAACTACAAGGAGTAATCAACACTACTAGCAACCTACTAGCACCAATCCCGGACTTGGAGACAAGAATTGGATACAGGAGATGAACTAGGGTTTGGAGATGAGATGGTGCTGGTGAAGATGTGGATGGAGATTGCCCTCACCCGATGAGAGGAGCGTTGGTGATGATGATGGCGATGATTTCTCCCTCCCGGAGGGAAGTGTCCCCTGCAGAACAGCTCCGCCGGAGCCCTAGATTGGTTCCGCCGAGGTTCTGCCTCGTGGCGGCGGAGTCTCATCCCGAAAGGTTGCTTAATGTTTTTTCACGTCGAAAGACTTCATATAGGAGAAGATGGGCATCAGAGAGCCACCAGGGGGCCCACGAGGTAGGGGGGCGCCCCCCACCCGCGTGAGTAGGGTGTGGGCCCCCTGGCCTTCATCTTTGGCGACGATTTTTCTTTATTTATTTTAAGATATTCCGTGGAGTTTCAGGACTTTTGGAGTTGCACAGAATAGGTCTCCAATATTTGCTCCTTTTCCAGCCTAGAATTCCTGCGGCATTCTCCCTCTTCATGTAAACCTTGTAAAATAAGAGAGAATAGCCATAAGTATTGTGACATAACGTGAAGTAACAGCCCATAATGCGATAAATATCGATATAAAAGCATGATGCAAAATGGACATATCAGTGTTCATCTCGCGCTATTCCCCACGTGCTGACTTTTGTTCCCAAGGGTCGCCGCACTACGTGTCAGACCGTCTTGGGAGGAGCGCGGACTGCGCCAGCCTCGGCCCCTAAAGGGAAATCAAAGCGGAAACCCTCTGCCGAAGCGGAAGCACCTGCCTCCTCGGCCCAGAGGTAACTTATTGCAGCATCACAGCGAAGGTCGCTTTTAACAACCTTTATTAAAGCTCACTTCAATTTGGCAGAAGTTTTATGCCTCGGCAACAGTCCGAAGATTCCCCGGGTGCGTGGAAACGCAACACCAGTCCAAAGTCTTTGGCACAAGAAAGAACATCCTCCAAACACGCGGCAGCCGGTGCACCTCCCGCGGACTCCGATGATGTTTCGGTCACCAACACCAAAGTCGAGAGCGTAATGAATCATCGCCGCCAGAGAGAGACTTTACGTCATACTGCCTTTGCCGAACAGGATTTTAGTGCTTTTAATTCAGTGGAAATGTTGATACTTCAATGGGTTGCGCCCAAAATGAATAAATGGTAATACTGCATCTTTTTTTAAATATGTAGTTTGTACTTCTTTATATATATGTTATGCACTGTTGATGTTAATATATTTTGTATTTCTTTCTATGAGGTTCTTGTACTGCTTATGATTTACTTATAGCAAGTATAAAATAATATAAGAGACATTAGATGACGAGCTCAGATACAGTATACAAGTCTATATTGCAATAAATGATTGCAATATATAATACAGTATAGCAATATCTGTAGCTTGAAATGGTCACTGATATCAAGTACAAGATCATTTTAATTTGCAACTGCAGGTTGCTCATCATAAATGAACTGAACAACGTCTAATATGAGCAGCCATGTTCCACTTATCCTGTAGACAGGTGCACGGCGTTGATCTGCAGGCAATCTCCATGTCGTGGGGAGGGAGGCTAGGCACCGGCTCGTGGGAGGGGGGCCATGGCGGGTCGCCGGCTCGTGGTAGGGGAGTCGGGCAAGTGGCACACCGGTGCAGGGGAAGGGAGGGCGGGCGGGCGACGCCACGATGCGAGGAAGGGAAGACGGCCGCACGCGCCGGGGAGGTAGGCAGGAGGTGGTGCGGGGGAAGGGAGGACGGGCGGGCGGCGCCCTGGTGCGAGGAAGGGAAGACAGCCGCGCGGCGCCGGGGAGGTAGGAGGGCGGTGGCGCGCCGGTGCGGGGGAGGAAGGGCGGACTGGCGGCGTCGGGGAGGCAGGCGGGTGGGTTGCGCGGCGTTGCGGGGGAAGGAGGGCGGGCGAGCGGCCCGCCGATGCAGGGGAGGGAGGGCGGGCGGGCGCCGCCGGGGAGGGAGACTGTGAGGCGGGCGGGGGTGGAGGGTCGCCGTGGCGGCTGCTCGGGAGGCGAGCACAGAGTTGGGGTAGGAGATGGGCACAATGGTTGTTTTTTGTTTTTGGTTTAGGTTTTTTTCTGAAAATTGCCCTATATAGGGGAGCCTATTGTAGAATATAATTCTACAATCAATTGTAGAATAGACCCACCCTATATATATATATATATATATATATATATATATATATATATATATATATATATATATATATATATATGTGTGTGTGTGTGTGTTTCCCAAAAAATGTGGAAGATTCAGATTGTTCTTTTATACATAGGTCGTGAGGAAGCTGGCGAAGTTCCTCGGCGTCCCGCTGACAGAAAAGGAGGAGAGCTCTGGCCTTACTCAGGAGGTGGTGCGGTTGTGTAGCTTTGAGACGCTCACCAGCTTGCAGGTGAACAAGGTCGGTGGCGTTCGTCATAGTGATAGCGGTTCCATTGGTAGTTTGGCATTTTACAGAAAGGGAGAAGTGGAGGACTGGGCAAACCACATGAGCCACGAGATGGGGGACAAGTTGGACCGCATCGTTCAACACAAGCATGAGGGGTCTGGGCTTGTGTTTGGACTTTTGAGTTGCTGTTATCTGTTCCCTTGTCCTTTCCTCGCCATGTACGTCCCATTGTCAATAAGAGGAGTTTGTTTCTTTTACGTCTATATGTTCATTGTGGTTTAATTAATGTTGCACATTTCAGTAAGAAGAGTTTGTTCCTTCAAGTCTATGTTCATTGTGGTTAAATTAATGTTGCACATTTCAGTAAGAGGGGTCCCATTAGTAGAAAATGAGCCATTTGTCCTGGTTCCAGAGGCCCATTAGCCCCGATTCTGGAACCTGGACTAAAGCCCAAAACCTTTAGTCCCGGTTCGCTTACGAACCGGGACAGAAAGGGCTCCATGTGGCCGCTGCAGGGCGCCCAGGCAGGAGGATCTTTAGTCCCGGTTGGTAATACCAACCGGGACCAAAAGGCATCCACGCGTCAGCATATGGCAGGAGCTGGGTTTTTTGTTTTTTTAAGAGGGGGGGTAGGGGGTTCTGGAGGGTTAATTTAGGGGTTTCATATATTGTGTTAGCTACCTAACAGAGAGAAGTGGCCTCTCTTTATCTCCGTGCTTGGTCGACGCTAGCTACTATACGTATAGAGAGAACTCGACACGCTAGCTAGTAAGCAAATGAAGGAACCATTAAGTACACAAGATCGTCATGAACATATACAGAGAGAAGTGACCTCTCTTTCTCCAAGAGATTGGTCGAACAACAAGTTTTCGTATATCTATCCGACGTTACTAGCTGCATATATACAATATAAGATCTCTTCCAAACCTAACATCTAAGGTCTATGTCAACTTCCACATTGGTATTCTCCGGCTTTATTTATGACGTGGTCAAGAAAGAATCCCGCCAATTCCTGTAAAATAGCTCGTATGTGATCATGTCATAGGAGTTCATCCAACATCTGCCACATCTAATTTAAAGAATTGGGTCAATACATATATATGAATGAAACTCAACACAAATGATGGTAATAAAATAAAATTGTGAATTATTTTGTTTATGTACATCATATTGTTTTTTAGAGTAGCCCCGCATAGAGGTCGTCGATTTGTAGATGAACTCACAAACGTAGTATCCACAAAAATCTTTCCCGGCTTCCTGCCACAAGCACTTTACGAGAAATAGAGTTCAATCAAACTGATAATCAAGCATGCTAAATGGTATTGATTAAACTAGCTAGAATCAATGGGAGATGCGCGGAACTAGCTAGTAGTACTTACTTTCGGTTGTTTAAATTGCAGCTCTGTCGGCAGTCCCGGCATAATTACGGTGAAGTCTTTCCAAACCCTACTAGACAAAGAGAATAATTACTTGATATCAATAAATGTACAAAGTTTTCTGTATGGTGCAATAATGATCGATTGAACTTACTTCTGGAGCATATCAGTCATGTCTGCATACTCCTGGGGATCTTTTCTTCTCGAGTCTACGACAGTTACTATTCCAGCTTCAAGCTTAATCTCTAGCAAGATAAAGTGGAATATGCGCATGCATGCATAACTCGTCAATTACATTACTATAATTAACCTTGAGTAAGGAAATCGAATATGCACAGGACAGTAACACTCACTTGAAGTTGTAAGGAAAGAGTATTTATCTTTGTTTTGATTTTTAAGCAACGATTGTAGCAAGTTGTCCTTGGTTTTTGTGACATTGTGTTTGACCATCCATTCATGTATTATATTTGGGTTAATGAACCCAATGTCATAGATATCTGCTTTTCTGCATTCGATGATCTTCAACCTGCATAATATAGTGAGGATAACTATATGTACATGCAATGAAAGAGTTGAGCTATATAGAGAGAGTTAATTATTGCAGAAGTGGTACTTACAGACAGTAGCAAGTCACGAGTCTTTTGTCGAGGGCCTTTTGATTGTATAACTGGAATAAGTTGTCAAATTCAAGATCAAAATATCCATTCCAACGAGATCGTGCTCCTCTTTAATTCTCATCGTCAAAGTATGCTTCCCAGACTGGCGACATCTTTGCATGTACCATTCATGGAGTCTTTGTGTCATTGTTGTTAGAGGAGGAGGATGTTCAGGTTTGACGAGAGGCTGCCCATACTGGATTCTGAATTCGTCCACCTCCATTGTTTCAAACTCTATATCATCGGTCAGGTAATCAGCAGGATTGGTACCGGGTACCATCCCCGGATGATTAGCGACGATATCGCTAGACACCTTGAGCAGGGGGCACATTTGCTTCGCCTGTTCGCCGAGCTAGGGAATTTTTCCCACTTCTTTGTTCTGCTAACCTTGCATCACTGCAAGTACTTCCCGACCGCTGCACTTCCTTATATGCCTTTTTAATAGTGCGCACATAGTTGGAATCCGATGGAGATGGTGGTAGTCGCTTCAGGGCATCGATACTCCGCTTCACTTTCACCGGATCTATATTTTCCTTCGGAGGTGGAGGTTTCCGTGCAAAAAAGTCCCTCACTTGGGCACGAGTGATGTCCTCGTTTTCCTTGTCGGTCCTCTCACATGGTAAATTTTCTGGAGCCTTGAGAGATGGAACGTATTTGAATTGCTTCCCTCCTCTGCTTGTATTGCTAGCCACCGGAGTGGTGGCCTCTCTCTTCCGCCGTTGTTAACGCGGTGGTGTCTGCTGACACGCCGGAGGAGGCGGAGTGCTCCGACGCGCTGGAGGAGGCGGAGGAGGAGTCGTAGTGCCCTCATGCACCGGAGGAGGTGGAGTGCTCGTTGGGGAGGCGAAGAAGGAGCCGGAGTGCGGTCACGCGTCGGAGGAGGCGGAGTGCCCTGATCACTCGCCGAAGGAGGAGGTGGAGTGCCCTGATCACTCGCCGAAGGAGGAGGAGGAGGAAGAGGCGTCCAGTTTGGAAGCTTGATGTACTCCTTCCGCCATAGACATGGAGTCTTCAGAGCAAGACCCAGCTGAATCTCCCCTTCCCATGTAGGGTGGTTAAGCTCGAGCTCCTCAAATCCCTCCGTTACTTCATCCGCCATCGCAGCAGCAAAGCCCTGTGGAATCGGATGGCAGTGAAAAGTTCCGTCGAGTTGAGGAGGTGCAACAGTGCCGACAGCCGCCTTCAAGGTGATGTTTTGCCATTTCGTCATAAGCTGGCAATGTTGAGCCTCCGTGATAGCATCCATGGGGTAGCTAGGAGCCGTGAAGTCAGGCTGCTGAACGAGGTTCGTGGAAGCCACGCTGCTTCTCCGCTGAGATGGCGGGGTAGCTTCGTGCCGCTAAGATGGTTGGTCGGTAGCTCGCTGGCTCTCAACTTGTTCCTCTAGCTTTAGTACTCTTGCATTGAGCTTATGTATATCGCTCAGCTCCTGTTTCCTCTTCCTCTCCCGGGTTTTGTAACCGCCTCCGCCGGGAAGCCCAATGTTCCACACAACGAAGCCTGGCATGCCTCGTGTTCGTCCAGGGTGCTCAGGATTCCCGAGGGCCTCTGTCAGCTCGGCATTCTCTCTGTCGGGAATGAATATCCCTTCTTGTGCTGCCTTGATTGCTAGCTGAAGCTTCGTGATGGGTATTGCAAGTTGCTCGTCCATCCAAGGGCACTTCCCTGTTTCAGGGTCAAAAGTTCCCCCAACCCCGAAAAACCAAGTCCTTGAACGGTCTAGCCACTTCAATGTCTCTGGTTCGACCACTTTAGCAATCAGGTCCTTCTCAGCTTTGTCCCACAACGGCCGAGCTTTGAGGTAGCCTCCTGACCCCTTGCAATGTTGAAACAGCTTATTTGCATCATTTATCTTGTTTATCTCTGAGATTTTCTTACTCTTGTCTGATATCTTGTAGGCCACAAATGCGGGCCAGTGATCTCTTATCTTCTCAAATCGGCCACTGAATTTTGGAGTCTTCCCTTTGTCGACAAACGTTGATTTCAACTCATTCTTCCACCTCCTGAATAGCTATGCCATCTTCTTAAGAGCATACGCCTTGACCAGTGGCTTTATAACTGGCTTATTCGGATCCTCCTCTTGTGGTAGGGTGAAATTTGCCTTCAGCGAGGTCCAAAGATCATCTTTCTCTCAATCGGTGATATAAGAAACTTGAGGGTTTTCTTTCTTAGGCTTACTCCATAGCTGAATGCTGATCGGATGTTCTCCCTAACAATATCTCTACACTGAGCAGAAAACGCTTCCTTGGTTCACGTGGGTTCAATCGGTTCCAACGTCCGCAATTGTTCTGATCGTGAACCTTACATCTGGGCGCAACCTTTTCTTCGGGCCTCGTCTCGTTACCGAAGTTGGCTCAATCCGGAGGACTATAAAAGAATAAAGAAGAGTTAATATATGTACATAACAAAACAATTAATGCATCAATTAGCTAGTCAACACAGGCTTAATTAATATATATACCTCGCCCGACTTTGCAATAGCTGATCCCGACTCCGTTCGGGCACCGGAGCCATCATCACGGTCTCCTTCTTCCACTAGCATTCGGTCGCCGGAGACATCATGATCATGACTTTCCTCCTCCATTGTTCGATCACCAGAGCCTGCTTCATCCTCTCCTTCCATACCATCGGTGTCGTTGAGAAACGACAAGACATCACCTCCACCGAAGATTATATCCCCAACAACTGTTCCTTTTCCTCTCCCGGGTTTTGTAACCGCTTGTGCCGGGAAACCCAATCTTCCACGCAACAGAGCCTGGCATGCCTCGTGTTCGTCTGGGGTGCTCAGGATTCCCGAGGGCCTCTGTCAGCTCGGCATTCTCTCTGTCGGGAATGAACGTCCCTTCCTGCGCTGCCTTGATTGCTGGCTGAAGCTTCGTGATGGGTATTGCAAGTTGCTCGTCCGTCCAACGACACTTCCATTTTTCAAGGTCCAAAGTTCCCCCAACCCCGAAGAACCAAGTCCTTGAACGGTCTAGCCAATTCAATGTCTCTGGTTCGACCCCTTTAGCAATCAGGTCCTTCTCAGCTTTGTCCCACAACGGCCGAGCTTTGAGGTAGCCGCCTGACCCCTTGCAATGGTGAAACAGCTTCTTTGCATCATTTCTCTTGTTTATCTCTGACATTTTCTTACTCTTGTCTAATATCTTGTCGGCCACAAATGCGGGCCAGTGATCTCTTATCTTCTCAAATCGGCCGGTGAATTTCGGAGTCTTCCCTTTGTCGACAAACGTTGATTTCAACTCATTCTTCCACCTCCTAAATAGTTCCGCCGTCTTCTTAAGAGCATACGCCTTGACCAGTGTCTCTACAACTGGCTTATTCGGATCCTCCTCTGGTGGTAGGGTGAAATTTGCCTTCAGCGAGGTCCAAAGATCATCTTTCTCTCAATTGGTGACATAAGAAACTTGAGGGTTTTCTTTCTTAGGCTTATTCCATAGCTGGATGCTGATCGGATGTTCTCCCTAACAATAGCTCTACACTGAGCAGAAAATGCTTCTTTTGTTCACGTGGGTTCAATCGGTTCCATCGTCCGCGATTGTTGTGATCGTGAACCTTTCATCCGGGCGCAACCTTTTCTTCGGGCCTCGTCTCGTTACCGAAGTTGGCTTGATCCGGAGGGCTATAAAAGAAGAAAGAAGAGTTAATATATGTACATACCAAAACAATTAATGCAGCAATTAGCTAGTCAGCACAGGCTTAATTAATATATATATACCTCGCCCGACTTTGCAATAGCCGATCCCAACTCCGTTCGGTCACCGGAGCCATCATCACGGTCTCCTTCTTCCACTGGCATTCGGTCGCCGGAGCCATCATGATCATGACTTTCCTCCTCTATTGTTCGATCACCAGAGCCTGCTTCATCCTCTCCTTCCAGACCATCGGTGTCGTTGAGAAATGACAATATATCACCTCCACCGAAGATTATATCCCCCAACAATTTTTTTTCCAAGTCTCTTTGTTGATCCATAATTTCTACAAATATTACAACATGGCAATGAATATACAAACATGAGAGATGGATGTATTAGTGGCAAACATAGACCTAGCTAGCTAATCACAACAAGGAATATTAATTAGTGGCCTCGACGCTTCTACGGTTTGGTGTGGCCTCGACAACGCTTCTAGGGTTTGGGGTGGCCTCGACGACAACGCTCTTTTAACTAGGTTAATTTGGGTGGCCTCGACGCTTCTAGGGTTTGGGGTGGCCTCGGCAACGCTTCTAGGGTTTGGGGTGGCCTCGACGCTTCTAGGGTTTGGTCGGGCGAGAGGGGGTTGATCAACGTCCCCCCTTATGTTGAAGAGTTACCGGAGTTCTCTCCTAAATGTCCGACGCTTTTAGGGTAAATCCAACTTTGACATATGCTCAAACTTTGATATATGACCAAATGTTGCATATGTCAAAATTCAAACTTTGACATATGATCAAAATTATTGCATCTAGTTACATTGGATCAAATGTTGCATCGTGAAGGGCGGGAGGGGGTAGGAGATCGACAATGTTCGCGATGGAAAAACTTTATGAAAATGCGGTGGTGGCCGGGCCGGACGGTTTTCTTTTCCTTCTTCATTTTTTTCTTTGTTTTTTCTTATATGTTTGTTTTTGTTTTCACTCTACATTTTCGTACATATGAAAAACAACGAAGTTTGTATACTAAAGTGCACATATACATCTCATACATGAACATATACATACGAAAATTTATCTATCTATCTATCTCATCTCATACATGAAGATATACACACATATACATGAACATATACACATATACGTGAAAAAACATATACATGAACATATACACATATACATGGCCGCAAAAAATATACACACATGTGCATGTGCGGTGCTGCCGGCCGGCGACCATGGAGCAGCGGCGACGGGGAGCAGGGGACATAGGAAGGGGGGCTCACTTTGGGGGGGCGATGGCTTGATCGGCGACGAGGACGGCGGGCTTGGGAGGGAGAGGGCGCGACGAGGACGGCGGGCTCAAGGCCGGCGACAAGGACGTCGCACGGCAAGGGTGAAGGCGCATCGGCGAGGGTGCATCCGCAAGGGCTCGGGGAGGAGAGCGCGTCGGCAAGGGCGTCGGCGAGGGCGAGGGCGCGGTCCGGCAGCCTGGCGGCGTCGTGCTGTTCGGCGTGGCGTCGGAGAGGGATGATGAACTGGGACTAAAAACTGCTAAGTGCTACCTTATATACCTAGAGCATTGGCCCCGGTTAGTGGCAACAACCGGGACCAATGCCCCCCTTTAGTCCCGGTTCATGCCACCAAACGGGACCAAAGGTCACTTTTCGTCAGCCCAAAGGGCGGGAAGCAGAGACATGTGGTCCCGATTGGTGGCACCAACCGGGACCAAAGGCACCCTTTAGTCCCGGTTGGTGCCAGGAATCGGGACCAAAGGCCTTGTGTTGAAACTGGTGTGGTGCGGTGGGATGTTTAGTCCCACCTTGCTAGCCGAGAGGCTTCGACAGTGGTTTATAAGCGCGGCTGCACAGACCACTTCGAGCTCCTCTCAATTGCAGGCTTACGGGCCTAAAGACAATGTATCTGCATGTGGTCCTACTAGGCCTTCTGCAGGCCTGAATCCTGGCCCAACTAGCTGGTTGGGTTTCTTCTTATTCAGGCCATGGTGGCCCAGTAGGCGGCATTTTTTTAATTTTTTCCTGTTTTTTTGTTTTACTTTTTTGCTTTCTTTATTTTCTTTTTGTTTCTACTTAGAATTTTTCAGTGATTCTTTTTTGCTTTTAGGTCACAAAAAATATATTTTTTGTTAGTGCCATTAGTTTTCAAATTTGGATAGTTTAAATTTGAATTCTTTGAAATTTGTGTGAATCGCTAGTTTGTGAATAACTTTACTACAAAATATATTTTCGAGTGATTCTTTTTCTTGCTATTTAATATTACTGTGTTTTAATATTATATCCAATTTGGTAATTTTTAGGTTGTTTTAAATGTCTGTTTTACTCAAAAACAGATTTTGTTATTTTAGTTTGCTATTAAAGTTTCTAACAAAAAATATTTATGAAAATTCTTTTTGCCATTAATGTTTGTAATAGAAAATACTTTGATAATTTTAGTGCATAAATTTTATATAATTTAAGTTTCAAAAATACTAGAGGTTTATAAAAGCTTTTTAGTTGATTCCTTTTGCTATTAGCGTTTTATAAAAGCTTTTTAGTTGATTCTTTTTGCTATTGAAGAACATTATAGTTTTGTTTTAGTTGATCGTAAGAGAATATTCTAATTGATTATTTTTAGTTAATTCATTTTTCTATTAGTTCATTTTTCTTTTGCTATTAGTTCATTCTTTGAGCTAAATGACCCTGAAATTGAAAAGTACTACAAATGAACTCTAAAAAGGTTGAAAGTTGAAATGGTATCATTATTTCACCCACATAGCATGTTCTTAAAAGTTAAGATGGTTACGGCAAAAACTAGATGCACTTCGTGTAAAAATGGACAGTCTCTTTCGAGGTATCAGGGTTTCGGATGAAAACTCATTTGTTACATAGGCATTTCATTTTTTTGAACTTATTTGAACTCCAGACTTTTTGTGTGTTCAAAATGCACCATTCAAAGCCATATCATCAATTTTCAACCCTTTCTGACTTCATTTGGTATTTTTCATGCATTTACTGATTTTTTGAGCTAAATGACCCTGAAATTGAAAAGCACTACAAATGAACTCTGAAAAGGTTGAAAGTTGGCATGGTATCATCATTTCACCCACATAGCATGTGCTAAAAAGTTGAGAGGGTTACGGCAAAAAGTGGATGCACTTCGTGTACAAAATGGACAACTCTTTCGAAGTATCGGAGTTTCGGACGAAAACTCATCTGTTACAAAGGGATTTCATTTTTTTGAACTTATTTGGACTCTAGAATTTTTGTGTGTCCAAAATGCACCATTCAAAGCCACATCATCAATTTTCAACCCTTTCTGACTTCATTTGGTATTTTCATGCATTTACTGATTTTTTTTGAGCTAAATGTCCCTGAAATTGAAAAGCACTTCAAATGAACTCCGAAAAGGTTGAAAGTTGGCATGGTATCATCATTTCACCCACATAGCATGTGCTAAAAACTTGAGAGGGTCTGATACGTCTCTAACGTATCTATAATTTTTTATTGTTCCATGCTATTATATTACCCCTTTTGGATGTTTATGGGCTTTATTTTACACATTTATATCATTTTTGGGACTAACCTACTAACCGGAGGCCCATCCCGTATTGCTGTTTTTTTTGCCTATTTCAGTATTTCGAAGAAAACGAATATCAAACGGAGTCCAAACGGAATGAAACCTCCGGGAGCGTGATTTTTGGAACGAATGTGATCCAGAGGACTTGGAGTGAAAGTCAAGAAGCAATCGAGGCAACCAGGAGATAGGAGGGCGCGCCCACCCCTCCTGGGCGCGCCCCCTGTCTCCTGGGCCCCACGAGCAGCCACCAACATACTTCTTCCTCCTATATATACCTACGTACCCCGAGAACATCCAGGGAGACAACGAAACACAATTTCCACCGCCGTAACCTTCTGTATCCGTGAGTTCCCATCTTGGAGCCTTCGCCGGCACTCTACCGGAGGGGGAATCGACCACGGAGGGCTTCTACATCAACACCATAGCCCCTCCGATGAGTTGTGAGTAGTTTACCACAGACCTACGGGTCCATAGTTATTAGCTAGATGGCTTCTTCTCTCTTTTTGGATCTCAATACAATGTTCTCCCCCTCTCTTTGTGGAGATCTATTCGATGTAAACTCTTTTTACTGTGTGTTTGTCGAGATCCGATGAATTGTGGGTTTATGATCAAGTTTATCTATGAGAAATATTTGAATCGTCTCATAATTCTTTTACGTATGATTGAGTTATCTTTGCAAGTCTCTTCGAATTATCAGTTTGGTTTGGCCTACTAGATTGATCTTTCTTGCCATGGGAGAAGTGCTTAGCTTTGGGTTCAATCTTGCGGTGTCCTTACCCAAAGGATGTAAAGGGTTGCAAGGCACGTATTGTATTGTTGCCATCGAGGATAAAAAGATGGGGTGTATATCATATTGCTTGAGTTTATCCCTCTACATCATGTCATCTTTCTTAATGCATTACTCTGTTCTTATGAACTTAATACTCTAGATGCATGCTGGATAGCGGTCGATGTGTGGAGTAATAGTAGTAGATGCAGGCAGGAGTCGGTCTACTTGTCGCGGACGTGATGCCTATATACATAATCATACCTAGATAATCTCATAATCATTCGCTTTTCTATCAATTGCTCGACAGTAATTTGTTCACCCACTGTAATACTTATGCTATCTTGAGAGAAACCACTAGTGAAACCTATGGCCCCTGGGTCTATCTTTTATCATATATAAGCTTTCAATCTACTTTTATTTGCATCTTTACTTTTCGCATCTATATTATAAAATACCAAAAATATATTTATCTTATAAAACTATCTCTATCAGATCTCACTTTCGCAAGTGGCCGTGAAGGGATTGACAACCCCTTTATTGCGTTGGTTGCGAGTTCTTTGTTTGTTTGTGTAGGTGCGTGGGACTTTTGAGGATCCTCCTACTATATTGATACATTGGTTCTCAAAAATTGAGAGAAATACTTACGCTACTATTGCTACATCACCCTTTCCTCTTCAAGGAAAACCAACACAAGCTCAAGACGTAGCAAGAAGGATTTCTGGCGCCGTTGTCGGGGAGGTCTTCGCTCAAGTCAAGACATACCAAGTACCCATCATAAACTCATCTCCCTCGCATTTACATTATTTGCCATTTGCCTCTCGTTTTCCTCTCCCCCACTTCACCCTTGCCGTTTTATTTGCCCTCTCTTTCCCACTCTCTCTCTCTCTTTTTCGCTTGCCTTTTCCTGTTTGCTTGTGTGTTGGATTACTTGTTGCCATGGCGCAAGATAATACCAAATTGTGTGATTTCTCCAATACTAATAATAATGATTTCCTTAGTACTCCGATTGCTCCTCTTAATGATGTTGAGTCTTGTGAAATCAATACTGCTTTGCTGAATCTTGTTATGAAAGGTCAATTCGCCGGTCTTCCTAGTGAAGATGCCGCTACTCATCTAAACAACTTTGCTAATTTGTGTGATATGCAAAAGAAGAAAGATACGGATAATGATATTGTTAAATTGAAGTTTTTTCCGTTTTCACTTAGAGATCGTGCTAAAGTTTGGTTTTCGTCTTTGCCTAAAAATAGTATTGATTCCTGGAACAAGTGCAAAGATGCTTTTATCTATAAGTATTTTCCTCCCGCTAAGATTATCACTCTTAGAAATGATATTATGAATTTTAAACAACTTGATCATGAGCATGTTGCCCAATCTTGGGAAAGAATGAAATTGATGATTCGCAATTGCCCTACTCATAGTTTGAATTTATGGATGATCATACAAATTTTTTATGCCGGTTTGAACTTTGCTTCTAGAAATCTTTTAGACTCGGCCGCGGGAGGCACGTTTATGGAAATCACGTTAGGAGATGCTACAAAACTTCTTGATAATATTATGGCTAATTATTCTCAATGGCACAATCAAAGATCTTCTAGTAAAAAGTGCATGCTATAGAAGAAATCAATGTTTTGAGTGGAAAGATGGATGAACTTATGAAGTTGTTTGCTACTAAAAATACTCCTCTTGATCCCAATGATATGCCTTTGTCTACTTTGATTGAGAATAATAATGAATCTATGGATGTGGGTTTTGTTGGTAGGAATAGTTTTGGAAACAATGCTTATAGAGGAAACTTTAATTCTAGACCGTTCCCTAGTAATTCCTCTAATAATTATGGAAATTCCTACAATAATTCTTATGGTAATTTTAATAAGATGCCCTCTGATTTTGAGAATAGTGTGGAAGAATTTATGATTTCTCAAAAGAAGTTTAATGCTTTGCTTGAAGAAAAATTGCTCAAAGTTGACGATTTGGCTTGGATCGTTGATAGACTGATCCCGCTACGGCTTCAGCGACCACCCGCTCCTCACACGCCACCCACAGCATGTCGTGCCGTTCATCGAGATCCCCCGCGCCGGCCCGAACCACACCGACATCCATACACTTCCGCCTCTGAGGCTTCTCGCCACGCACATGCCCATGTCGTTGTTCTGCCGGCACGAGATCGGTCGGCTGCCGGGTCGTGGTACTGTGCGGGACCTCAAAGACGCCTCGTGTCAAGGCTGCACTTCGAGAACAAGGCGCCCAGGGCACCAACCTGTCCATGGACAATGCTTTCAGCATGTTCTGCGAGGGGTTCTCGCCTATGGCCCCTTCCGGGATCACCGCCTTTGCATCGGAGGGAGAGCGTAGCAAGGCCGGACAACGTCCTCTTCTTGCAGTATGAAGAGATCAAGTCCGATCCTGTGCCCGCGGTGAGGAAGCTGGCAAAATTTCTCGGCGTCCCGCTGACCGGGGAGGAGGAGAGCTCTGGTGTTGCTCAAGAGGTGGTGAAGCTGTGCAGCTTTGAGATGCTTACCAGCATGCAAGTGAATCAGGTCGGCGGCGTTCGTCAAGGTGATAAAATTTTCATGAGTAACTCTGTGTTTTACATAAAAGGAGAAGTAGGGGACTGGGCAAACCACATGAGCCACGAGATGGGGGAGGAGTTGGACCGCATCGTCGAACAAAAGCTTGAGGGATCTGGGCTTGTGTTTCGAGTTGTTGTTATGTGTTCATTTGTCATTTCCTCACCATGTACGCGGTATTGCACATTCCAATCAGAGGAGTTTGTTTCTTTTAAGTCTATGTCCATTGTGGTTTAAGTAAAAAAAATGTACATGACAAATCGAACGATTTTCATGGCAATTTATAGGATGTCAAATTTAGTTTACAAGCACGTCAAAAAGTGATCTGAGCCCCCGCAAAAAAAGTGATCTAAGCCAGATTTGCCATGCTCACCAACACCTAGATAACATCTTAATGTTGTGTAAAGCAATCAGATCATATTTTGATGTTTTGTGCGAAATGAAAAGCTAGCGGTACCGATTTCTACCGGGTATCGTAGAGGCGTTGGATACATCCCGCGATCCGTGCATACAAATCATTCATCAACCATAGTCAATGTATCAACAGTGGCACATTGATTTTTTTTGTGTATTCACGCATAAAGATACAGTGGAGCCCACACTCGTACTTAACTCATTGTGTCCATCCTTCACACCCATGCCTCTCGGTATTGTTCGAGGAACTGCTGGATTGGGCAGGTCCGCCGTCCCACACCACGCCGCCGCCACCGATGTTCCGCAAGCGCGCCACTTGGTGGAACTGGAGCGGACCTCCAAGCTTCAGTGTCTCACGTTCACAGTATGGATCTGAGGGCTGGAGGTAAGAAAGTCGAAGCCCTTTTTATATGTTGATGGTTTTGATTTGTTAGATGCCGGTACTCAGCTCGGATCCCAAATACTCCATGAGTCCCATCAATCAGTGCAGTTCTTACGGGCCTGGTCTCTGCAATTTCACTGTTGTCAACAGATAAGAATCCTTGGAGTATCGTGAGCATATAACAAATCTTGATTCAAGCACAACATGTTGTTCTTTATGGGTTATCTAGTTTAGAATTCCTATTATCTCTGTCGGAGGGGCATTTATGATTTGGTGATTTTCTACATTTTGTATTAGTTTTTTTAAAGGACATATTGTATTAGTTAGAGGACATTTTGTGTTTTTTGTCATTTAAGCACCGTGGTGATTTTACATATGTTTCTTCACTCATGGTTTGATTGGCAGATTAACTGATTATCCTGGTAAACATGGAAGAAAACCTATCTGGTAAACATGGAGGAGGTAGGCATTGGCGCGCTATGGTTCCTCCCGTCTCCTTGCGGTGACGACATAGGAGGGAGGGATGGGATTTTTTCGGTTTCCTTTCTTAGTTTTCTCATGTTTTCCTCTTTTATAACAAGACATTTGTTAATTAATGAAATCAAAGAGTGAGCTTTCTTTATAAAAAAGAAACGCAAGAATGAATCGTACTTGAATGAATAACACTGGTGGAAAAACAGGCTTCCGTCCAGCCCCATAAGTCGCGAAGCTGTAGGAACCGCGACTAATGGGACCTTTAGTCGCGGTTCTGGAGGTGAACCGCGACCAAAGGCCTGGGCCCAAGGCGCCGGTGGCTGGCACAAGACGTGAGGGTCTTTAGTCGCGTTTGCCAGACAACCGCGATTAAAGGTTTTCGGCACCTTTTTTAGTACGGTTTGCTGTGCCAACCGCAACTAAAGCCCTCCCTATATATACCCATCCAGCAGCCAACACTTAGCCATTTGGAGCCATTCTCTTCACAAGTGGGTGTAGGTTTGCTTTTGGTTCCTCTTATGCACATAAGGTGTTTGATGAAATGCCCCAAGAGCATGAAACAAACATGACATGAAGTGTTGGAGCCACACTCCTCGATCAAGTTAGCAACTTGATGAACCTTTGATGTGTCATTGATAAAATATGCATGTGTGTAGTTCATTGTTTAATTTATATTGTTTGCAGCTAGTTAGTTTAACAAATGCATGATGGTTAATTATATATTTTATATTATAATAATGCAGATGAATCGGCAATGGATGTACGGTAACCGACTCTCCGGCGAAGTTCACTACGGGTTTGAAAGATTTCCTCGTAGTGGCTAATGCAACAAGCCGGGGGTTTTGTTATCTGTCCATGTGTTATCTCAGTAAGAATCGGAAGGGTTACTCTTCCTCAAGAGATGTTCACATGCATCCGCTTCGGCACGGTTTCATGCCAAGCTATAATTGTTGGACCAAGCATGGAGAAAGAGGGGTTATAATGGAAGAAGATGAAGAAGGGGATGATTTCATCGATGAAAGCTATCTTGCTCATTTCGGTGATACTTTCATGGAGGATGTCGAAGGTGAAGGGGAAGGTGAAGAAGAGGCACGTGATGATCCTGCTGATGATCTTGGTCGGACCATTGCTGATGCACGGAGACGCCATAAACTGAAAAGGAGAGGGAGAATTTGGATCGCATGTTAGAGGATCACGTAAAAGGCGCTGTACCCGGATGCGATGATGGTCTCAAAAAGCTGGGCTGCACAATCGGATTTGCTGAAATGGAAGGCGAGGCAGGTGTAGCTGACTCGGCATTTGAAAACTTGCTGAAAATGTTGAAGAATATGTTTCCAAAGGATAACGAAGTTGCCCGCCAAGACGCATTTAAGCAAAGAAGGTTGTCCGCCCTCTAGGTTTAGAGGTTCGAAGATACATGCATGCATCAACGATCGCATCCTCTACCGCGGTGAATACGAGAATTTGAATGAATGCCCGGTATGCACGTGCATTGGCGTTATAAGATCGAGGCGATGACCCCGGTGACGATGTTGAGGGCCGTAAACCTGTGAAGAGGGTTCCCGCCAAGGTGATGTGGTATGCTCCTATAATACCACGGTTGAAACGTCTGCTCAGGAACAAAGAGCATGCCAAGTTGTTGCGATGGCACAAAGAGGACCGTAAGTCGGACGGGAGTTGAGACACAATCAAGATGGAACGCAATGGAGAAAGATCGACAGATGGTTCAAAGGTTTTGCAGCTAACGCAAGGAACATAAGATTTGCTCTAAGGCACGGATGGCATGAATCCTTTTGGCGAAAGCGTAGCTCCAGCCATAGCACCTGCCCGTGACTCTATGCATCTACAACCTTCCTCCTTGGTTGTGCATGAAGCGGAAGTTCATTATGATGCCGTGCTCATCCAAGGTCCGAAGCAACCCGGCAACGACATCGATGTGTACCTAAGGCCATTAGTTGATGAACTTTACAGCTGTGGGGTGGTGTCCGTGTGTGGGATGAGCACAAACAAGAGGAATTTGACCCACGAGCGTTGCTTTTCAGAACCATCAACGATTGGCCTGCTCTTAGTAACCTTTCGGACTGTCAAATAAGGGATACAATGCATGCACGCACCGCTTACATGAGACCGAAAGTGTACATTTGCCAAATTGTAAGAAGAACGTGTACCTTGGGCATCGCCGATTTCTTCCAAAATTCATCCAAGAAGAAAGAAAGGCAAGCATTACAACGGCAAGGCAGATCACCGTCAAGCTCGCGGAACGACCGGTGCTGAGGTATTTGATATGGTCAAGGATTTGAAAGTCATCTTTGAAAGGGTCCCGCGGACAATCAGTTCAAGGGAGCCGACGGGCACGTAGCCATGTGGAAGAAGAAATCTATATTCGGGAGCTAGAATATTGGAAAGTCCTAGATGTCCGCTTCCGCAATCGACGTGATGCACGTTACGAAGAATATTTGCGTGAACCTCCTAAGCTTCTTGGGCGTGTATGGGAAGACAAATGATACAAAGGAAGCACGGCAGGACCAAAGCAACGCTTGAAAGACCTCGATGACCGCATCCGGAATGGTTTCAAGGTCGTGCTACCACGCCTCGACCAAAGAAGAGAAGGTCATCTTTTTGAATGCCTCGAGCAGTATGAAGGTCCCGCCTGGATTCTCGCCCAATATAAAGGGAATAATAAACATGGCGGAGAAAAGTTCCAAAACCTGAAGTCTCACGATCGCCACGTGATTATGACTCAATTGCTTCCTATTGCTTTGAGGGGTCTCCTGACGTAAAATGTTCGATTAGCCATTGTGAATCTATTTGCATTCCTAAATTCAATCTCTCATAAGGTTTTCATTCCAGATGTTCTACCACGGTTACAGAACGATGTGATCCAATGTCTTGTCGGGCTGAGTTGGTGTTCCCGCCATCCTTCTTCAATATTATGACGCACCTCCTGGTTCACCTAGTCGAAGAGATTTTCGCTCGGTCCTGTATTTCTACACAATATGTTCCCCTTCGAGAGGTTCATGGGAGTATTAAATAAATATGTTCAGAATCGCATAGGCCAGAAGGAAGCATCGCCAAGGGCTATGGAAATGAGGAGGTAATTGAGTTTTGTGTTGACTTTGTTCCTGACCTTAAGCCGATTGGTCTTCCTCGATCGCTGCACGAGGGGAGACTAAGTGGAAAAGGCACGATCGGAATGAAATCAACGATATGTATGGACGGCCATTCTTCGATCAAGCACACCACATCAGACCGACCAATTCCAGCTTGGTGGCTCTGCACTTTGAGAAACACAAGAATATTTTACGCTCGACAACCCGGGAAGCCCGAATCCTGGATTAGGAAGGCCCACATGGAGACTTTCGCAGTTGGTTGAAAAAACATTTAATGAATGACAATGATGTTGTAGATCAGCTGTACATGTTGGCCAAGACACCATCTTCGACTATAACGACTTTCCAAGGGTACGAGATAAATGGGAATACATTTTACACGATCGCCTAAGATAAAAAGAGCACCAACCAAAACAGTGGTGTCCGCTTTGATGCAGCAACCGAGAATGGGCAAGAGGTCACATATTATGGTTACATAGAGGAGATATGGGAACTTGACTATGGACCCTCCTTTAAGGTCCCTTTGTTCCGTGCAAATGGTTCAAGCTAACAGGAGGTGGGGTAAAGGTGGACCAGCAATACGGAATGACAATGGTGGATTTCAACAATCTTGGTTACCTTGACGAACCATTCGGCCCTAGCGAAAGATGTCGCTCAGGTTTTCTATGTGAAGGACATGAGTAGCAAACCGAGGAAACGGAAAGATAAGAAAACGATCAAGACATCATGCGATGATTCAAAGCGCCACATTGTTCTTTCAGGAAAAGAAACATCGTGGGAGTGGAGGACAAGACAGACATGTCAAGATTATAATATGTTTGCTGAAATTCCGCCTTCAAAGTGAACACCGACCCAAGCATTAAGTTAAATGATGAGGATGCTCCATGGATACGGCACAATCGTAAGCAAGCAGGGACACAAGGGAAGAAAAATGATGTGTAATAATTTATTGTACCAAACTTTGTTGAATGGATCATGTGAATTATATTACCCGTGATGTGTTTGGTGTCCATTTTCGAATGATTCGAGATACCACCGATGATACATGAAATTTGGAGTGATTTAGTCATACTCCTGCCTAGGCGATAATATGCATACCGTAGTCTTCATAGCCGCCGCCGCCGTTGTAATCGGGTAGTCGCCGCTTTCTAAGTTGCCGCCGCTGCTGCCGCCGCCGTCGTCATTGCCGTCGGGCGGCGCCGTGGCTCGAATCGAGGGTAGCGCAGCGGGGATATCGCCGGCCGTGATGTAGTCCATGACGCCTGCAGAGTCCGCCATACCACCATAGCCGACGGCCGGCCTCGTGGAAGTTCCTGTGAGGCAGACCGCCCTCCTCATACCGGCGAGCGCCCTCTCACGCCGATTGATGAAGAAGGCGTCCGGCATGCTGGTTATCGGGATGCCAGCGGGATTCATCCGCTGCTTCGGCGTGAGGTCGAGGTAGTAGTGGTTCGTGATGGCCGCCCGCGCAAGACTCGAGGGACGGAGGGACTGCACGCCGGGCGCGCTTAGGCTCCAGCCGGTGGGGACGCTGTAGCCCGTGGACAAGGGTAGTTCGAGGCGCAAAGCTCCTCCACCTGCTGGTAGGTTAGAGGGTGCGGTGGAAGCCATGAGAGAGTGATGAGAGATTGTAGAGATGTGATAATGCTGGCCAAGCCGGGCTACATATATGTAGTGAGAAATGGCGGAAAAATGGGAGCGGGAAGACAGGAGGCGGAAGAAAGTGGCGGGAAGAAAGAGGCGGAAGACAGGAAGAAATGGCGGAAGAAGAGGAATCCAGAAGTTGTCATCTAACCTTTAGTCCCGCTGGTTGGTGCAACCGGGACTAAAGGTTAGACAGACGCTGGGTAGCGCACGCACGCCTGTCGGAGGAACAAGACAAAGCAGAAGCGGCGCCGTGCCTATAAAAGGAGCATCGATACGCCGCCAAGATAGAGGCGTGAAGAAATGGCGGAAGACATAGGCGGAAAGAACAAAGCGGAAGACTGCCGGAAGAACTTGTGGGAAGACAGAGGCGGCCGAAGAACTTCTCTGAATTTTTGATATATTATTTGTATTTTTAGAATTTTGAAATGAATTAGTTCTATTTTTCTGAATTTTTTGATATATTATTTGTATTTTTAACATATTGAATTGAATTAGTTTTATTTTTGACATATTATTTGTATTTGCCTCGTAGGGTTTGGAAACGGTTCGTAGATACAAAGGACGTAGAACTTTATATGCAACTCAAAATACAGCAAAAACAACTCAAAAATAAATAAAACAAATAAAAAGCAAAAAAATTAAGAAAATAAAAAGCCCTCCCATCGGGCCAAAGCGGCCTGCATATTTACGACTAGAAACTCAACCTTTTGTTGGGCTGGATGCAGGCCAAGAAGGCCGAGTAGGCCCACATGGCAGCAATGAATTGGTAGGCCCAAGAGGCCTGCTTAGGAGAGGAGTCGAGAGAGCTACCGTGACCGGGCTTATAAACCAGTGTGGTAGCCCTTCGACTAGCGAGGTGGGACTAAACCGCCAAAAATCCTTTAGTCGCGGTTGGGCAGGCGACCAGCGACTAAAGGGTACCTTTTAGTCATGGTCTCGCCGCCAACCGCGACTAAAGGGGGGGCGCGAACGAAAAACTCATAAAAACCCTTTAGTCGCGGTTGGGCAGGCGACCCGCGACTAAAGGGTACCTTTAGAAGCGGGTCTCCAACCCAACCGCGACTAAAGGGGGGCTATATCAGGCGGGATTCTCGTCTTCTCCGATTCCCTTTGTTCGTCTCTGCCGCGCCTCGACGCCGCCGCCGTCGCCCTCGCCCTCGACGCCCGATCTTGCCGCCTCGCCGCCCGCCCTCAACCCCACGCGACCTTCCTTCCTTCTCCGGTCATTCCTTCCAGCCACCGCCGCCCTCCCGTCCGTGGCCGCTGGTCTCGACGCCTTGGCGCCCGTCCCAAGACCGCCTCCCGATGCGCCCGGACCGCTGCTCGCTGGACTGCCTCACTCGCCTCTCCGTCCCCTCAGACGGGCGCCCGGCACCTCTCGATCCAGGTTGAACGAGGGCATGACCTCGCTGGCGCTGCCGCCGGCGCCTGCTTCGGTGCCGCCGCTGCTGCGTTTCACGCCGACGCCCGGCCTCGTCCACTCGCCTCTCCGCCTCTCCTTCGACACTAAGGGCGCCCGAGGCCGATGCCGCTTCATCGCCGCCGTCACCTCGCCTCCTCGACCCCGCCTCGCCGGACCTCCCCAGGCCTCACCGCACCGTTCCCCGGCATCGGGGGTGAGCTCACGCGCCCGCTTCGTATCCTCGATCGTCGCCCGCTGCGGTCGCGCCGCTGCATCACCCGCCGCTCGCCGGGCCTCGCCCGTTCGGCCCAGCCGGCCTCTGCCTTCGCGCTGGGCTAGACCACGACCAGGCAACCCCATGGCCATGCGCCTCGCCACACCTCCCCGATGCGCTTTGCTGCTGGCGCCGGCCCACACGATCGGCCTTGTCGCGGGCTTGGCTGGCCTCGCCGGCGCCCATGCCCGCAACGCCTTTGCGCCATAACCCACGTGGCCTCCTAGGCCACTTACGATGGGGCCCCCTGTTAAAAAAAAAAAAAAAGAACAAAAGGAAATATGTATAAATAAAAATTAAAAATGATAATAATTAAAAGTAATTAATTAATTAATTAACTTAATTAATCCTGTTAATTAACCTAATTAACTTATTAACTAATTAAACTGTTAATTAGTGTTAGTCGATGACAACCGGGACCCATGTGTTAGTTTGACCAGTCAAACAGCATCGCTGACAGACCTTGACATCGCCGAGCTGCATCGCATCGACACATCCATGTACATCACGCTGTTCGGCAAGTCTACTTCGCATCATCGCCGAGCGCCCATGCATGCCATCCCGGCGTTGATCCAAAATCAGTGGACCAGCAAAATCTCAATCGCCCCGAGCAAAATCAGTGGACTTTGAGAAAACGCGATGAGCAACAACGGTCAACGGCCAGCTAGTATGCACTAGTACTATAGATTCCAAAGGAGGATTAGGAGCAACATCGTCCCGATGGGGAGCAATGCAACTAGTAGTAGTAGTCGATCTAAATCCTCGTTGGCAATTGGAAACCGCTTCCAATCATTAGGAGCAACAGACGCTACCTGTATTTTTTTACCAAACATTGACAAATGTTTAATTGCTTGCAAAGTTTCTTCACAAAATGACATTCGTGAAGACGTGGTTGTCTGTTGTCCTCGCCTCCCTCTCCGTGTGTGTTGTCCTCGCCTCTCTCCGTGACGCCTGCTGCCCGCCGCCTCTGCCTCGCGCTCTACCGCGACACCTCTCCCACCCTTCCTCGCCTCCTTTTGCCACCGCCCTTTCGCCACCGCCACCGCCACCGCCTTCTTCACTTAATTAATTTGTTTTTACTACATGTTTTCAGGACTGACATAATGGCGGACGATAGAGCTGACCCGATTATGGACAACTATGATCCGGACGGTGAAGCACATATGTTCGGCATCATAAACGGCGATATTCTATATGTGCCGACCGGAGAAGAAGAAGATGATATCTCTTCTTATCTGAACCTTGACGGTGAAGATGAAGGGCGCCACAAGAAGATGATGTTTAACAAACGCCGATAAACGCATTTATCTTCAAATGGAAGTAGCCACCACCTCCGGCGCCGAGGTATATATATACATTGAGCCTCCGGTGATACAAACTCACCGATTTGAATAAATATGTGTGTACTAACGCGCTCGAATCTCTTTCTTATTTTAGCCCTCGGCCGGATCGTCAAAACAATCGAGTACGTCGTCAAAGCGTGGCGCAACCAAGACGATGAAACAAGGAGAAACATGCACCATCGAGGTTGTCGACAGTGCAACCGGCAGGCCGCTGGAGCCCCGCAAGAACGCCACCAAGTTTGTCAGCCAATGCGGAGCCATTGTTAGAGACAACGCCTCGATCACCGCCCAGAGTGGAATGAGCCAAAGAAGGCACGAATTGATGGTTTCACTTTTGTCGATAAGAGAACAAAAAAGATTGCTTCAAGAAGCTTATGGAACATTTCGCTCTACCTCCGGAATACAACAAATTCGATGAGGAGGGTAACAAGATTGAGGAAAACAAGGAGAGGAGGAGGCTAGTCAAACAGTTCGCTCTTCATAAGATGGCCGACGATTCCGGAAATTCAAGCAAAATCTAGCCCATGACTTTGTCAAGCAGAACAAGACTCCGGATTTCAAAGGACAATATGAGAAACTGAAACATGATTGGCCAGAATTTGTGAAGCAAAAGAAATCGGAGCAGTTCATTCAAATATCGAAAAAATAAGGAAAATGCGGCTAAGAAGGAGTACAATCAGGTTATGGGGCCAGGAGGGTATCGCATTTGGGTGCCTAGGTTGGAGAAGATGGAGAACGAGCTGAGGGCGCGAGGAACTGGCCCAGTACGGAGGGATGGGACCCAAGGGCCAAAAGCTGGTGGTACGGGCATGGGGAACGCTGAACCCGGAGACAGGGGAGTGTGTTTACCGGGCAAATTAATTAAACCCACCCAAGCCCTTATTGACGCAATGAAGGATGCTCAACAGGGGAAGATCAAGTTCAACAGAGAGAACGACGCTACCGACAAAAGCCCTCGGGAATCCTGAACACGGAGGACGTGTACGAGGCATGGGGCACATTCCGTGGAAAATAGGGTTCCCCGTAACGATGACCCGTGACGGGTTACTGAAGCCGTAAGAGAAAGATGGATCGAATCAGATGTTGTGGCGCGGTTGGCATCGGAAATGGATGTGATGAAGAAAACCATGAGTGTACTAGTAGTCGAAAGAGATGCAGCTCGGGTGCAAAGCATGAAGATCATCCAGCGGATCTCGGAAGCCAAGCAGCGGAGAAGCAGCGTGGCTTCCACGGAGGCCCCACCGCTGGTGCAGATGCACCGACGATCGAAATTACTGCACCGGAGCCTCCGGTGGTCGAAATTACTGCACCGGAGCCTCGGTGGTCGAAATTACTGCACCGGAGCCTCCTCGCTACCCCGTGGACGATATAAAGGAGATGAAAGAATGTCATCTGTATTATCCTATCGGGAACATGTCCATGAAGGTAGCCATCGGCAGTGCTTTACCATGTTTACCTGGAGCACTCCACCACAACAACCCCATTCAAGATGGCTATGCTCGTGTCACGGTGGAGGACATAGTCCAAGGGTTTGAGGACCTGGAGATTGACATTGCTACACCTGAAGGGGAGAAAAGACTTGGAGATGTCAAGCGCCATTTCATTCTATGGCAAAAGAAGTTTATCAAGTTTCCAGCGAGGCGCCAAGGACAACAAGTCCACCCCTCACGGTGGTGGTGGTGGCGGTGGCGGTGGTGGTGGTGGTGGTGGTGGTGGCGGTTCACCTACACCTCCGCCACGCCACCGACGCCGCCCCAGTCCACAACGTCCGGCGGGTGATCAGCCGCCGCCTCAGCCTCGTCCGGGCGGGTGATCGATGCCGCCCCAATCCACCTCCGACAAAGAAGGTATAGTCCTGGATTATTAACCCGGACCCTTATGTACCTAAGACCACAAAGGTACCGGAGCCATCACTCAAGCCTCTCCCCACAAGGCCTTGGGAACGTAGTGCCGAGGAAGTCGACGCTGCCGCTGCTGCTGATTTGGAGAAATGGAAGGCGGACTGCAAGAAGAAAAGAGAGCCCGAGCCCAAGCCAAGATTTTCCGATGAGCAAAAGAAGTGGGCTAAGTTATTTTTGAGCACACCGTCCCAAGCCGCCAAGAATCTGCCTAACGACTATGCACGTGAACTTCACAGGCAGGCACTCATGTTCAAGGAGAACAAAGAGCGGGAGAAGGCCGAAAGTAAAATAAGCGGAAACAAGTTGCCCAGCTCGGGAACAAAGTAAACAATCGATTGCCCCGCTTATAGTGGAAGCCTTCTGTCCGGATGCCCCGAGATCATACAAGCTGCGACAAAGCACATGGATTGACTGTAACGAGTGCGAGAACAAGCGGCCAACTTAGGTATTACTCTTCGTGAACTGTTAGGCCTTGATGAGGCGCCAGTGAAGGAGGTAGTAATTACATATGTCAAGAATGGGCCTCTCGTCCGAGCCTGCAGGAAAAGGATCTACCTCCACAAATGAAAGGTCTGCTGAAATGGTACAAGGGTTACATAAAAATAAAAACGCCAAAGAATATATTTATGCGGAAGTTAGACATGAGCATCACTTCAAACATTACTATGTACAAATTGAACTGAGTGAATTGTTCCAGCTTTTCAATCTGCGCGAGCTCGACAAATCTATCATCGGTTGCTACGCTCGTAAGTGATTTATTAATTTCTACCCCATCTCGCTCATATTGCCTCCACTATATATATGTCCTAACTATATTGTTGTGTCCGCTATTATACATGCAGAATGAAGATTAAGGAATGCAGAGTAAGGAACATCCATGATGTTGGGTTCATTGACCCACACATCGTTAATGGACATGTGTTGGAGCGCCACCCGCCGACGTGGAGGCAGACCTGTGGCAGTTTCTTACAAAGCAGGAACTCAAAAGTGATATTCTATTTCCTTACCATTTTGGGTGAGTGTTTCTGTCTTGAGCACATTCTCTTTTGTTTACTCCATGCATGGTATGTGGCCGGCTAATCGATGAGTTATGCATGACGTCTGTGCATGTATCGTGGTCCGCAGGTTCCACTGGATTCTGCTAGTAATTAAAGTTAACACCTCGTAATGTCTCGCCCACGACTCTCTGAATATGTATCCAATGCTTTTGGTAGGCATGAGAAGAATGCTGCAGAATTAATTATTTTCATTCTTTTGCGCTATATATCGATCGGCCTATTTCGCTCATTTCCTAATATCAAGTAACTAATAACTCTCTTGTTCATTTAATTTTCTTTGCCTCGTAGGGTTTGGAGACGGTTCGTAGATACAAAGGTCGGTGAATTCAAAAAGAGCTAGAATTCAAAAGGTCAAAGCCTAAGAATGCTGGGGATATTCAGCCACCGGAGACCAATTTATGTGGATACTATGTTCGTGAGATGATCCGAGATACACCTCTGAGCGGGTTCCGAGTGATACCAATGCTCGGAGGAATAACCTCCGGATGATGCTTAGTCCGTAAGCTCGCTCCGACCACTTCAAGAGGAACTAGCTGGATGGTTCAGCAGGGAAGTCCTCCATCCTAAAGGAGAACACTATTACGAGGACGTAGAACTTTATATGCATTAAATCATGTATGGAAACTTGTTCAAAATTGTATATGGTCATCCGATGATACTGAATATATATTGTATATTCCTCTTGAATTCTTTTGGTTCTAATTTCAAATTTATTTGAAATTGTACATTCATATGCATGTATGTAGTACCGTAGAATATATGAAACTCCTTCAAAATTAAAATAAAGCACAAAAGAAATAAAACAATACAAATTAAACAGAAAACAGGTTTAGGGGGGGGGGCTAAAACCCTAAACCTGTGGCGGCCTTTAGTCGCGGTTGGCCAGAAGAACCGCGACTAAAGGTCCTCCGCCCCGACGGCCGCCTGGCGCCCACGTGGACGGGCCGTTAGTCGCGGTTCTTAAGCAGCCGCGACTAAAGGTGGGGGCTTTAGTCGCGCTTATTTGGTCGCGGTTGCGCAACCGCGACTAATGGCAGTTGCGAACCGCGACCAAAGGCCTTTTTTCCACCAGTGTAATTAGGCGGTAAATGGGCCAAACTGTGATATTTTTGTTATATATATATATATATGTGTGTGTGTGTATGTATGTGTGTGTGTGTGTGTGAGTGTGTGTGTGTGTTTCTCAAAAAATATGGAAGATCCAGATTGTTGTTTTATATATAGGTCGTGAGGAAGCTGGCGAAGTTCCTCGGCGTCCCGCTGACAGAAGAGGAGGAGAGATCTGGCGTTACTCAGGAGGTGGTGCGGCTGTGTAGCTTTGAGACGCTCACCAGCTTGCAGGTGAACCAGGTCGGTGGCGTTCGTCATGGTGATAGCGGTTCCATTGGTAGTTTGGCATTTTACAGAAAGGGAGAAGTGGAGGACTGGGCAAACCACATGAGCCACGAAATGGGGGACAAGTTGGACCGCATCGTTCAACACAAGCATGAGGGGTCTGGGCTTGTGTTTGGACTTTTGAGCTGCTGTTATCTGTTCCCTTGTCCTTTCCTCGCCATGTACGTCCCGTTGCACATTTCAATAAGGGGAGTTTGTTTCTTTTACGTCTATATGTTCATTGTGGTTTAATTAATGTTGTACATTTCAGTAAGAAGTGTCGGATGTTGGATTCCGGCAGACCCTTAAGGTTCGAAGTCTGGGGTGCGCACTAAGATCTCTGCCCTACCGATCTACGTCCGATCGTCTGGTGAGATCTAAACTAAAAACGATGAACAACACGAGGGACACAAGATTTATACTGGTTTGGGCCACCGTTGTGGTGTAATACCCTACTCTAGTGTGTGGTGTGGTGGATTGCCTCAGGGGCTAGTGATGAACAGTACAAGTGAAGAACAGCCTCGCGAGAGGTGTTCTTCAGCTGGTGCGATGAACTGCATGGGCGAGTTCGATCGCCTCTCTCTCTGATGAGCACTCGATGATTCCGTCCCCTTACTCTGTGGTGGCTAGTCCTATTTATAGAGCCCTGATCCTCTTCCAAAATATTGAGGGAGAAGGGCGCCAAAAACGGCCATTTTGAAGGGGAACATCTAGTACAATTTATCCTGACTAAAGTTGTTCTTCGGCTGCCAAAGGCACTGGCAATGACGCCGTCTTGGGCTCCACGGTGACCTCCATCCTGCCGCTCTGCTGGTCTTGGTCTCGTTGCACTGAAATGGCAACCTTTGCCTGATGCATCGGTACTCCACGCTTGCCCCCTTTGCACCGAAAAGGAAACAAGGACACTGCGCAGGCCGGCGCCCGCCTGGTCTCGATCGTCATGGCTTGCGTCATGAGCACCTCGCGAGGTACCCTGCCTTGATCTCTCCGCCTCCTCGCGAGCCTGCCTGGCAAGGCCGTTCCCGAGGAAGCCTTGTGTCGTCCCCCCGTGAGGCTTGGCCCCTCGCAAGGGTCTTGAGTCTTATGCTGACGAAGATGGGCCATACTGGGCCACCACTTGAGCCACGCCGTAGGCCGCAGGCAGGCAAGTCTGGAGACCCCCGTTCCAAGAACGCCGACAGTAGCCCCCGGGCCCAAGGCACGCTCGGACTTGGCTTAGCGGAGAAGCGAAGGGGCAAGTCACGCGGGCGCTGAGCCCCATCAGCCTGCGGCCTTGGGCGCCGCGTGGCGGTTGATTGGACGTGGGCATCTCCACTTCCCTGTGCTGCCTCTGCAACTGCTCGACTTGACAAGTCCCTGCATGCAAAAATGGGTCATGATTGCCTGAGATCAGGGTGGCCGACGGTTGGCCTCCTCCGGACTATAAGTACGGACGGGCTAGAGCCCCCGTAATCCATCCCCTTCTGCTTCTCTCGTTCTTCTTCTTCCTCGCCCTTGCTCCTCCTTCGCCAATGGCGCCCATCCGCCGGTTTTCAGCTGAAGAGAAGGGAAAGGCCCCCTGAGAGGGTCCTGACCCACTTCCGCCGAAGAAGCGGCCTATCCCCGGCCGCTGCGACGCGGTCGCCTGGCAGGGGACGTCGTGGCCCTGGTACGAGCGGCCGCCACCTGGGTTTCTGCTGCCCTTGTACGACCGAATCGAGGGCCCTGGAGAAGAAGGCACCGAGCGACACCGACGCCGTCGCCGGCGATGCCAGCGAGTCACGGCGGTGCACGTCGTCACCCCTGGAGTCCATGCCGAGAGCTCTTCTCGCGATCTTGTGCTTCACGTCGCCATGCCTCCGCGCTCTTGGATTCGTCTTCCTCCCTCCTTCGCCTTCGAGATGCCGCCGAGTGGACTCTAGAGCTCTGGCTGCAGCACGCTGATCGCAGCACTTTGCGACCGGAGCGGAGGTTGCGGTCGCCGCCCGGCAAGGTCTACATGACCCGAGGCTGGGGCGAGATCGCCCGGGTCTGCCGGACAGGGGGTGCCCTCGTAATTCATCTTGAATACGACGGTGCCTCCTTGATGTTCTTCAAGGTCTTCGACACGGAAGGACGCCGGCTGGAGTGCTGCCCCAAGGAAAGCGGTCGGGGGTTCGACGTGGCGAGGGTCAGGCCTGACCAGCGCTTCCCCAGCAGTTCCTCAAGCAGCGGCGGAGGAGACAGGGAATCCAGCGACTCCGCCGAGCTTCACGCGACTCCGGAGACGAGCAACGACAGCTACGAGCCTCCGAGCTCGTGTCGCGCTCGGAGCAGGGCAGCTGCGTCAGGCTGCCGACGCAGCTGGTCTGGATGGGGTTGAGGCCGGCGCCTGGCGGCCCACCGTTGATGATGGCGTCTCCTGCGGAGGCGCGCGTAGTTAACGTTCCTTAGGATTATCACCCTTTGTTCCCTGCGAGGAATCAAAGTAACACCCCGCGGGGGTATGTAAGGCGTCTGCCATGTCTTTTGTGAATATGATACCCTTATCATGAATTGATGCGAGGTGCGTGTCCTGTTCCGGCTCGGCTCCCCTTTCTTTCCTCACGAGGGCTTGGAGCTCTACGCTGACAGGTCCCAGTCCCCAGGCAGGCTTCAGCCATCGCTAGTATGCCAGGTCACGATGTCGTGGTCAAGGCCAGGAGGTGAGCGGCCCGAGGACCAGTAAGAGCCCCTGATTTGCGATGCTCAGGAGGTCCCCTTTAGCGCTCAAACAGCCTCCGCTGGGAGGGAGAGGAAGGCAGCGTTGCCGTGACAGAGCTGCACTAGTCGTGGGCTTAGCGTCGTGTTGATTTAGCTTTTTCTGAAGCGCGACTTATCTCATGAGCTTGGAGTCGTTCTTCAGCGAGGTGCCTGGCCCACGTGCCGGCAGCTGGGGTGTTGCTGGGTTGGGTCCTCGTGAGCTTCTCCCCTCTCCCCGCCCTCTCCTTTATGCCCTACGTCCTCAGGTCCCGGCCCTCGAGCGAGCTCAGCCGCCGCTGGTATGACAGGTCGTGATGCCGTGGGTCACGGCCAGGGGGTGAGGGCTGGAGATCCAGTAAGAGCCCATGAGTCGCAATGCTCAGGCGCCCCCCTTTTAACGCTCGAGCGGATCGTACGGGAGAGAAAGGGAGGGAGCTCACGACGCCCCCACACATTATTCCTTAGGAAGATCGTGCACACCAACACGAGGAAAACAAGGACCGCCATTATAGTTGCCAGCCGTCCATTGGTTGCTTCGAGGGAGTGATTGAGGCACTGAGGGCCTGGTGAGGTAGTGCTATGCGGGGCTGCTGCGGCCAGAGCTCGACCACTCAGATTTGTTGACGTTGCAGGGACGGACCCATGCACAAGCGCCGTGCAAGAGCGAGCGGCTCCAAAGGTAGGCGTTAATCGAGCAGGCGATTATCTCGAGCAGGTTACGCATGAAGAAGCAAATCAACTTAGATAGATGCAGAGAAAGGCAAACGCCACTAGGTCAGGCCCAAGAGACTTGGGGATGATGCAGCCCGAGGGGCGCCCCTAACAAGGTAAGCTGAAGGCGAAAGCAAAACGGATACATGCTGCAGGGACAGACCCATGCGACCTGGGAATGATGCAGCCCTGAGGGCGCTCCCAGCTAAATGGAAACTTGAAAGAAGTCACCTGATATCGTTGTAGGGCGAGTGTCGGAGTAGCTGACGATGCGAGGCGAAGGAGCTAATCCTCACGAGCCCTCGGGGCTCTGAGCCTAGGGAGGCTCGCGAGGTCCGGGCGGCTCGACGAGGTCACACTAGTAGAAAATGGGGCAATGGTCCAGGCCGGGTCAGCCCATTAGTCTCGGTTCAATCTAGAACCGGGACCCATGGGGGCATTGGACCCGGTTCGTGAGCCCCGGGGGCCGGCCGGCCCACGTGGGCCATTGGTCCCGGTTCGTCTGGACCTTTTGGTCCTGGTTGGTGGGACGAACCGGGACCAATGGGCCTCGCTCCTGGCCCACCACCATTGGTCCTGGTAGGTGGCTTGAACCGGGACCAAAGGCTGCCCTTTAGTCCTGGTTCATGCGACGAACCGGGACCTATGAATTGCCTATATATACCCCTCGCCCGCGAGCAGAGCACTTCACTGCTCTATTTTTCTGCCCGGCCGTTGGAGAGCTTTGTGGTGCTCTAGCTCACCTCCTATGCACACGAGGTGTTCGATGGAATGCCCGAGCCACAATACTTAACTTTCTCCTCTCCAAGCTCAACCTCCAAACTCCATTTCCCTCAATATTTGTCTAGGTTTAGCGGTCTGTCACGTCCCGTCTCCGTCTTCACCGCCGATCGCCTGCCGATCTCATCGCCCGGCACCACCGTGGTGAGCCTCTTGTTCTTATCTTCTTTACGAAAGGAAAATATTCTTACTTGTGTGTTTAGATAGATACTTGTATTATTTTCTTACTTTTACTATGTATGTACTTTGGTTTTAATGTGATGATGAACTTCTATTAATTTGGTCACTTAATTATCTATTCATGATGTTCTGTAATAGTTTTTGACACACTTAATTATATATAATGCACGCAGATGAACCGGCAATGGATGTACGGTGACAGACACACCTCCGAGTACATTAAGGGCCTGCATGATTTTCTCGAAGCGGCTGAGGCAAACAAGAAGAATGGTTTTATGTGTTGCCCATCCCCTATATGTGGGAATACGAAGTCTTACTCTGACCGTAAAATCCTTCACACCCACCTGCTTTACAAGGGTTTCATGCCACACTATAATGTTTGGACGAGGCACGGAGAAATAGGGGTTATGATGGAAGACGGCGAAGAAGAAGAGTACGATGACAACTATGTGCCCCCTGAATACGATGATGCTACTGAACATCAAGACGAACCAGACGATGTGCACGATGATGCTGCAATGGGCAAAGCTGCTGAAGATCAAGAGGAACCAGACGATGTGCCCGATGATGATGATCTTCGCCTGGTCATTGTCGATGCAAGGAGGCAATGCGAAAGTCAAAAGGAGAAGCTAAAGTTCGATCGCATGTTAGAGGATCACAAAAAAGGGTTGTACCCCAATTCCGAAGATGGCAACACAAAGCTCGGTACCCGTCTTGGAATTGCTGCGGTGGAAGGCAGAGAATGATGTGCTCGACAAAGGATTTGAGAAGCTACTGAAAATATTGAAGAAGAAGCTTCCAAAGGATAACAAATTGCCCGACGGTACATACGCAGCAAAGAAGGTCGTATGCCCTCTAGGATTGGAGGTGCGGAAGATACATGCATGCCCTAATGATCTGCATCCTCTACCACGATGCGCATAAGGATCTGAACGCATGCCCGGTATGCGGTGCATTACGGTATAAGATCAGACGAGATGACCTCGGTGATGTTGACGGCGAGCCCCCGGAAGAGGGTTCTGCGAAGGTGATGTGGTATGCTCCTATAATACCACGGTTGAAACGTCTGTTCAGAAACGGAGAGCATGCCAAGTTGATGCGATGGCACAGTGAGGACCGTAAGGAAGACGGGAAGTTGAGAGCACTCGCAGACGGGTCGCAGTGGAGAAAAATCGAGAGAAAGTACTGGGATGAGTTTGCAAGCGACCCAAGGAACGTATGGTTTGCTTTAAGCGCGGATGGCATTAATCCTTTCGGGGAGCAGAGCAGCAATCACAGCACCTGGCCCGTGACTCTATGTATGTATAACCTTCCTCCTTGGATGTGCATGAAGCGGAAGTTCATTATGATGCCAGTTCTCATCCAAGGCCCTAAGCAACCCAGCAACGACATTGATGTGTACCTAAGGCCATTAGTTGAAGAACTTTTACAGCTGTGGAATGGAAATGGTGTACGTACGTGGGATAAGCACAAACATGAGGAATTTGACCTAAAGGCATTGCTGTTCGTGACCATCAATGATTGGCCCGCTCTCAGTAACCTTTCAGGACAGACAAACAAGGGATACCATGCATGCACGCACTCTTTACTTGACACCTATAGTATATAGCTGGGAAGCTGCAGGAAGAATGTGTACCTGGGCCATCGTCGATTTCTTCCGACCAACCACCAATGTCGAAAGAAAGGCAAGCATTTCATAGGCGAGGCAGATCACCGGAAGAAGCCCGCCATGCATACCGGTGATCACGTACTTGCTATGGTCAATGATTTACACGTAATCTTTGGAAAGGGTCCCGGCGGACTAGCTGTTTCGAATGACGCTGAGAAACACGCACCCATGTGGAAGAAGAAATCTATATTTTGGGACCTACCCTACTGGAAAGACCTAGAGGTCCGCTCTTGATACACGTGACGAAGAACCTTTGCGTGAACCTGCTAGGCTTCTTGGGCGTGTATGGGAAGACAAAAGATACACCGAGGCACGGAGGACCTGCAACGCTTGCACGAAAAAGATGGCATGCCTCCGAAGCAAAGATGAAGGTCCTGCCAGCTATGCTCTTACAAAAGAAGAGAAAGAAATCTTCTTTGAATGCCTGCTCAAGATGAAGGTCCCGACTGGCTTCTCGTCGAATATAAAGGGAATAATAAATATGCCGTAGAAAAAGTTCCGAACCTAAAGTCTCATGAGTGCCACGTGATTATGACGCAATCGCTTCCGGTTGAATTGAGGGGCTTCTACCGGAAATGTCCGATTAGCCATTGTGAAGCTATGTGCATTCCTCAATGCAATATCTCGAAGGTGATCGATCCAGAAATCGTACCAACGCTAAGTAGTGATGTGGCGCAATGTCTTGACATTAACGAGATGGTGTTCACACCATCCTTCTTCAATATCATGACGCACGTCCTAGTTCATCTAGTCGACGAGATTGTCATTCGGGGCCCGTATTTCTACACAATATGTTCCCCTTTGAGAGGTTCATGGAGTCCTAAAGAAATATGTCTCAGAATCGCGCTTAGGCGAAGGAAGCATCTCCATGGGCCATCAAACAGAGGATGTCATCGGCTTTTGTGTTGACTTCATTCCTGGCCTTAAGAAGATAGGTCTCCCTAAATCGCGGTATGAGGGGAGACTGACTGGAAAAGGAACGCTTGGAAAGGACTCAATAATATGCAGGGACGGATATTCTTTGTCTCAAGAACACTACACAGTTCTACAGAACTCTACCTTGGTGACCCCGTATGTCGATGAACACAAGGACAGTCTGCGCTCCAAACACCCGGAGCAAAGGCGACGATCGGATTACATGTGAACACATCAGGACTTTCAGCAGTTGGTTGGAAACACGTCTCAGAGGTGACAGCAGTGTTTGTGATGAGCTGTAGTTGTTGTCCAGGGGACCATCTTCGACTGTAATGATTTGGAAAGGATACGAGATAAATGGGAATACATTTTACACGATCAACCAAGATCAAAAGAGCACCAACCAATAAACAGCGGTGTCCACTTTGATGCAGCCACCAAGAGGGGAAAGGACACATATTATGGTTACATAGTGGACATATGGGAACTTGACTACGGAGTAGATTTTAAGGTCCATTTGTTTAAATGCAACTGGGTCAATCTGTTAGGAGGCGGGGTACAGGTAGACTCACGGTACGCGATGACAATAGTGGATCTGAAAAATCTTGGGTACACTGACGAACCGTTCGTCCTAGCCAATGATGTGGCACAGGTTATCTATGTGAAGGACATGTCTACCAGACCGAGAAAAAGAAAAGATAAGGAAGCGAATACATCATACGATGAGCCAAAGTGCCACATAGTTCTTTCAGGAAAAAGGGACATCGTGGGAGTGGAGGGCAAGACAGACATGTCTGAAGATTATGAAAAGTTTCATGAAATTCCTGCCTTCAAAGTCAAGGCTGACCCCAAAGATCCTCGATAAACGATGAAGATTATCCATCGTTACTTGCGCAATAAGCAAATGACACAAGCGAAGGAAAACTGAAGACTTTCTCCGCAACTATTGTGATGATACCATGCCAACTTTGTAATGCATTTAGAATGATACCATTGTCCGTTTTGTACATGCACATGCCAACTTTCAACTTTTTCAGAGTTCATTTGAAATGTTTTATTATGAATTTAGGTTGAATTTTCTCTATAGGCGCATCAATGTTCATTTTTTTAGTAAAGTTAATCACAAACTTATTCAAAGAATTCAAATTTTAGTTATTCAAATTTGAAAACTAATGGCACTAACAGAAAGTTTATAATTTTACTGACCTAAAAGCCAAAAAAATTTAAAAATAAAGCAAAAAACAAAAGAAAATAAATAATGCAAAAAACAAAACAAAAACTGGAAAAAAATAAAAATAGCAACAATAAGTATTTTGTTGTAAGTAGAAACAAAATAAAAGAAATAAAGCAACAAAGAAAAAACAAAAAAAGTGTTTTCAAATTTGAAAACTAATGGCACTAACAGAAAGTTTATAATTTTTCTAAAACTAAAAGCAAAAAGAATTTAAAAATTAAAGCAAAAAACAAAAGAAAATAAATAATGCAAAAAACAAAACAAAAAAACTGGAAAAAAATGAAAAAACTGCCACCTATTGGGCCACCACGGCCTGAATACGACTAGAAACCCAACTCGGGCTGTGATTCAGCCCGCAGAAGGTCCAATAGGCCCACAGGCAACACAATGTGAGATTAGGCCCGTAAGCCTGCATTTGAGAGGAGCTCGAGAGGGTAGCCGCAGTGGGGCTTATAAACCACTCCGAGCCCCTCTCAACTAGCGAGGGGGGACTAAAGTTTTGGCCGCGGGTAGCGCAAGGCCTTTGGTCCCGGTTGGTGGCACCAACCTGGACTAAAGGTAGGCATTGGTCCCGATTTGTGTCACCAACCGGGACCAATGCCATCCTTTAGTCCCGGTTCGTGGCAGCAACCGGGACCAATGCCATCCTTTAGGCCCGGTTCATGCCACCAACCGGGACCAAAGGCCGCCGCTTCCCGCCCTTTGGGCTGCCGAAAACTGTCCTTTGGTCCCGGTTGGTGGCACCAACCGGGACTAAAGGGGGCATTGGTCCCGGTTGCTGCCACGAGCCGGGACATATGCTCTTGGTACATAACCAGGACTTGTGAAAATTTCAGTTTCTCATCTCCATTTGCCCCCCGACGACGCCGAGCTCATCGCCGCCAGGCTGCCCCGACACCGTCCGCCGCCCCTGCCGTCGCCGTCGCCGACGTCGTCCTCGAGCCCGCTGCCCCGACATCGTCCCTTGAAGGCCGCACCCGACGCTGTCACCGCCTGCGCCGCCTGACGCCATTGCCGCCTGACGCCGTCCCCTGCCTGTAGGCCACCGCCTCTGCCTCAGGCCGGCCCCGACCTCGCCGTTGCCGACGCTGCCCATAGTGAGCCGCCTCGCCCCTGCCCTGCCCCCTGCCACAAAAAAAATATATGTATGTATGTATGTATGCTTTTTTTGTGTGTATGTATTCTTTTTTTGCTAGCTAGGAAAGTATGTATGCTTTTTTGTATATATGTATGTATGTATGCTTTTTTGTATGTATATATGTATGTATGTATGCTTTTTTGTATGCATATATGTTGATGAAATATGAACAATGCATTAGGAAAAACCTTTACTTTTTTCGAAAAATTTTATTTGAACATTTTTTTAAACAAGCAATACTAAAAGAATGAGAGGAAAAAGGAAAATAAGAAGAGGAAGAAAGGAGGACAAGAGGAGAAATAAATAAGAAGAGAAAAAAGAAGAAAAAGAAGAGGATAAGAAGAAAGGAATAGACGAGAAGAAGAAAAAAATCTATTTTTTATTCTTCTCCTCTATTCCTTTCTTCTTCTCCTCTTTTTTTTTCTTTTTTCTTCGATCTTGTCCTCTATTCCTTTTTTATTCTCCTCTTTTTATTTCTTCTTTGTTTTCTTATGTTTTATCGGGTCTGTCGTCGTCGATATACCCCTCCCGATAACTTCAATACGGGGGAGGGGGGTCGATATACCCCCTCCCCGATAACATTATTTTCCCATGTATATGTTGGTCGCGTCGTTGTCGATATAACCCTCCCGGATAACCCGACATGAGGGTGGTCGATATATATACCCCTCTCGACCGTGATAAGTTATACCACGGCAGCACCCCCCTCGGCCCTCTCGCTCGACCAAAACTCTCGAGGACACCCAAACCCTAGATAAAAAACGATGTTGGTCTCCTACCCCCTCCCTCCGCGCCCCTACCCGACAAACTCTCTCGAGGCCACCCAAATTTACAAGTTAAAAGAGCGTAGTCGTCGAGGCCACCCCAAACCCTTGAAGCGTTGTTTCGAGGCCACCCCAAACCCTTGAAGCATTGTCTAGGCCACCCCAAACCCTAGAGAAGCAGCGTCGAGGCCACTAACATGATTCCTTATTGTGATTAGCTAGCTAGTTCTATGTTTGCCACTAATATATATCCATCTGTACCATGTTTGAATAATAATTGACATGTTGTAAATATTTGCAGAAACTATGGAGCACTCCCGAGACGAAGCAACAGAAGCGATGTTGGGGGACATAATCGCACAAGGAAGTGATGTCGTTGCGTCATTTCTCAACGACACCGATGGTCAGGAGGGACTGGGTGAAGAAGAGGGCTATGTTCATGATGGCTCCGGCCCATTAATGTCGGTACAAGAAGAGGGCTATGTTCATGATGGCTGCGGTGACCCAATGGAGGTACAAGAAGGACACCGTGCTGACTGCTCCGGTGACCGAACCGAGTCCAGCCAGGTATATATATATTACTTAACCCCGTGCTGACTAGTTAATTGATGCATTCATTGTTTTGGTATATGTACACATATTAATTAACTCTCGTCTTTCTTCCTTTTTCTAGCCCTCCGGATCGAGCACAACTTCGGTAAGGAGACGAGGCCCGAAGAAAAAGTTGAGCTCGGATGAAAGGTTTGAGATCACAGCAATCGCGCCCGACGGCGAACCGATTGAACCCATCCGGACAAAGAACGCATTTTCTGCTCAGTGCGGGGTTCTTGTTAGGGACAAGATCCCGATCAGCATCCACCAATGGTATAAGCCTAAGGAGGAAGACCCTGAGGTGTCTTATGTCAATGATATGCAGAAAGATGATCTTTGGACTGAGCTGAAGGCAAATTTCACCCTACCGCCATAGGAGGATCCGGAGAAGCCAGTTAAAGAGCAATTAATCAAGTCTTGTCCTCTTAAGAAGATGGAAAGCCTATTCAGGAGGTGGAGGAAAGAGCTGAACAAGTTTGTCGACAAAGAAGAGACACCAGAATTCATCGGCAATATGAGAAGATCAAAGATCACTGGCCCGCATTTGTGGCCCACAAGACATCGGAAAACAGTAAGAAGATGTCGGAGACAAACAAGAAAAATGCTGCAAAGAAGAAGTTTCACCATCGCACGGGGTCAGGTGGCTACCTCAAAGCCCGGCCTAAGTGGTACAAGGCTGAGAATGATCTGCTTGATAAAGGGATCGAACCAGAGACAATGAACTGGCCAGACCGTTGCCGGACTTGGTTCTTCGGGGCTGGCTGAACCTTGCACCATGTATCAGGGAAGTGTCGTTGGACGGACGAGCAACTGAAAATACCAGTCACCAAGCTTCGGCACTATATCGATGCAGCGCAGCAAGGGACGTTCGTTCCAGACAGGGAGAAGGACGAGCTCACAATGGCCCTCGGGAATCCTGAGCACCCTGGACGGACACGAGGCACGCCATGCTCAATTCCGTGGAAGGTTAGTTTTCCGGACGCAGGGGGTTAAAAAGCCCAGGAGAGGAGGAAGAAACTGCAGCAGAGCCAACTGCAGGCGCTGCACGAAAGGGTAATGGGGCTAGAGGAACGAGAAGCAGAACGCAGCAACGACTCCGCCAAGCTTCCCTCGAAGCTACCCCGCCATCCCAGCGGAGAAGCAGCGTGGCTTCCACCGAGCTGCTTCAGCCGGAGCATGTCTTGACGGCTCCTACCAGCTATCCCGTGGATGCTATCATGGAGTCTCAAAATTGCCACATTATGACGCAATGGATGAATTTGAAGGTCAAGGCGGCTATCGGCTCTGTTTATCCTACTGAACTTGGCAGAACTTATCACTGCCGGCCGATTCCAGAAGGATATGCTATGGTGATGGTGGATGAAATAACGGAGGGATTTGAGGACCTCCAGCTTGACCACCCTACTGGTGAAGGGGAGACTAGGCTGGGTTCTGCTTTGAAGACTCCATGCCTGTGGCGGAAGGAGCTCATCTACCTTCCGAACTGGACGCCTCCGCCTCCTCCTCCTCCTCCTCCTCCTCCGGCGAGCCAGGGCACTACCACTACTAGAAAAACCCCTACTAATGGCGCACCTAGTATGGCTATTAATGGCGCATCTGTGGTGCGCCATTAATAGCACGCCATTAGTAATTTTTACTAATGGCGCACCACCTGGTGCGCCACTAGTATCTGGTATACTAATGGCGCACCATCTAGTGCGCCATTAGTATAGCCCACGGTGCGCCATTTGTATCTAGTATACTAATGGCGCACTACATAGAGGTGCGCCACTAGTATCTGGTATACTAATGGCGCACCACATAGAGGTGCGCCATTAGTAACATTTTTTTTCAAATTTTTTTTTAAAATTTTTCCAAATTTTTTTTTAATTTTTTTCAAAATTTTTTTTCAATGTTTTCTTAATCTCAGTTCACTATGGCTTAATCTCGGGTCAATATGCTTAATCTCAGGTCAAATCGCACTCCATGGTCAAACTTCCCGAAAGGTCACCCATCCTCACACTACTCCAGCCCAAGCACGCTTAACTTCGAGTTCTATCCAACCCCAAAGAACAGCTCACTTCACGGGCACTTGTTGATATATCTAGCATATCAATCCTGTTATACCTTATTGATGTCTAGGACTTTGTTCATGTTAATGACTATGATGAAATTTTGAAAAATATTTCAAACTTCTCGATCATATTACGTATCATTTTTTGAAAAAAAAATCAAAAAAAATTTGAAAATAGTAATTTTGAAATTAGTATTTTTTTTTCTGTTACTAGTAAGTTTGAAATTTTTTGAATTTTTTTGCCGCTAGATCTTGAAAGCCCCGTAACTTTTTTTCTGTTAGGTTTTTGGGGATTTTGAAAATGTTTAACGAGGTTCCCCCAGTTAAATTCGGATGTAACTTTTCGGGTAGATGATTTTTCATATAAAAAACTTTTTCATCCGAGTTAGTATGCAAAAGTTATGCCCATTTTTACAAATTCTCGAGAGATTTTGAAAATGAAGTCGAAATTGTTATTTGAGTATTTTCCCAACAACTAGACCACTTATCACATGGGAAACTTATTTTCTTTTATTTTTTGACATTTTCATCATTTTCTTTTATTTTTTTAAAACTGAAAAGGCGATCCATGGGGGGTGCATTCGGTGGAAGGTGGTTGTTACTAATGGCGGCGCCCGTGGGAGTGGTGCGCCATTAGTAGTTGAACTAGTAATGGCGTACCCCACGGTGCGCCATTACTAGTTCAACTACTAATGGCGCACCACTCCCACGGTGCGCCATTAGTAGTTTTGAAAAAAAATGATATTTTTTTTGATTTTTTTAAAAAAAAACTTAGTAATGGCGCACCAGTGGAAAGTGCGCCATTACTAGTTAAAACTATTAATGGCGCACCACTCCAAGGTGCGCCATTAATAACAAAATTTTGTTTATTTATTTTTTACATTTTTTTCAAAACTACTATTGGCGCACGACGGATGTGGTGCGCCATTACTATCAATTAGTAATGGCGCACTATGCACCGTGCGCCATTAGTAACAAAAATTTTTTTATGTTTTTTCCAAACTACTAATGGCGCACCACACACCAGGTGCGCCATTAGTAATATATTACTAATGGCGCACCGAGACATGGTGCGCCATTAGAATATAGTAATGGCGCACCACATCCGTCGTGCGCTATTAATAGCCATTCCATCTATAGCCCTTTTTGTAGTAGTGTACGCCTCCTCCACCGCCTCCTCCTCCGGCGAGTGACGATCAGGGCAGTCGGCCTCCTTCTCCGGCGCGTGGCGGCACTCCGCCTCCTTCTCCGCCTGCGCCGGCGCGCCCGAGCAGCCAGCAGCCTCCTCCTTCTCCGCCTCGCCAGCAAGGGCGGAAGAGACCCGCCGCCGCCCCGGCTGCTCCGGCGCGTCGTAGTCCTTCTCCTCAGCCTCGTAAGCAAGCACGAAAGAAGACATACGCCGCAGCCGCTTCGTCTGCTCCGGCGTCTAGCAGTATAGCCAGAGGCGGGAGGTCGGGAAGTACTTCAGACATCAAAGGTCAAAAGAACGAGCAGCTGCGTAAAAAATTCCCCAGCTCGGCGAACAAGCAAATCAATCGTGCCCCCCGCTCAATGTGTCTAGCGGCGACATCGTCGCTAATGCTCCGAGGGCGGTGGCGGTTATGGCAATCTTGCAGATTACACTCGACAATCAACTTCCTGATTTCATGGAGGTGGACATACACAGATACGAGTACGGGAAGCCTCTCGTCAAAGATGAAAAATCTCTAACAACGATCATGCGAAGATTCCATAATTGGTACATGAAAACCTGCAGAGAGTCTGGGGGGACAAATTCTTTGTATCTGAACATTAAAGAGGAGCACGACCTCGTTGGAACTGGTCTGTTGGCTGTTCCATTTGAGGAGCTCTTCGAGTTCTTCAATCAAAAGGCCCTCGATAAATTAACGGTCTTTTGCTACTGTCTGTAAGTACTATTTCTGTCATTAAGTCTCTATATATAGCTCAGCTCTTTCATTGCATGTATTTGTAATTAATTATCCTCACTATATTATGCAGATTGAAGATCGTCGAGTGCAGAAAACAAGAAATGTATGATATTGGGTTCATTAACACAAATATCATAGATTAAATTCAGGTTAAAAAGCACGCCGAAGACGCCGAGGCCAACTTGCTACAATTGTTGATCAAAAATCAAAACAAAGATACCATACTCTTTCCTTACAACTTCAAGTGAGTGTTACTGTTGTGTGCATATTCGGTTTCCCTTATTACTCGACCGAGGTTATAGTAATGTAATTGATGAGTTATGCATGCATGCGCAGCTACCACTATGTTCTTCTGGAGATTAAGCTTGAGCGGGGACTAGTAACCGTCTTAGACTCGAGACGAAAAGATCCCGAAACCTATGCGGACATGACTGAATTGCTCAACAAGTAAGTTCCATCGATCATTATCGCACCATATCGGCAACTTTTTGTTCATTTCCTGATATCTCAAGTAATAATAATTATTTTCTTTGTCTTGCAAGGTTTGGAAACAGTTCACCGCAAAAGCTCCGGGACTGCCGAAGGACCTGCGATATACATACCCGGGGGTAATTACTACTGGCTAGCTAGTTGCGCGCATCTCCCGTTGATTTTATAGCTATACTTTCATCAATGCCATTTATAATGCTTCATTATCAGTTTGATTGACCTCTATTTCTCGTAAAGTGCTTGTGGCAGGAACAAGGGAATGATTACTGTGGATACTACGTGTGTAGTTCATCTACAACGTGACATTGAAAAATAAGCGGGCTACTCTAAAAGAGAATATGAAGTGTGTAAGCAATAATATTCACAATTTCATTTTATTACACCATCATTTCTGTTGAGTTTCATTCATATATATGTATTAACCCCCTTCTTCAAATTAGACGTGGCAGATGCGGAAAGAACTCCAATCACAAGATCGCATTAAAGCAATTCAAGAGGAATTGGCGGGATTCTTTCTTGACCACGTTATTAATAAAGCCGGAGAATACCATGTGGAAGTTGATTTCAAATGCTAGGGGATTTTAAGAGATCTTACATATTGTATATGTATGTAGCGATGGCGTCGGATAGATAATACGAAAACTTGTTGTTCGACCAATCTCTCGGAGAAGGAGAGCTCGATCGATCACTTCTCTCGGTATGCATGACGAACTTCTGTACTTAATGGTTTCTTTCATTTTCTTACTAGCTAGCGTGTCGAGTGCCTCTCTATGTATATAGTATGTAGCGTCGACCTAGCACGGACATAAGAGAGGACACTTCTCTCTCTATTAATTAGCTAGCTAACACAATATATTAAACACCTAAATTAACCCCCCAAAACCCCCCACCCCCCCCCCCCCTTTCAAAAAAAAAAAACCCAAGCCACTGAAATGCTGACGCGCGGAAGCCTTTTAGTCCCGGTTTATGTCACCAACCGGGACCAAAGGCCCTCGCACTGGGCGAGCAGCGGCCACGTCGATGCCCATCTGTCCCGGTTCGTGTAAGAACCGGGACTAAAGGGGGGAGGCATTAGTAACGACCCTTTAGTCCCGGTTCAAGAACCGGGACTAAAGGCCCTTACGAACCGGGACAAATGCCCTGTTTTCTACTAGTGTCCATCTCCACTTCCTCTAGGAGTGCGCGATGCTTGGCCACCTGAGCTTCCAGAATGCTTCTAATCAGGCGCTGGTGGGCTGCAGCCGCGTTCGGCAGGCCGAAGGGCATGCGAACGTAGCTGTGCGGTGGACCCGCGCAACGCCCCACGCGCGAAGGCTAGAAGCACTCCTGAAATGAGACTCGACTGAGCCCTGGGTAGTCGATGCAGACGCACAGCCCGCCATCCTTGCCTGGATGGGGAGCTACGCTGGGCAGGCGGCGGTTGTCACGCATGACTCTCGATTCCTGTATCTCCTGAGCGACCTTGGTGATGAACTCCTGAGGGTTGGGCCCTCCTTGCCTCATGCATTCCTGAGGGAAACGTGCCGGGAAGCACGCCTCCAAGTGGTGCCCAAGCGCCTCCCTCGTGATCTTGGCAAAGTCAGTGGCTCCCCAGGAGAGAGCCCCCGAGCCTTTCCCAAGGAGGGCGCCGGGCGCGCCTTCCTATGCAATGGAGGGTGGCGCCCCTTGGATGGGCGCATGTCCAGATGTGGCGCCTCTGGAGGAGCTTGCCTGCTGAGGCCTTGAACCAGGTGATGTCTTCTTCTTCTTGGGAGCTGCTTCAGGAAGATTTCCACTCTTGCTGTCTGGGTCCTCGATTGACGCGGCTTGGAAGGCGCGCTCAAGGGAGCACACCGCGTCCTTCTCTTCACAGGGGACCGTGATGACCCCGCCACTTCCTGGCATCTTGAGGACGTTGTAGCCATGGTGAGTCACTGCCATGAACTTAGCCAGGCTGGGTACCCGAGGATGCCATTGTATGGCAGGCGAATGTGGTCGACGCCGAAGTCAATGAGCTCGGTGCGGTAGTTTTTGCGCTGTCCAAAAGTGATAGGGAGGCGGACCTGCCCTATTGGGACAGTGGAACCATCGGTGACTCCTGAGAAGGGCTTGGTTGGTTGAAGCTGATCGTACGGCACTTGAAGGTTGTTGAACGTTTCGACGGACAAGACGTTGAGCCCTGCCCCGCCGTCGATGAGGGTCCTGGAAACTTGCACATTGCTGATGACTGGGGAACAGAGCATCGGGAGGACACCGGCCATTGCCGCGCACTTGAGCTGATCCGCTGAGCTGAACGTGATGGCGCACGCCGACCACCTGAGAGGGTGTGTGGCCTCAAGCTTGGGGAGGACTGCATTCACCTCGGGAGCAAACTTCTTGAAGATACGCTGAGAGGCTGGGGCCTGAGCACCGCCCAAGATGCAAGCGATTGCACGTGGCTCCTGGAAGCCCCCAGCCCTGTCGTCCTGATGATGGTCTTCATTCCTTCTTGGTGGCGGTGGCAGAGGGGTCCTGCCTTGCCTTGCGGGCGATCCTCACGAGGTTGATCTCTCCAAGCTCCCTCGCGAGGCTAGTCCTGCCAGCGGTCCTCGCGAGGCTGGTCACGCCACCCTTGGCGAGGGCCACGGTCGTCCCATCGTCCTCCACCTCTTGCTCCTCCTCGGCCGTAGCCCCAATTGTTGCGCTCGGAGCGTCGACCGGCTCGGCCTTCTCGCACGGCCCTGAGTTCTTGGCATTCGTTGGTGTTGTGGGTGTGGAGATCATGGTACACGCAGTACCGGCTGCCCTTGGATGACTCTGGCTGGTCCCTGCCGCGCTTTGTGTACGGCTCTGCTGCGAGCACAGCTGCTCCCTTGCGCTTCACATCCTTGGCCTTGGCTTTTTTCTCTTCAGGGTCGGTGGCTGGGAGCTCGAGAAGGGAGAGGCGTCCTTCCTCAGCCCTTGCGCACTTGGTCGCCAGGTTGAACAGCTCCAGAGACGTACACAGATCTTCATGGATCGCCAGCTCCTCCTTCATCTTGACGTCACGGACGCCATCAGAGAATGCAGAGATGATGGCCTCCTCAGCCACCCTGGGAATCTTGAGGCGAGCGTTGTTGAAGCGCTGGATGTACTTCTGCAGGGTCTCTCTAGGCTGCTGCTTGATGCGGCACAGGTCACCCACGGCCGATGGACGGTCGCGAGTGCCCTGGAAGTTGGCGATGAAGCGAGTGCGCATCTCGTCCCAGGAGGAGATCGTGCCCGAAGGCAGGTTTAGGAGCCAGGTGCGGGCGCCGTCTTTGAGTGCCATGGGTAACCAGTTCGCCATGACCTTTTCGTCCCCGTTGGCGGCTTCGATCCCCAACTCGTAGAGCTGTAGGAACTCTGTGGGGTCTGCAGTGTTGTCCTAGCGGGGAGGCAGGTCAGGTTTGAACTTGCCCAGCCAGGCGACACTGCGTAGCTCGGTGGTGAAGGCGCGGCAGCCTGCAGTGACCACCGGAGCTCTCTGCTGATGCGGGGTTTGCTCATGGAGATTCCCACGCGCCGCTTCCTGGAGCAGCGCGGGGTCTTGACGTGCTGGCGCAGGGATGCGGTCGTGGCGCACCGGTGCCGGGAGCACGCGTGCACCTTCTTCGGGACGAGGGATTTCTTGGCAGCTCCTTTCTTGACGCGCCGGTGCCGGACGCGGTGGGTCTCGTCCTGGGGCCGCGCGCCTTAGGGCCAGGGCGCCTTCTTGGGGAGGAGGCAGTGGAGGCACCTCCTGATCTGCGCCTCCTGCGCAGGACAGAGGGCGAGGCAGCGAGAGGGACGGTGCAGGGGAGCCCCCTGCGGCGCTGACAAGCTCGGTGATGCGAGCGAGCCACTCCTCGTAGAGGTCGTCGATGGGACGGTAGTGCAGGAGCTCACGCGCGCCAGGGAACAGCAGCGGCGCAGCGTCCGTGAAGCGCGCGACGGCGTGGGGACGACGAACCACCGAGTCGGCCAGGGGTGGCTGTGCAGCGACGATGCCTGCTGCTCGTTCCCCGCCGGGCCGGTGGCGGCGTTGGCAGCAGGCGACGGGGAACGACGGGGACACCCACCGACGGGAGCCGTCTAGGCGAAGCGGGCGGCGAGAGCAGCCCGATGCTCGGCACGAGCCCGGCGAGCGTCAGCCATGGACACGACGGAAGATCGACGCGAAACGGCGGAAGAAAGATTCCGGCGCACCCCTACCTGGCGCACCAAATGTTGGATGTTGGGTTCCGGCAGACCCTTAAGGTTCGAACTCTGGGGTGTGCACGAAAATCTGTCCCCTACTGATCTACGTCTGATCGTCTCGTGAGATCTAAGCTAAAAACGATGAACAACACGAGGGACACAAGATTTATACTAGTTCGGGCCACCGTTGTGGTGTAACACCCTACTCCAGTGTGTGGTGTGGTGGATTGCCTCAGGGGCTAGTGATGAACAGTACAAGGGAAGAACAGCCTCGCGAGAGGTGTTCTTGAGCTGGTGCAATGAACTGCTTGGGCGAGTTCGATCGCCTCTCTCTCTAATGAGCACTCGATGATTCCGTCCACTTTCTCTATGGTGGCTAGTCCTATTTATAGAGCCCTAGTCCTCTTCCCAAATATTGAGCGAGAAGGGCGCCAACAACGACCATTTCGAAGGGGAACATCTAGTACAAGTTATCCTGACTAAAGTTTATCTTCGGCTGCCAAAGGCACTGGCGATGACGCCGTCTTGGGCTCCACGGTGACCTCCATCCTGCCGCTCTGCTGGTCTTGGTCTCATTGCACTGAAATGGCAACCTTTGCCTGATGCCTCGGTACTCCAGCCCCCTTTGCACCGAAGTGGAAACAAGGACACTGCGCAGGCCGGCGCCCGCCTGGCGCCTGCCTGGTCTCGATCATCATGGCTTGCGTCATGAGCACCTCACGCGCTACCCCGCCTTGATCTCTCCGCCTCCTCGCAAGCCTGCCTGGCGAGGCCGTTCCTGAGGAAGCCTTGTGTCCTCCGCCCCGTGAGGCTTGGCCCCTCGTGAGGGTCTCGAGTCTTGTGCTGACGAAGATGGGCCGTACAAGGCCACCACTTGAGCCACGCCGCAGGCCACGGGCAGGAAAGTCTGGGGACCCCCGTTCCCAGAACGCCGACAAGAAGAGTTTGTTCCTTCAAGTCTATGTTCATTGTGGTTAAAATAATGATGCACATTTCAGTAAGAGGACTCCCATTAGTAGAAAATGAGCCATTTGTCCTGGTTCCAGGGGGCCATTAGCCCCGATTCTGGAACCTGGACTAAATCCCAAAACCTTTAGTCCCGGTTCGCTTACGAACCGAGACAGAAAGGGCTCCACGTGGCCACTGCGGGGCGTCCAGGCAGGAGAATCTTTAGTCGCGGTTGGTAATACCAACCGGAACCAAAAGGCATCCAGGCGTCAGCATATGGCAGGAGTTGGGGTTTTTGTTTTTTTAAGAGGGGGGTGGGTAGGGGGTTTTGGAGGGTTAATTTAGGGGTTTCATATATTATGTTAGCTACCTAATAGAGAGATGTGACCTCTCTTTATCTCCGTGCTTGGTCGACGCTAGCTACTATACGTATAGAGAGAACTCGACACGCTAGCTAGTAAGCAAATGAAGGAACCATTAAGTACACAAGATCGTCATGAACATATACAGAGAGAAGTGACCTCTCTTTCTCTGAGAGATTGGTCGAACAACAAGTTCTCGTATATATATCCGACGTTACTAGCTGCATATATACAATGTAAGATCTCTTACAAACCTAACATCTAAGGTCTATGTCAACTTCCACATTGGTATTCTCCGGCTTTATTTATCACGTGGTCAAGAAAGAATCCCGCCAATTCCTCTTAAATAGCTCGTATGCGATCATGTCATAGGAGTTCATCCAACATCTGCCACATCTAATTTAAAGAAGTGGGTCAATACATATATATAAATGAAACTCAACACAAATGATGGTAATAAAATAAAATTTTGAATTCTTTTTTTACGTACATCATATTGTTTTTCAGATTAGCCCCGCATAGAGGTCGTCGAGTTGTAGATGAACTCGCACACATAGTATCCACAAAAATCATTCCCGGCTTCCTGCCACAAGCACTTTACGAGAAATAGAGTTCAATCAAACTGATAATCAAGCATGCTAAATGGTATTGATGAAACTAGCTAGAATCAATGGGAGATGCGCGGAACTAGCTAGTAGTACATACTTTCGGGTGTTTAAATTGCAGCTCCATCAGCAGTCCCGGCGTAATTACGGTGAAATCTTTCCAAACCCTGCCAGACAAAGAGAATAATTACTTGATATTAGGAAATGAACAAAGTTGTTTGTATGGTGCAATAATGATCGATTGAACTTACTTCTGGAGCATATCAGTCATGTCCGCATACTCCTGGGGATCTTTTCTTCTCGAGTCTAAGACAGTTACTATTCCAGCTTCAAGCTTAGTCTCTAGCAAGATAACGTGGAATATGCGCACGCATGCATAACTCATCAATTACATTACTATAATTAACCTTGAGTAAGGAAATCGAATATGCAGAGGACAGTAACACTCACTTGAAGTTGTAAGGAAAGAGTATTTATTTTTGTTTTGATTTTTAAGCAACGATTGTAGCAAGTTGTCCTTAGTTTTTGTGACATTGTGTTTGACCGTCCATTCATGTATGATATTTGGGTTAATGAACCCAATGTCATAGATATATGCTTTTCTGCATTCGACGATCTTCAACCTGCATAATATAGTGAGGATAATTATATGTACATGCAATGAAAGAGCTGAGCTATATAGAGAGAGTTAATTATTGCAGAAGTTGTACTTACAGACAGTAGCAAGTCACGAGTGTTTTATCGAGGGCCTTTTGATTGTATAACTGGAATAAGTCGTCAAATTCAAGATCAAAATATCCATTCCAACGAGATTGTGCTCCTCTTTAATTCTCATTGTCAAAGTATGCTTCCCAGACTGTCGACATCTTTGCATGTACCATTCAAGGAGTCTTTGTGTCATTGTTGTTAGAGGAGGAGAAAGATCAGGTTTGACGAGAGGCTGCCCATACTGGAATCTGAATTCGTCCACCTCCATTGTTTCAAACTCTATATCATCGGTCAGGTAATCAGTAGGATTGATACCGGGCACCATGCCCGGATGATTAGCGACGATATCGCTACACACCTTGAGCGGGGGGCACGTTTGCTTCGCCTGTTCGCCGAGCTAGGGAATTTTTTCCCACTTCTTTGTTATGCTAACCTTGCATCACTTCAAGTACTTCCCGACCGCTGCACTTCCTTATATGCCTTTTTAATAGTGCACACATTGTTGGAAACCCAAGGAGACGGTGGTAGTCGCTTCAGGGCATCGATACTCCGCTTCACTTTCACCGGATTTATCTTTTCTTCGGAGGTGGAGGTTTCCGTGCAAAAAAGTCCCTCACTTGGGCACGACTGATGTCCTCGTTTTCCTTGTCGTTCCTCTCATATGGTAAATTTTCTGGAGCCTTGAGAGATGGACCGTATTTGAATTGCTTCCCTCCTCTGCTTGTATTGCTAGCCACCGGAGCGGTGGCCTCTCTCTTCCGCTGTTGCTGACGCGGTGGTGTCCGCTGGCACGCCGGAGGAGGCGGAGTGCTCCGACGCGCTGGAGGAGGCGGAGGAGGAGTCGTAGTGCCCTCACGCACCGAAGCAGGTGGAGTACTCGTCGGGGAGGCGAAGAAGGAGCCAGAGTGCCGTCACGCATCGGAGGAGACGGAGTGCCCTGATCACTCGCCGAAAGAGGAGGTGGAGTGCCCTAACTTGTCGGAGGAGGAGGAGGAGGAGGCGGAGGCATCCAGTTTGGAAGCTTGATGTACTCCTTCCGCCATAGACATGGAGTCTTCAGAGCAAGACCCAGCTGAATCTCCCCTTCACCTATAGGGTGCTTAAGCTCGAGCTCCTCAAATCCCTCCATTACTTCATCCGCCATCGGAACAGCAAAGCCCTGTGGAATCGGATGGCAGTGAAAAGTTCCGTCGAGTTGAGGAGGTGCAACAGTGCCGACAGCCGCCTTCAAGGTGATGTTTTGCCATTTCGTCATAAGCTGGCAATGTTGAGCCTCCGTGATAGCATCCATGGGGTAGCTAGGAGCCGTGAAGTCGAGCCGCTGAACGAGGTTCGTGGAAGCCACGCTGCTTCTCCGCTGAGATGGCGGGGTAGCTTCGTGCCGCTAAGATGGTTGGTCGGTAGCTTGCTGGCTCTCAACTTGTTCCTCTAGCTTTAGTACTCTTGCATTGAGCTTTTGTATATCGCTCAGCTCCTGTTTCCTCTTCCTCTCCCGGGTTTTGTAACTGCATGCGCCGGGAAACCCAATCTTCCACACAACAGAGCCTGGCATGCCTCGTGTTCGTCCAGGGTGCTCAGGATTCCCGAGGGGCTCTGTCAGCTCGGCATTCTCTCTGTCGAGAATGAACGTCCCTCCCTGCGCTGCCTTGATTGCTGCCTGAAGCTTCGTGATGGGTATTGCAAGTTGCTCGTCTGTCCAACGGCACTTCCCTGTTTCAGGGTCCAAAGTTCCCCCAACCCCGGAAAACCAAGTCCTTGAACGGTCTAGCCAGTTCAATGTCTCTGGTTCGACCCCTTTAGCAATCAGGTCCTTCTCAGCTTTGTCCCACAACGGACTAGCTTTGAGGTAGCCGCCTGACCCCTTGCAATGGTGAAACAGCTTCTTTGCATCATTTATCTTGTTTATCTCTGATATTTTCTTATTCTTGTCTTATATCTTGTAGTCCACAAATGCGGGCCAGTGATCTCTTATCTTCTCAAATCGGCCGCTGAATTTTGGAGTCTTCCCTTTGTCGACAAACGTTGATTTCAACTCATTCTTCCACCTCCTGAATAGCTATGCCATCTTCTTAAGAGCATACGCCTTGACCAGTGGCTCTATAACTGGCTTATTCAGATCCTCCTCTGGTGGTAGGGTGAAATTTGCCTTCAGCGAGGTCCAAAGATCATCTTTCTCTCAATCGGTGACATAAGAAACTTGAGGGTTTTCTTTCTTAGGCTTATTCTGTAGCTGAATGTTGATCGGATGTTCTCCCTAACAATAGCTCTGCACTGAGCAGAAAATCCTTCCTTGGTTCGCGTGGGTTCAATCGGTTCCATCGTCCGCGATTGTTGTGATCGTGAACCTTTCATCCGGGTGCAACCTTTTCTTCGGGCCTCGTCTCATTACCGAAGTTGGCTCGATCCGGAGGACTATAAAAGAAGAAAGAAGAGTTAATATATGTACAAACCAAAACAATTAATGCATCAATTAGCTAGTCAACACATTCTTAATTAATATATATACCTCGCCCGACTTTGCAATAGCTGATCCCGACTCCGTTCGGTCACCGGAGCCATCATCACGGTCTCCTTCTTCCACTGGCATTCGGTCGCCGGAGCCATCATGATCATGACTTTCCTCCTCCATTGTTCGATCACCGGAGCCTGCTTCATCCTCTCCTTCCAGACCATCGGTGTCGTTGAGAAACGACAAGACATCACCTCCACCGAATATTATATCCCCAACAACTGTTCTTTTTCCAAGTCTCTTTGTTCATCCATAATTTTTGCAAATATTACAACATGGCAATTAATATACAAACATGAGAGATGGATGTATTAGTGGCAAAGATAGACCTAGCTAGCTAATCACAAAAAGGAATATTAATTAGTGGCCTTGACGCTTCTACGGTTTGGGGTGGCATCGACAATGCTTCTAGGGTTTGGGGTGGCCTCGACGACAGCGCTCTTTTAACTAGGTAAATTTGGGTGGTCTCGACACTTCTAGGGTTTGGGGTGGCCTCGACGCTTCTAGGGTTTGGTCGGGCGAGAGGGGGTTGATCGACGTCCCCCCTCATGTTGAAGAGTTACCGGAGTTCTCTCCTAAATGTCTGACTCTTCTAGGGTAAATTCAAACTTTGACATATGCTCAAACTTTGATATATGATCAAATGTTGCATATGTCAAAATTCAAACTTTGACATATGATCAAAATTATTGCATCTAGTTACATTGGATCAAATGTTGCATCGTCAAATATGCAACATTCAAAATCACAACAGAAAAAATTGACCAAGTTTTCATATATCATCATATCATCAAGTTTTCATATATCATCGAAAAAAATTACACCAGAAAAAATTGAGCAAGTTTTCATATCATCATCATCTGCAGCAGCATCTAGTACAAAAAATTTGACCAAGTTTTCATATATCATCATATCATCATCATCATCTACTACAAAAAAAATTGACCAAGTTTTCATATATATACGACAACGCTTGGGTGGCCTCGAGAGTTTGTCGGGTAGGGGCGGGAGGGGGTAGGAGATCGACAATGTTCGCGGTGGAAAAACATTGTGAAAATGCGGTGGTGGCCGGGCCGGACGGTTTTCTTTTCCTTCTTCATTTTTTTCTTTGTTTTTTCTTATATGTTTGTTTTTGTTTTCACTCTACATTTTCATACATATGAAAAACAACGAAGTTTGTATACTAAAGTGCACATATACAGCTCATACACGAACATATACACATGAAAATTTATCTATCTATCTATCTCATCTCATACATGAACATATACACACATATACATGAACATATACACATATACGTGAAAAAACATATACATGAACATATACACATATACATGCCCGCAAAAAAATATACACATATATATACATGAAAAAAACAGAGCATGTGCAGTGCTGTCGGCCAGCGACCATGGAGCAGCGGCGTCGTGCTGTTCGGCGTGGCGTTGGGGAGGGATGATGAAATGGGACTGAAAACTGCTAATTGCTACCTTATATACCCAGAGCATTGGTCCCGGTTAGTGGCAACAACTGGGACCAATGCCCCCCTTTAGTCCCGGTTCATGCCAACCGGGACCAAAGGTCACTTTTCGTCAGCCCAAAGGGCGGGAAGCAGAGACCTTTGGTCCCGATTGGTGGTACCAACCGGGACCAAAGGCACCCTTTAGTCCCAGTTGGTGCCAGGAACCGGGACCAAAGGCCTTGTGTTGGAACTAGCGCGGTGCGGTGGGATGTTTAGTCCCACCTTGCTAGCCGAGAGGCTTCTACAGTGGTTTATAAGCGCGGCTGCGCAGACCACTTCGAGCTCCTCTCAATTGCAGGCTTACGGGCCTAAAGACAATGTATCTGCCTGTGGGCCTACTGGGCCTTCTACGGGCCTGAATCCTGGCCCAACTAGCTGGTTGGGTTTCTAGTCGTATTCAGGCCATGGAGGGCCAGTAGGCTGCATTTTTTAATTTTTTTCTGTTTTTTTGTTTTACTTTTTTGCTTTCTTTATTTTCTTTTTGTTTCTACTTACAATTTTTCTGTGATTCTTTTTTGCTTTTAGGTCACAAAAATTATAATTTCTGTTAGTGCCATTAGTTTTCAAATTTGAATAGTTTAAATTTGAATTCTTTGAAATTTGTGTGAATCACTTGTTTGTGAATAACTTTACTACAAAATAGATTTTTTAGTGATTCTTTTTCCTACTATTTAATATTAGTGTGTTCTATCATTATATCCAATTTGGTAATTTTTAGGTTATTTTAAATGTCTTTTTTACTCAAAAACAGATTTTGTTATTTTAGTTTGCTATTGAAGTTTCTAACAAAAATTTTTTTTATGAAAATTCTTTTTGCCATTAATGTTTGTAATAGAAAATACTTTGATAATTTTAGTGCATAAATTTTATATAATTTTAGTTTCAAAAATACTAGAGGTTTATAAAAGCTTTTTAGTTGATTCCTTTTGCTATTAGAGTTTTATAAAAGCTTCTTAGTTGATTCTTTTTGCTATTGAAGAACATTATAGTTTTGTTTTAGTTGATCATAAGAGAATATTTTAATTGATTATTTTTAGTTAATTCATTTTTCTATTAGTTCATTTTTCTTTTGCTATTAGTTCGTTCTTTGAGCTAAATGACCCTGAAATTGAAAAGCACTACAAATGAACTCTGAAAAGGTTGAAATTTGGCATGGTATCATTATTTCACCCACATAGCATGTGCTTAAAATTTGAGAGGGTTAGGGCAAAAACTAGATGCACTTTGTGTACAAAATGGAAAGTCTCTTTCGAGGTATCAGGTTTTCGGATGAAAACTCATTTGTTACAAAAGCATTTCATTTTTTTTTGAACTTATTTGAACTCCAGACTTTTTGTGTGTTCAAAATGCACCATTCAAAGCCATATCATCAATTTTCAACCCTTTCTGACTTCATTTGGTAGTTTTCATGCATTTACTGATTTTTGAGCTAAATGACCCTAAAATTGAAAAGCACTACAAACGAACTCTGAAAAGGTTGAAAGTCGGCATGGTATCATCATTTCATCCACATAGCATGTGCCAAAAAGTTGAGAGGGTTACGGCAAAAAGTGGATGCACTTCGTGTACAAAATGGACAACTCTTTCGAAGTATCGGAGTTTCGGACGAAAACTCATCTGTTACAAAGGGATTTCATTTTTTTGAACTTATTTAAACTCTAGACTTTTTGTGTGTTCAAAATGCACCATTAAAAGCCACATCATCAATTTTCAACCCTTTCTGACTTCATTTGCTATTTTCATGCATTTATTGATTTTTTTTGAGCTAAATAACCCTGAAATTGAAAAGCACTACAAATGAACTCCGAAAAGGTTGAAAGTTGGCATGGTATCATCATTTCACCCACATAGCATGTGCTAAAAACTTGAGAGGGTTTGATACGTCTCCAACGTATCTATAATTTTTTATTGTTCCATGCTATTATATTACCCCTTTTGGATGTTGATGGGCTTTATTTTACACATTTATATCATTTTTGGGACTAACCTACTAACCGGAGGCCTAGCCCGTATTGCTGTTTTTTTTTGTCTATTTCAGTATTTCCAAGAAAAGGAATATCAAACGGAATCCAAACGGAATGAAACCTTCGGGAGCGTGATTTTTGGAACGAACGTGATCCAGAGGACTTGGAGTGCAAGTCAATAAGCAATCGAGGCGGCCAGGAGATAAGAGGACGCGCCCACCCCTCCTGGGCGCGCCCCCTGTCTCCTGGGCCCCACGAGCGGCCACCGATGTACTTCTTCCTCCTATATATACCTACGTACCCCGAAAATTTCCAGGGAGCCACCGAAACACAATTCCCACCGCCGTAACCTTCTGTATCCACGAGATCCCATCTTGGAGCCTTCGCCGACGCTCCGCCGGAGGGGGAATCGACCACGGAGGGCTTCTGCATCAACACCATAGCCCCTCCGATGAGTTGTGAGTAGTTTACCATAGACCTTCGGGTCCATAGTTATTAGCTAGATGGCTTCTTCTCTCTTTTTGGATCTCAATAAAATGTTCTCCCCCTCTCTTGTGGAGATCTATTCGATGTAAACTCTTTTGCGGTGTGATTCTCGAGATCCGATGAATTGTGGGTTTATGATCAAGTTTATCTATGAGAAATATTTGAATCTTCTCTGAATTCTTTTACGTATGATTGAGTTATCTTTGCGTCTCTTTGAATTATCAGTTTGGTTTGGCCTACTAGATTGATCTTTCTTGCCATGGGAGAAGTGCTTAGCTTTGGGTTCAATCTTGCAGTGTCCTTACCCAAAGGATGTAAAGTGTTGCAAGGCACGTATTGTATTGTTGCCATCGAGGATAAAAAGATGGGTTTTATATCATATTGCTTGAGTTTATCCCTCTACATCATATCATATTTCTTAATGCATTACTCTGTTCTTATGAACTTAATACTCTAGATGCATGCTGGATAGCGGTCAATGTGTGGAGTAATAGTAGTAGATGCAGGCAGGAGTCAGTCTACTTGTCGTGGACATGATGCCTATATACATGATCATACCTAGATAATATCATAATTATTCGCTTTTCTATCAATTGCTCGACAGTAATTTGTTCACCCACCGTAATACTTATGCTATCTTGAGAGAAGCCACGAGTGAAACCTATGGCCCTCGGGTCTATCTTTTATCATATAAGCTTTCAATCTACTTTTATTTGCATCTTTACTTTTCGCATCTATATTATAAAATACCAAAAATATATTTATCTTATCATACTATCTCTATCAGATCTCACTTTCGCAAGTGGCCGTGAAGGGATTGACAACCCCTTTATTGTGTTGGTTGCGAGTTCTTTGTTTATTTGTGTAGGTGCGTGGGACTTTTGAGGAGCCTCCTACTGGATTGATACCTTGGTTCTCAAAAACTGAGGGAAATACTTACGCTACTATTGCTGCATCACCCTTTCCTCTTCAAGGAAAACCAACACAAGCTCAAGACGTAGCAGGGTTACGGCAAAAACTAGATGCACTTCGTGTACAAAACGGACAATCTCTTTAGAAGTATCAGGGTTTCGGACGGAATCATCTGTTACAAAAGGCATTTCATTTCTTCATATGTAACTGAAGTGCTAGATCAAAGGCATCATCATAATAGTTGTGGAGAGAAAGTCTTCACTTTTTCTTCTCTTGTATCCTTTGCTTATTACGCTGTAACCATGGATAATCTTCATCGTTTAACAGGGTACTTGTGTCAGCCTTGACTTTGAAGGGAGGAATTTCATGAAACTTTTCATAATCTTCAGACATGTCCGTCGTGCCCTCCAATCCCACGATGTCTCTTTTTCCTGAAAGAACTATGTGGCGCTTTGGCTCATCGTATGATGTATTCGCTTCCTTATCTTTTCCTTTTCTTGGTTTGGTAGACATGTCCTTCACATAGAAAACCTGCGCCACATCATTGGCTAGGACGAATGGTTCGTCTATGTACCCAAGATTGTTCAGAGCCACTGTTGTCATTCCGTACTTTGGGACCTGTACCCCGTCTCTTGACAGATTGACCCATTTGCACTGAAACAAAGGGACCTTAAAATCATGTCCATAGTAAAGTTCCCATACATCCACTATGTAACCATAATATGTGTCCTTTCCCCTCTTGGTTGTTGCATCAAAGAAGACACCGTTGTTTTGGTTGGTGCTCTTTTGATCTTGGGCGATCGTGTAAAATGTATTCCCATTTATCTCGTACCCTTTGTAAGTCAATACAGTCGAAGATGGTCCCCTGGCCAACGAGTACAGCTCATCAGAAACAGTGTTGTCACCCCTGAGACGTGTTTGCAACCAACTGCCAAAAGTCCTGATGTGTTCACATGTAATCCAGTCGTCACACTGCTCCGGGTGTTTGGAGCGCATAATGTTCTTGTGTTCATCGACATACGGGGTCACCAAGGTAGAATTCTGTATAACTGTGTAGTGTGCTTGAGACCAATAATGCCCGTCCCAACATATTATTGAGTCCCCTCCTAGCGTGCCTTTTCCACTCATTCTCCCGTCATACCGCAATTGAGGGAGACCAATCTTCTCAAGGTCAGGAATGAAGTCAACACAAGACCCAATGGCATCCTTTGTTTGATGGCCCATGGAGATGCTTCCTTCTAGCCTAGCGCGGTTACGGACATATTTCTTTAGGACTCTCATGAACCTCTCAAAGGGGGACATATTTTGTAGAAATACAGGGCCCAGAATGACAATATCGTCGACTAGATGAACTAGGACATGTGTCGTGATATTGAAGAAGGATGGTGGGAACACCAGCTCGAAGGATTTCTGGATCGATCACCTTCTGAGAGACTGCATTGAGGAATGAACATAGCTTCACAATGTCTAATCGAACGTTTTCTGGTAGAAGCCCCCTCAATGCAATCGGAAGCAGTTGCGTCATAATCACGTGGCAGTCATGAGACTTTAGGTTCTAGAAATTTTTCTTTGGCATATTTATTCTTCCCTTTATATTCGAGGAGAAGCCAGACGGGACCTTCATACTGAGCAGGCATTCAAAGAAGATTTCCTTCTCTTCTTTGGTAAGAGCATAGCTGGCAGGACCTTCATACTGCTTTGGAGTCATGCCGTCTTTTTCGTGCACACGTTGCTGGTCCTCCCGTGCTCCGGTGTACCTTTTATCTTCCCATACATGCCCAAGAAGACTAGCAGGTTCACGCGAAGATTCTTTGTCACGTGCATCACATCGATTGAAGAGCAGACCTCTAGGTCTTTCAAGTAGGGTAGGTCCCAAAATATAGATTTCTTCTTCCACATGGGTGCGCGTCCCTCAGCATCATTCGGAACAGATAGTCCGCCGGGACCATTTCCAAAGATTACTTGTAAATCATTGACCATAGCAAGTATGTGATCACCGGTACGGATGGCGGGCTTCTTCCGGTGATCTGCCTCTCCTTTGAAATTCTTGCCTTTCTTAAGACATTGATGGTTGGTCGAAAGAAATCGACAATGCCCCAGGTACACAGTTTTCATGCATTTGTCCAGGTATATACTTTCGGTGTCATCTAAACAGTGCGTGCATGCATGGTATCCCTTGTTTGTCTGTCCTGAAAGGTTACTGAGAGCAGTCCAATCATTGATGGTTACAAACAAGAATGCATGTAGGTCGAATTTATGTTGTTTGTGCTCATCCCACACACGTACACCGTTTCCATTCTACAGCTGTAAAAAGTTCTTGAACTGATGGCCTTATATACATCAATGTCGTTCTCAGGTTACTTAGGGCCTTGGATGAGAACTGGCATCATAATGAACTTCTGCTTCATGCACAGCCAAGGGGGAAGGTTATAGATACATAGAGTCACAGGCCAGGTGCTGTGATTGCTGCTCTGCTCCCCAAAAGGATTAATGTCATCCGCGCGTGAACCAATCCATATATTCCTTGTGTCAACTGCAAAGTCCTCTCAGTACTTTCTCTCGATTTCTCTCCACTACGACACGTCAGCAGGTGCTCTCAACTTCTCGTCTTTCTTACGGTCCTCTCTGTGCCACCGCATCAACTTGGCATGCTCTTTGTTTCTGAACAGACGTTTCAACTTGGTATTATAGAAGCATACCACATCACCTTAGCAAGAACCCTCTTCCTGGGGCGCTCGCCGTCAACATCACCAGGGTCATCTCGTCTGATCTTATACCGCAATGCACCGGATACCGGGCATGCGTTCAAATCCTCGTACGCATCGCGGTAGAGGATGCAGTCATCAGGACATGCATGTATCTTATGCACCTCCAATCCTAGAGGGCATACAACCTTCTTTGTTGCGTACGTACTGTCGGGCAATTTGTTATCCTTTGGAAGCTTCTCTTCAATATTCTCAGTAGCTTCTCAAATCCTTTGTCAGGTACACCATTCTCTGCCTTCCACTGCAGCAATTCCAGTGTGGTACCGAGCTTTGTGTTGCCATCTTCGCAATTGGGGTACAATCCTTTTTTGTGATCATCTAACATGCGATCGAACTTCAGCTTCTCCTTTACACTTCCGCACTGTCTCTTTGCATCAACAATGACCCGGCGAAGATCATCATCTGGCACATCGTCTGGTTCCTCTTGATCTTCAGATTCCCCCGTTGCAACATCACCGTATTCACGGGGCACATAGTTGTCATCATCCTCTTCTTCTTCGTAGTCTTCCATCATAACCCCTCTTTCTCCGTGCTTGGTCCAAACATTATAATGTGGCATGAAACCCTTATAAAAGCTGGTGGGTGTGAAGGGTTTTTGAGTCAGAGTAAGACCCCGTATCCTGACATATAGGGCATGGACAACACATAAAATCATTCTGCTTGTTTGCCTCAGCCAATGCGAGAAAATTATTCACGTCCTTAATGTACTCGGAGGTGCATCTGTTATCGTACATCCATTGCCGGTTCATCTGCGTATATCATGATCAGATAAGTGACCAAATTAATAGAAGTTCATCATCACAATAAAACCAAAGTACATATATAGCTCTCCAGAGCATCTAATTAAACCATACATTGAAACAATGTAAAACATTTCAATGCAACAACAAATGTGATCGTAATCGCAACTAAGGTAACAATTGATTCAACGGCATAATTATATCAAGCCTCAGTATGAATGACATATTTTCTAATCTTTCTAATCTTCAAGTGCATTGCATCCATCTTGCTCTTGTGATCATCGACGACATCCGCAACATGCAACTCCAATATCATGTTCTCCTCCTTATTTTTTTGAATTTTTCCTTCAAATAATTGTTTTCTTCTTCAACTAAATTTAACCTCTCAACAAAGGGTCCGTTGGAATTTCCGGTTCACATACCTCCTAGATAAAAAAATCTATGTCACATTGGTCGGCATAATTGTCATAAACACTAAATGAACCGAATAGTTATAAAAGATAATATATACCACATCCGAATCATAGACAGAACGAGGGCCGACGGAGGCGGATACCAAAACCATCGCACTATATAATAACAAACGATAATAAAAATAAGAAAATTACACAAGTGTCTATCTAAATCATAAAAGTAATAACTTTTTTTCTTTTAGAAAGAAGATAAGACCAAGAGGCTCACCATGGTGGTGCCGGCGACGAGATCGGCACGGGCGATCGACGGGGTGAGGACGGGGACGGGACAGGACGGACCGCCAAAACTAGAAAAATCTAGAGGAAAATGGACTTTGGACAAGGAGCTTTGAGAGGAGAAAGCTTAAGTGTGGCTCGGACATTTCATCGAACACCTCATGTGCATAGGAGGTGAGCTAGAGCACCACAATGCTCTCCCACGGCCGGCCAAAAAAACAGAGCACTCCACTTTGCTCTGCTCGCGGGCAAGGGGTTATATAGACATCTCATTGGTCCTGCTTCATGGCTGGAACCGGGACTAAAGGATCACATTTGGTCCCCGTTCCAGCCACGAACCGGGAATAAAGGTTGTGGGCCAAGAGCGAGGCCCATTGGTCCCGGTTTGTGTCTGGAACTGGGACCATAGGGGCCATACAAACCGGGACCAATGCCCCAAGAGGCCCGGCCGGGCCCCTGGCATCACGAACCGGGACCTATGCCCCCATGGGTCCCGGTTCGTGACTGAACCGGGATTAATGGGCTTATCTAGCCTGGACCGAAGCCCTGTTTTCTACTAGTGTCTGTTTCTTTCAAGTTTGTGTTCATTGTGGTTGATTTAACAAACATTCTAAGAAAACGACATTATATTTTTAAACGTGGCAAATCGAACTATTTTCATGGCAATTTATAGGATGGCAAATCTAGTTTGCAAGTTTCCTGACAACAAAAACTAAGGCGAATTTGTCATGCAGATCGCCAACTAAACTTGCCATGAAAAAACATTCGGTTTGCCATACTTACAAAATCTGAGGTTTGCTGGATATCCGGAGCGACAACCATGGTAGGGCTTGGAGCGGCGGGACGCGGGAGGGCCAAGATGCGCCTGCTAGTGCCATGGATGCCTACATCGGGCTGGATTCCCTTCCCAACAAATCGAGCAGGCCAGGAAGATCCGCATCAGCGGCAATGGTGCTCATGGCTGAGAGAGGAGGCAGGAACATTCCTCCCTTTCTCTCGATCCGGTGCAGCGTTTTGGGAGCCGAGAGATATGCGGCTCCTCCGCCTCCTGCGGCGGTAGTGAAAAGAGAGGAGCTGCAGGTCTAGTGCCTGCCTGGGGATGAGTGTAGAAGGGGATGGTGGAATTTAGTGGATGTATTATTGAGCCTCGAGGGCGAGTATATATTGAGTACAAGACTTGGAGGGCAAGGCATCTCCTAGAGATAAGATGGAAATAATTCTATCTAATCCTGAAGAATTTCTAACTATATGTATACCCTGCAATCGTAGTGGTCGCGTTGTGAACAACAGGAGCGTTACAGACGATCAGACCGGAGAGATTAGCAGCTGACGGGCTGACGGGCCCCACAGTCGTAGCAGTAGCATCACGGACGGTATCGTGTTGCAGACGTGTTGACTGTAGAGGAAACCGACAAATTGCTCAATCGAGGTGATAACCCTTTGTGCCGATGTCGATGTAGCCGAGAGCGTAGGGTGGTGTAGTCGAGAGCACTCTTCCATGGGTTGTGAGCGCGCGTGCGCGCTTCAAGTGATGTGATGAGTTCAGCCATCTCCACATGTCACACGCTGGACACACCCTGCAAGGTAGCCCTTTTTTTGTTTTTGCTTGGTTTCCATATTTTGCTTGGTTTTTCTATTTTTTTTCTCTAAAAAAACTATTTTTCGGGGGTATTTTGAGGAGCACACGTTATGCTCTCCTCGTGAGCACAATTATGCTTTGTGTGGAAGCACGAGTGTGCACGAGTTAGTGTTATGTGGAAGCACGTGTTAGTGTTATGTGGAAGCGAGTTAATTTGTGACGGAAGTGTGCTTCATGTAGAAGTGCGAGGCGTGCACAAGTTAGTTTTCTTTGAAACATGAGTTAGCACAATACTAATTATTAAAGCACGAGTTAGTTCACTTTGGAAGCACATATGTGCTTCATGCGGGAGCATAATGAGTTCACTTCGGAAAAGCGGGTTAGTACGGTTTTAAAGCACAAGTTAGCTCACTTGGAAAGCGCATATGTGCTTCACATGGGAGTGCAAGGTTTCCTTCACCCAGTGGAAACACAAGTTAGTACATTTGGGAACACGAGTTAGTTCACTTTGAGAATATAACTTTCACCCAAAAATAATTCGTCGAAACCTATCAACATAGGATCTAATTCTTAAGGCCTCGACGCGAGGAATGCAACAATGAAGGATGTGTATTTTGGATGTATGGTGTTCAGGAGATATTTAGTTTTGAAAAATGGATCAAGAAAGAAAAACACAAACAACTAGCCTCCCATCCCCGTGCAGTGTGAGAAAACTACTCAAAACTATCTGGTGGCGACAAGTGCCACACATACGCTATGCCATTTGTCACCGCCAAAGAAGATGAAAGTTACATTTGCATGGGGTACCACTCAATTAGTGATTTCAATTTATGACCCTTGCTACCATTGTCCCAATGAGAAGCTAGCTATTTGCCGCTCTGTAAGCTACTCCCTCATTTCGGAATTACTTGTCACAAAAATGGATTAAATATGATATATATATACAACTAAAATATATCTAGATACATTCATTTCTTGGGCGAGTAATTCCGAACGGAGGGAGTAGCTATTTGCATACTGCGGAGCTAGCGAACGGGGGACTCAGCTGGACCAGCTCATTTAGCGTTCTACGGATCCTAGTTTTCGGAACAAGGTTCCTGTTTGGTTTTCACAAGATTTAGGAACCTTCTAGATGGTTTTTTCTTATTTTTTTATATATTTACATGTTTTCTTTGTTTTTATATTTCTTTTTATTTTATATTCGAAAAAATAGAATTTTTAACTTTTTAAAATTGTTCGAAATTTGAAAACATCCTCCCATTTTAACAGCGTGCTCACAATTTCAAAAAAAGGAACATAAAATTGAAAAATGATAAAAATTTTGAAGAAAAAAAACATGTTTCTGAAATGTTCGATTCATAAAATAATCAAAAGTATGTTTAGAATGTTGCATTTTCGAAAAATGTTCAAAATTTCCAAAACAAAATATCAACTTTTAAGAAATATTTATTTCCAAAAAATTTTGTTTATGTTCTATTTTTTAAAAATTTCTAAACATTGTTCACATTTACAAAAAATGTTTCGCAACTTTTAAATATTATTTCCATTTCAATAAATATTCAATTTTTCTGCAAAAATGATTGCTTATGAAAAAGTTTCATTTCTTTCCAAAAAAAGTTGTCATATTTTCAAAAAATTCAAAAACAATTTCAAAAAATTCAAGTGTATTTTTCAAAAAACGAAATAATAGAGAGTACTATAAAACCCGATCGGCTACAGTCTCGCTCACAGCACCACACACGTCGGCCCTATATGTATATATATATATGTCTGAAAAAGGAAGATAGCCTGTTGCAATACATATATATATATATATATATATATATATATATATATATATATATATATATGACAAATGTTTCCTACAATCAGTGGTAGTTACCACCACTTGTGTTTTGTATGTTGTATGTATTATCTGTCGGAACCGAGAGTATCTACGTGTAGTATGTAGTATATAATAATGATTAGGTAGTATATATACTAATTTTTAGGTAGTATGTACCATTTTTGAGTATGCTCTTTTTATGTATAAATATGTACGTATTTCACAAATATAAAAAACTATGGGCTCATATGCAATTTTTTCATGTAACTTGCTTTGAAATATCTTAGATATATTATATCAACATATTTAAAATAATAAAATAGTATATATAGTACCACATGATAGTATATGAGACATGTGGGGTAACTACCACCGGGTGGTAGGATGGATTTTTCATATATATATATATATATATATATATATATATATATATATATATATATATATATATATATATGTCCCATCTCGGCCAGAACTGGCCGAGATACGAAATCGGCCCAATAGCCAAGGCAGGGAGTGGGATTTTTCAGCTAACCAGTACAGCATCGGATGACTAGTGATTCAACTCAAACGCGAACTCTATAAGAACCATAAGAGTCGCGCCATTTATTGCACAAAATAATACAGTTTACTCTATAACTTGTATTTTCGAATTTCTTGAATATTGTACGTTTTACTTTATAGCCTGAACAAAAGTTCATTGAATTTGAAAATAAGTTCATCAAATTTGAAAAAAGTTCATAGATTTGAAAAAAGTTCATCGAATTTGGAAAAAGATCATGGATTTTGATAAGAGTTCATCCCGTTTATGAAAAAAAGTTCATCGCATTTGAGAAAAGGTTCACGAATTTGAAAAAAAAAGTTCATCGGATTTGAGAAAAGTTCATCGAATTTAGAAAAAGTTCATCGATTTTGAAATTAGTTCATCAGCTTTGAAAAAAAGTTCATCGATTTTTTAAAACAGTTCATTAAATTTGAAAAAAACTTCATCAAATTTTGAAAAAAGTTCATCAGATTTGAAAAAAGTTCATCAAATTTGAAAAAAGTTCATCGATTTTGAAAACAGTTCATCAGATTCAATAAAAATTCATCGGATTTGAATAAAAGTTCATCGAATTTAAAAAAAAGTTCACAAATCTGAAAAAAGTTCATCAATTTGAAAAAAAAAGTTCATCGAAGAGGGAAGAAGAAAAAGGAAAAAACAGAAAGAGGAAAACAGAAGAAGAAAAAGGAAAACAGAAAAAGGTAAAAAGGAAAACAGAAAAACGTAAAAAACTATTGGGCTGGCCCATCACGCGAGCGCTGCAGGCGCCGGTTGGCAAGCAGATGACGTCAGTGGACAAAGAGCGGTCAATTAGGCCAGTGGGGAAAGCGAAATGGGGAATGGATTGGGGTGGCTGCGTGACTTCAATCTGGACTCAAGCAGTGAGTTCTTATTCTCCGCCCATGTGAGATGTATGCTTAATTCCGACCTTTGGGCCAGTTGGTCAATTTGTTTTAACACAGTACAGACGCAAGTGCTCATATACACGCGCATACACTCATCCTATGAATGCACACACGCACACCCTACCCCTATGAGCACATCCGCAAGACTGAGCCGACGTATCATCTTAAAATTTACGAAGTCACCGTAGGCACCTCGTTGTCGACGAGAACGTCTCCTTCCAATGAATGCACATCACCGAAAATCCTGAAATAATTCAGAAATAAATGCGAACATCAGGACTTGAACCCTGGTGGGCTGAGGATACCACAGTCCTTCTAACCATTCAACCACAGGTTGGTTCGCGGGCCAGTTGATCACTTGGTCAGGCAGGAGACTACACAATATATATGGGACTTTTTCACTTATTTGTTTTTTCTCAAATTTTTAACAATTCGTCTTAGGATCTTTCTCACCTCCCTTCGTGACAAGTCTTGCAAATCAATGGACATTCACTACTACCTCTGTTTCAGTTTACAAATTCTGCGCGTATATCTAGGTTGTCAATTTTATCATCCTAATATAAACTATATAACACAAAAATTATATCTTTTGAAAGTAGAAACTCCGAAGTTTATGTTGGTATATTTTTTGTAATATATGACTCATATTAGGTTGGTCAAATTGACGACCTAGAGGTACGCGCACGCCCTGTAAACTGAGAGAGAGGTAGTAGCTACTTACTAGAGATCATTATTGTCTAGTACTCCCTCCGGTCCTTTTTACTCTGCACATTGGATTTGCCGAAAGTCAAACTTTGCTAAGTTTGACCAAATTTATATTAAAAATTATTAGCATCTATAATATCTAATAAATATAATATGAAAATATATTCCAAGATGAATCTAATGGTATTGGTGTTGTTATGTAATTGTCTATAATTTTTTTATAAACTTGGTCAAAGTTGGATGAGATTGACTTCAGACAAACCTAAAATGCAGAGTAAAAAGGACCGGAGGGAGTAATTCCCGAGAGTCACCTCCAACACATGGGTATTGTTTGGTTTTCTTTTCAAAAATGTGGGTAGCACTTCCAACCTCTGCATCGATTGATGTGCATGGTCACATATTATTGATTATACTACAATGCCATAGAAAGACAGGCAAATATGCTAAGCGAATCGGCTTCTTTAAATGTAAAGATAACAATTGAAGGCATCGGCCTTGCGGCACAATCTCCATCATCCTACCTTGGAACTCTATGACGTGCGACCGAACAACAGAATACACAACTCTTATAGACAAAGGATTCAAGAGAAGGAATTGTTGATATGCATCGATGTTAGAGCATATACAACCGGACCTCTTAAACCCGTCTCAAACGCTTGGGTTGGCCGCCCGGTCACTACCATGTCATGATTTTTTGACCTAGACGGGCCTCTAAAATGGCACTCAAACGCACGGGTACCCCCCCCCCCTAGATCCCGCCTAAATATGGGGTGGATATGAGGGCGCCCGGGCACGCCTGCCATGTCGGACTGACGAAGGGGTCCCAGCTGAAAACGCCCTCAAACCCGGCGGTCCATAACTCGTCTTCTCTGTCGAACCGGTGGCGCCGCGTGGTGCAGCTCCGGCGGGCCGCGTAGTGCCTTGCCCGACTATTTAAGTCGACCGGCGGCACCGAAACCCTACCATCCATCCACATTTTCCTCCTCCTGTCTGCCGCCGCCGCCATTTTCCACTCCACCATCCGCCTAGTAACAATTATTCTCTGATTTTAAAAGAATAAATGTATTGCAATAAACATGATCAAATCATATTTATGCTTAACGCAAACACCAAATAACATTTATTTAGGTTCAACACTAATCCCGAAAGTATAGGTAGTGTGCGATGATGATCATATCAATCTTGGAACCACTTCCAACACACATCGTCACTTCACCCTTAACTAGTCTCTGTTCATTCTGCAACTCCCGTTTCGTGTTACTTCTCTTAGCAACTGAACCAATATCAAATACCGAGGGGTTGCTATAAACACTAGTAAACTACACATCAATAACATGTATATCAAATATAGCTTGTTCACTTTGCCATCCTTCTTATCCGCCAAATACTTGGGGTAGTTCCGCTTCCAGTGACCAGTCCCTTTGCAGTAGAAGCACTCAGTCTCAGGCTTAGGTCCAGACTTGGGCTTCTTCACTTGAGCAGCAACTTGCTTGCCGTTCTTCTTGAAGTTTCCCTTCTTCCCTTTGTCCTTTTTGAGCAGCAACTTGCTTGCCGTTCACTTGAGCAGCAACATGCGCAGGATTGACTTTGCAAGGGCCGCTGGATTGTTTGATCGTCCGCAAGTCGGCCAGGAGATGTCGTCCGTGGAGCAGTTTCGAGTAAACCTTGCTCTCTCTCTCTCTCTCTCTCTCTCTCTCTCTCTCTCTCTCTTGTGTGTGTGTGTGTAAATGATTCAAATAAATGTGTTACCATGTTAGATGATTCAAATCAACACGCTTTCTGGCTGCTACATATCTGATTATGGTTCAAAACTTCCAGTTATTGTAGTATGGTGACATTAGAGAAGTGTCGGGGGCGGCAATTTTTAGAGTAAACTCATCAAGGCAAATGCTAAGTATAACCCCAGCCATGATCTAGTGATAATAAAGATTAGGTGCCTAATTGTTTTTTGTAAAGTTGCCATCTGACCATCACAAACATTTTTCTTAACACAAACTGGCAACACATGCAAATGTGGATTTGTGCATTCCAAAACCTAGTGCTTGGCAGATTTTGTTACACATGGTAATTTGCCACGAATTTTTTGTTACCAAATAATTTTGAAAGTTGCCATGTGACCATTTTTTCACAAATATGCACACCTTTGCCATGTTCAATGAGATTTTTTTTCTTCTAAATTTTCCATGTAACCGTACATTTTTTCTGCATTTACTATGAGCTACAGAACAAAATATTAAAAAATGTCATCTCACTTGTGCCATGCCTTTTTACTATTTCCATCATGTGTACCACTCGGATGGAAAATTTTATTTATTTTTTCTACAATTGTCATGGCAAATTTGAGATAACAACATTTTTATAGTTGCCCATCCGAGGCCCTTCTATTCAAATCCTATACAATTTGCCATGTCACCTTATACTTTTATTCTGCATTTACACTGTCACCATTTAAGTAGATCATGTCTTAACACCTTCATGCTTGCCATGTGATTATTACAAAAATTCCAATAACTTGACATGTTTTGTGTAACACAAAATCCTTAGTTACAAGTACAAACTTCTGCTAAGTTTTCCAAGATCTGTAGAATATTTTCTATTAAACTTTTCATGGACCAAGGCAAAATATAACTCTGCATGTTTTTTGTTTTCTCATAAAATACCATAACAATCTTTTCTTGCATATGTTTTTTAATGTATTTGCGCCATGAAAAATTATTATATATACCATGGCAAATTTATGGATAATACCATTTCAAATTATTTTCGGATGAAGCATGGCAATTTCATATCACATATAGGCGGATTATTTTCACCGTGTCATGGCAATCTTCTCCTTTTACGTTTATTCATGTATATGGTATCTTGAAACACGGCAAAAACATTATTTAATATGTAGGTGGTTTAATCATGATCTTGGCAAACTCACTTTTTATATGCATTTTCCCTTTTTCTCATTACATTTTCCCTTGTTCTTGACATGGCAATTTTTTGGTTTTCTACTATTTGCCATGGAATATTTTAAGATAACAACATTTTGTAGTTTCCCATGCGACCTTTTCATACAATTTGTATACATTTTGCCGTGTCACCAATTTTTTTTCATGCATTTGCCATGTTACCATTTCATATCCTATAGATCATGGTCAACACCTTGTGCTTGTGATGTGATTATTAAAAAAATACAAAGAACTTTCCATGTTTTATAACACATTATAGAGAAAATCTTAAATAAAATTTGACATGTCACTTGTACTATGTTTTTATATGTTTCTCATCATGTGTACTACTCAAATAGAAAAATTTAGATTATTGTTTTATACAGTTGGCATGGAAATTTAAGATAAAGATAATTTTAAGTGTTTGACACGAGAAAAATCTTATTGTGCACTTCGGGAGAAGGGAAGAAAAGGAGTATGGATTTCTCTCATGCGCCGGGGAAAAAAGAAAAAAAATGCGAGCGTGCCAGTGTACCGTGGTACACAATGAAAACAAAGAGATGGGGACAGTATTTTATTAATCACAAGGATAACAAATACAATTCCCGATATGCGCTCCGTGGCCTACTAGCGCGGCCTGCCTGACTATAGCGATTGTGGTCTCTGGTTCCCGGGGCCTTGGAAGGCTCCCGGTTAATTACTCCCGCGGGTTGCTCCACGAGATACCTCCGATTAAGCCGTGTGGTCGTCTTCGCTTCGTGTTCTCCATGCATGATGATGATGGTGTGTGTGTGGTGTGGGCGGCGGCAAAGCCCGTGTCCTCATCGGTACACGTGCCGCTCAAAACATGGCTTTGTGCTAGCCACGTCTTCCCTTGCCGTCACGCCTCGTCGGTCTTGGCCGCCATGATGTAGTTGGGGTTGAAATTGCATGGGTCCTACTCGGCTCAGACTTCTTGACGATGTAGCGGCTTCGTCGGGGTAAGCAAGGGGTTCACCTCGCGGGAGTATTCTTATGGAGACCGGCGTCGGTGTAAAACCAACGCTCGCTCATATCGGCAAGGCCGGCATGGTTGGCACCTCGTCTCGGCTGGACGCCGAGTTTACGGCGGTCCGTCAACACAAGGGACACCGCCTCACGGGCTCATCGAAACTTAGTGTTGGTGAAGCCATGTCGCCTCCTCGCCATCACGCCCCGTCTTCATGGGCTCTGGGCCACGAAGAGCACCATGTAGTGGTACCTCGTCTCGACTGGACGCCGAGTTTACAGCGGTCTGCCAAGACAAGGGCACACCTCACGGGACCGTGGTAAGGGTTGGTAAAGCCATGTTGTCGCGTAGCGCCTCTTCCTCGCATAGCGAGCTCCATGTTGCGGGCAGCACCGAGAGCGTGTGTCATCTTCATGACTCCGGGCCACGGGCTCCATCTTTACGAGGTAGACATCGGTAGTGTCGTCCCGCGAGCTCCACGCCTCCGTCCTCCGCGACACCAGCTTGATGATGTTGATGATGGACGTCATCATGACAAGATCCATGTCCCCGTCGTCCCCCGCGGCACACGGCGGCATCCCAGCGAGCTCCATGCCTCCGGTGTCCAGCTTGATGATGTTAACATTGACGTCGTCTTGGTGAACTGGCGCCATCCACCGCAGCATGGCGGCGACATCCTCACGAGCCTCAACACCTTCGTCCTCCGTGGCGTCAACTTGATGAAGAAGACTATGGGCGTCGTCCTGGCGAGCTCTGTGGCGTCATCCACCGCGGCACGACAGTGGCATCCTCGCGAGCCTCCACGCCTTCGTCCTCCGTGGCGCCAGCTTGACGAAGAAGCTGATGGACGCCGTCCTGGCGAGCTCCATATCGTCATCCTCCACAGCACGACGACGACATCCTCGTGAGCCTCCATGCCTCCGGACTCCAGCTTGACGAAGCAGAAGTCGACGGTGTCCCCAATGAGCGCCACACCTACGTCCTCCTTGCGTGCTCCACACCGCAATCCCCCGCGGCACTGTGTTGATGATGTTGGCGATGGACCTGGCGGTGTTGATGCAGTCTCCTTGTCCTGCGTCGTCGTCCATTGGTACGAGAAAGAGCGCCGCTTCGTCCACAGCCACCACCGCCGGGTCTGTCGTCATCCACCGCCTCGATTGCGCTGGGTACGAGAAGAGCGCTTATCGTCCGCAGCCACCTCCGTTGGACGCGTCGTCGACCGCCTCGACAACACCTTGTACGGGAAGAGCGTCACTTCGTCCGCGGCCACCTCCATTGGGCACTCGTCCACCGCCTCAACTGCTCCTACGAGAAGAGCGCCACATCGTTCGCAGCCACCTCCGTTGAGCGCGTCGTCCGCCACCTCCGTAGCACCGGGTACGAGAAGAGCGCAACATCGTCCGCGGCCACCTCCATTGGGCGCGTTGTGCGCTGCCTCCATTGCACCAGGTATGAGAAGAGCGCCACGTCGTCCATGGTCTTTCCCACTAGGTGCATCGTCCGCCGCCTCTGTTGCACCTGGTACAGGAAAAACAAAAAAAACGTACGTACCATAGAGAAAGAAGAGGACATGCTAGCCATTGCACATATCTCCCGAGTGCCCAACCATTATTTCGGCCGTGTGCTCGGCTCCATGACGTGAGCTTGGAACGCATCCGCCGTGGGAGCGCCACGCTCGTTCTCTCATCTTCATGGTCTCCCGGTTGATGACTTTGCTACTGGAGATGCATCGCCGTCGGCTGAATGGTGTTCCGACTTGGTGCCTTGTTCTCTTGATGCAATCTGCTGTACTAAGAATATAAAAGAAACGATAATAAAGTGAAGGGCACCTGCCCTTGCGTGCATGTGCCATGCAACGCTGGATGTCTCCAGGCCCTCTAAAGAACTAGCTTGACTTGACATGCAACGGCCTGATGTGTGCTCCGTCGCCGTGGTCGAGTTCGGACCGGGTGTCGCCGCCGCGGCCGCATCCTCTCGCATGTGTACTTGCACCGTCGTGAACCAGGCCGCCGTACACGCTGCCGCCGCCGGCCGCGCGTCTCGCCTGGCTGGCTTCCGTTTCCTCTCTTCTTCCCCGGTTGCGTGAGATCCCCCTCGGATTGCTGTAACACCTGTAGGATGAAAGACAAGAAGTACAATAAATTAGTGGGGCTTGCTTTGCTCCATGTTCTCCATCCCGGCAGGCGCCGGTTTGCTTGCGGGCAGCCGAACTCCAGTTAGAGGCAATCCATTGCAGGCGCGCTCATCACTGCCATCGAGTGTGTGCCTCCGCGTCGTCGTTGCCGTCATTGCTGCATCTTTGCTGGCTTGCGTGCCACCGATGCTGCAGGCGCGTCCGCTGTGTGGCTCTTCTCCTGATGCTTCGTGCCTCGTTTCCGCTGTGTACGGGCGTGAGGTTCTGCTGCGTTCTTCTGCCTCCTCCTGTGAAACCTGTTTGACCAAAACACATATATATCAAAGAAGTGAGTCAGCAGGGCATGCGTTGCTGCCTGTTCTTCATCTCGCCAAACGCCTGCTCGCCATCCGCAACCCGCTCCCACTGCCGCCGCCCTGGCGGACGCGTTCTTCTTCTCTAGCGCCGTGAAGCATCCGTCTGGCGCCGCTGCAAGCGGCACGTGGTAGCGAACATGCAGGGCGTGCCTTGCACACACACCCCGTCGCAGCCGCCGGCCCATCACATAGCATGGAACATAGCCAGCGCCACCTCCGAGGCGGTGCGCGTATGTCCGCCCGATCTCTTTGATGCTGCACCACGGGTGTTTCTCCTTCCTGGCCTCTGGTCTTTTCCTCCTCCTCTTGCGTCTTGTGTTTATATAGGCACGAGGAGGCCAGGTACTCACGTAGCCTCTGGCCGTCCCCATCTTCTTTACCAAGAAAACGTCTTCTTTCCTTGTTTAATCTCTTCAATAGTACTTACTTTGTTCGTTGATCTTCTTGACATACACGCCAGCGCAAAGAAAGGAAAGCCACACTCGTGCATACCATACCAGAATCTGAGCGGTAATTGCAGCAGATGGTACTTCCTTTGGCAGCGACGGTGCTTGTAAAATCCCTAGTCGGCCGTAAGGTTTTATTCTGAATTAATCTTTACTTGCCAAATCAAACCTTGTACGTGATCATCAAAGTGTTACTAGCCAAAAACTCAGCCACGTACGTGTGTAAGTGCATATTGGACCCAATGCAACATTAGCTTTCACGTATTTCAAGTACGTATTCATTGCGGGTACTCAGAGAAGTATACACGCGAGCTTGTCAGCCGGCCGTAAATACTCGAACACATATTTGTACAAACTCTACGTACATGCATGTGCTGGGCTAATTTTAATTAGCCCCCCATTAGCCCATTAACAATTACATTGGGCTAGGAGTAGTTCATACATGCAGACATGCAATACAGGCGCCATGCACATGCAATATAGACAAGTACACGTAGGCACTTCTTGCTCCATGTATACAACTAAATAATATTGGTCCAAATCACCATTTAGACAACTTTTATTTTGAAATTATCCTCCCTCCTTATTTTCGTATTGTAGTGCAAAAATCTCATCGAACATAAAGCAACCCAGGGGACCCTTTATACAAATTCTATTACAATTTATCATGTCGCCAATATAATTTATTCTGCACTTTGCCATGTCACCATTTGTACAGATAATGTTTTCAACACTTTTGTGTGCTTGCTATGCAATTATTAAAAAAATCCCAACAACTTGCTCATGATCTATAGAACATTTTCTATCAAAGTTGCACGCAACATGGCAAATTTAACTATGTAGATTATCTAGAACAATACCATGGCAATTTTGCATGCATATTTTTTTAATCTGTAGTACCATGGAAATTTATTGTATATACCATAGGAAATTTATTGCATATACCATGGAAAATGTATGATCGTACCATGACAAATTCGTGTTGTATGTAGCATGGCAATTTCATATTACATATAGGCAGATAGTTTTCACAATGTCGTATGGCATTTTTTCTTTTCTGTATTTATTCATATATATAATATACTGAAACACGACAAAATAATTTTTTAATATGTAGGTGGATTTTAATCATGTTCATGGCAAACTCACTTTTTTCTGTTACGAATGTTTTTGAGATGGATATTTTTTTTACAATTTTCCATGGAAAACAATAAGATAACAACATTTTAATAGTTGCCCATGTGACCTTTTTATAGAATCAATACATTTTGCCATGTCACCATTTTTTCTGCATTTGCCTTGTTGCCATTTTATATCCTATAGATCACGTTCAACACCTTGTGCTTTCATGTGATTATTAAGAAAATCTAACAACTTTCCATGTTTTATAACACATTTATAGAGAATATCTTAAATAAAATGTCCATGTCACTTGTACGATGCTTTTCTATTTTTGCCATGGAAATTTTAAGATAACTTTTTTAAGTTACCCATGTGAGCCTTTTATAAAAATTCTATACATTTTTCATACCATGGTAAATTGTTTGGTATGTAGCTTGGCAATTTCATATTGCATACGGGTGATTTTTTTCATTGTGACATATATAGCTGTTTTCACTCTTTTATATATTTATTAGTGTATATGAAATCTTGAGACATGGAAAATTTTCTATATGTAGGGTGGATTCTAATCATGATCATGGCAAACTCACTTTTTATATGTATTTTTTCGTTTTTTCATTATAATTGTCCATTGATATGGCAATTTTTTGAGCTCGCAAAATTATGCTTTTTGCTTCTTGCCAAATTTATGTGTTTTTGCCTTTTCTATTTTACAAAGTAAACTTTTTTTGTTGATGGCAAATTTTGCAAAAGCAACTAAATGGTCGTAGCCCGTTTTTTCCGTATGCTCTCTACATTGTGGTCCAACATGCGGTCGTGCTGAACACCTGCTGGCACAATTGCCTAAGGGAACCATCATCGTGCGCTCGGTCAATTGTTCCTAACGGAACAAAATGTTCGCTCGGGGGGTACCTCCTGAGCTGACGTCCGCCCTTTATTCACGTCCTTATATTTTCTTTTGACCTGCTTGCATGAGGGTTTTCTCATCACTTTGTATCGGTTCGTCCGTTTGGGGCTTTATTATAAAGGGGATGAAAGCATGTTTCATGTGGATCAACCCGTGTTCTTTCTGTGTCTCATTCTTGTACTATACCTTCGTTTCCTCTTCAATAATTCAAAGGCACAGAAAGGACCAATGGAAAAAAGGTCTAATAGAGACGTTGACGTTCGGAGACAGGCCTAAGACTGAGACGTGGTTCTTTGGCCAAGGCGTGCTACTTTCGATCACACGAAAATCGTGAAGAATATCGTTATCCATTAATTTTATTACACAAACACGCATGATGAGTAGGATGATAGAATACCTTGCTGATTTGCCAAACTCTGCCAGGTCGACCTATCAAAATGACTAATTTACTTATTAATATCTGCAGTATCGGGAAGAAAGTTACTAGAGGTTGCTCCTTCGATGCATGCAGGTCCATGATCATGAGATTGTGGCAAATGGTGTGTGGCGTTGGGAACTTTCTAACGATTCAACACTGAAATACAAAACACTCTGAACTGTGGTCTTATGTATTGAGAATGTGTACGTCTGATCATACCATCAGTAGCTTGTGTTGACCACCAAACTATACTATCCATGTTTCCTGAAACATTCTCGTAAGCTCTCTTTTGCACTATCCAAATAACAAGAAGGAGAAGCACTCGGCTTCTTTGTGTTGCTATGTTCCTAGGACTATGAGTGGCATGCGAGCGAGTTGTGGTGAAAAAAAAGGGTAATATGGTTGGCAGATGAGGCCAAAACGAGGTGAAGAAGCACAGCGATTATGGCATCAGCCTGCCTCTCGATGACTGCGCATAACAACCACTTATTCAAAATCTACCGGCACACCTATACCGATGCCTTGGTGTCGGCAAGTGCATCAAGCCCATTATCTATGCCATCGACGACTATGATTGGTGCATCCCCTTCTAACTAGACGGTTTATGAAGGAGGACAACAAAGACTGGTTGGGAGTTTTCATCAAGCTCAAGACCAAGACACCATGGTGAGGGGTGGGGGTGTGTATATGCCATTCAGTACCGCAAGTCATATTGTGTTGACTCCCGAGACGACAAACTCGTGGCATGGGGTTGTGCCAAATTCAAGAACAAGAGAGTGCTTGAAGGGTCACCGTATTCTGGACGACTCTATTGCTAGTATCTTCGTGGTGGAACTAAAAGCAGCGGTGCTGGCCATGGGAGCAACGGGGAAGGAGGATGGCGGCAATGCGATTCGCTAGGCGGGAACAAGCGACAATGGGAGTGGAATGGTGGGTCGTGGTGAGGGGATTCAAGAGGATGGGTATGATGGCATGGCAAGGTGGGTGACAGGTGGGTTCTAACTGTATCCATGTTTTGTAGCGTGTGGCGCATATTACATTACAATATTTTTTTGTCTGGAAAAAAACTTATGAACTTGGCCTCCCCATGACCAAAGTCCTGGCTCCGCCCCTGCTTAGAGTGTGCTCCAGTAAAAACTACAAACGGTTTTCTAGTGTCCTCGAGTAAAACCTCCAAACGATTTGACACTAATGCGTCTGTTAAAAAATACAAACGGTTTGTAGTGTCTTTCATTTAAAACAACAAATAGTTTGACACGATTGAATATTAGTTAGCTGGGCTGAAATTTGTTAGGCAAGCTAAGTGTAAAGACTACAAACGGTTTGACGCGATTGAACTTTAGTTAGCTGGGCTAAAATTTGTTAGGCAAGAGCTGAGTGTAAAGACTACAAACGACTTGTCGTCTTTGACTTTTCCACCCCGTCAGCGTGGATTGAGAAACTACAAACCATTTGTCACATGAATGGATAGATTGTCTTTGTTCGATATGTGCATCGATCATGACAAATGAAAAGACGTCATTTTGAGGGGCCAGATCTGGTAATTAAGTTTGAAAATGGGTCATTTAGTAGAAAAGATAAACAAAGCAATGCGTGTACCACGCATGCGTGCAGAAAATGTAATCAATCATGTAGCCTTCTCTTTGGAATAATTTAAAAGTGTACATATAAAATAAAATCAGGTAGTAGCGTTCCATCACCACACCAACCGGCTGCTGCAGAAAACGTAGGCAATATGTGGCCTTTATAGCCAGCCTCAACATGACCTTCCTACAAGGAAAGTAGCATAGACTGTGCAAATTAAGCCATCTTCGCCTCCCTCCCACATCAGCGATGGCTGCTGAACCAGTATTAGCTCCATCGATGCTGAGCGATAAAGAGAGTGCTACCAAAGATTTCGTAGCCGCACTTCCAGTAAGAGAGGGGTGGTCTCAACCACTGGTTCAATTCAACAACTACTGGTTCAGGCCGAGGCTCCTTGAGCGGATCCTGCTGGTGAAGCAGGCCTTCGTGCCACGCGCCGATGACATCATCCTTGCAACACAACCCAAATGCGGCACCACCTGGCTCAAAGCCCTCGCCTTCACCATCACCAACCGAACCCGCTACGGCTTCAGCAACCACCCGCTCCTCACACGCCACCCTCAGCATGTCGTGCCGTTCATGGAGATCCCCGGCGCTGGCATGAACCCAACTGACATCGATACCCTCCCGTCTCCAAGGCTTCTCGCCACACACATGCCCATGTCGTTGCTCCCGCCGGGCATGAGATCAGTCGGCTGCCGAGTCGTGTACCTGTGCCGGGACCCCAAAGATGCCCTCGTGTCAAGGCTACACTTCGAGAACAAGGCATTTAAGGGCACCAACCTGTCCATGGACAGTGCTTTCAGCATGTTCTGCGAGGGGTTCTCGCCCTATGGCCCCTTCTGGGATCACTGCCTCGAGTACTGGAGCGAGAGCATGGCAAGGCCGGACAATGTTCTTTTCCTGAAGTATGAAGAGATCAAGTCTGAGCCTGTGCCCGTCGTGAGGAAGCTGGCGAAATTCCTCGGCGTCCCGCTGACCGAGGAGGAGGAGAACTCCGGTGTTGCTCAGGAGGTGGTGCGACTGTGCAGCTTTGAGATGCTTACCAGCCTGCAGGTGAATCAGGCTGGCGGCGTTCGTCATGGAGATAACATTCACATCAATAATTCTGTGTTTTACAGAAAAGGAGAAGTGGGGGACTGGGCAAACCACATGAGCCACGAGATGGGGGAGGATTTGGACCGCATCGTCCAACACAAGCTTGAAAGGTCCGGGCTTGTGTTTTGAGTTATTGTTATCTATTCCCTTCTCCTTTCCTCACCATGTATGTCACGTTACACATTTCAATAAGAGAAGTTTGTTTCATTGAAGTCTATATGTGCTCATTGTGATTTAATTAATGTTGCACATTTCAGTAAGTGGAGTTTGTCTCTTTAAATTCTATTATGTTAATTGTGGTTTAATTAATGAAAAATGCTAAATATCTGATGTGTGATTTTTAGACATGGAAAATCAAACGATTTTCAAGGTAATTTATAGGATGGAAAATTTAGTTTGCAAGCACATCAATTTCATGGAAAAAAAATGAACTGAGATGGTTTTGCCATGGTTACCAACTAAACTTGTCACCCTCGATGAACATAACTTGCCATGAAAAACATTTGTCATGCCTAAAAATCTGACATTCGCGGGATGCCCGAAGCAACAACCATGGCGGGTTATGCAGCGACATGCTGCAGCATGGCCAAGATGCAGCTGCCGCTACCATGGATGCCTACATTAGGATCCCCTTCCCCACAGATCGAGGGTGGAATGCGTCACTAGTCCACGAACTCAAACTGATTGCACACTTTAGGCCAACAACTTGAGAAGTGATCGGATTTAGTTCGCAAACTCGTTGATTTGATCAAATAAGATCAAACCCGGCCCGACCGAGAAAAAACTGGCCACGTCGATGCCATGTCGTCATTCCTTTGATTGCTCATAAATTCACTATTCTCATGGCTGGGAGAGGAGGCAGCAACGTTCCTCCCCTTCTCTCGGTACGACGCAACGTTGTGGGAGCCGACGAGGTATGCAGCGACTCCGCCTCTTGCGGCGGCGCCAATGGAGGAGTTGCAAGTCTAGTGCCTACCTGGGGGTCGAAAAGCGCATCTTCTTCCTGCTCCCAGGCGATGAGGAGAAGAATCGTCTTCTCTATGCTGCTTCGAACCTGTTGCTAGTGCAGACGCTATGGAGGTTCTCTAGCCCCTCTAGCTTCTCCTCTCTTTCTCTCTGTGATGTGATACGACAGATCCTAATCAACCCCCTCCCCTCCCTCAAGAGGAAATCGACACTGGTGGGCGCCACAGCGCCAAAGTGACGAGCACAAACCTCCAGATCTGGATATAGGCGTCGCCACTGCAAATGTCAGAGAGGGAGCTTGGGCCACCCGCCGCTACAACCTCGCCACCCAGACGACCAAGACCATAGCCACCATCACCGCCGCCGACATGAAGCCCACATGACAAGAAACCATGCGGACCACCATCCAAGGCCGTCGCACCGGCATCCATACACCGGAAGTCGTCCATATCACAACGCATCCCCCATGGTAGGTAGAGCAGAAGGCATCTCATTTCACACCTAGCCCGGTCTTAGCCATTGGATCTGGGTAAACGCCTTAGCATCACCCGCCGAAGCTAGCTGGGGCACGCCCACACACCATCAACACGAATTGCACCGCCACCAAAACACATCTCTCGTGCCACCCCCTCGCTAGCCTAAGGACCCCGAGCAATGCTAGGCCCACACTGCAATGGATCTGCGACGTTGCCACGTGCCCCTCCGCACCGTTAAGCGCAACCAGACGATAGATATGGTGTGTGGGGGGGGGGGGGGGGTGAAGGAAATATGCCCTAGAGGCAATAATAAAGTTATTATTTATTTCCTCATATCATGATGAATGTTTATTATTCATGCTAGAATTGTATTACCCGGAAACATGATACATGTGTGAATACATTGACAAACATAATGTCATTAGTGTGCCTCTACTTGACTAGCTCATTATGAAGGAAATATGCCCTGGAGGCAATAATAAAGTTATTATTTATTTCCTTATTTCATGACAAATGTTTATTATTCATGTTAGAATTGTATTAACCGGAAACATGATACATGTGTGAATACATAGACAAACATATAGTCACTAGTATGCCTCTACTTGACTAGCTCATTAATCAAAGATGGTTATGTTTCCTAACCATAGACATGTGTTGTTATTTGATTAATGGGATCACATCATTAGGAGAATGATGTGATTGACATGACCCATTCCGTTAGCCTAGCACTTGACCGTTTTAGTATGTTGCTATTGCTTTCTTCATAACTTATACATGTTCCTGTAACTATGAGATTATGCAACTCCCGTTTACCGGAGGAACACTTTGGGTGCTACCAAACGTCACAACGTAACTGGGTGATTATAAAGGAGTACTACAGGTGTCTCCAAAGGTACATGTTGGGTTGGCGATTTCGAGATTAGGTTTTGTCACTCCGATTGTCGGAGAGGTATCTCTGGGCCCTCTCGGTAATGCACATCACTATAAGCCTTGCAAGCAATGTAGCTAATGAGTTAGTTACAGAATGATGCATTACATAACGAGTAAAGAGACTTGCCAGTAACGAGATTGAACTAGGTATTGGATACCGACGATCAAATCTCGGGCAAGTAACATACCGATGACAAAGGGAACAACGTATGTTGTTATGCGGTTTGACCGATAAAGATCTTCGTAGAATATGCAGGAGCCAATATGAGCATCCAGGTTCCGCTATTGGTTATTGACCAAGAATAGTTCTAGGTCATGTCTACATAGTTCTCGAACCCGTAGGGTCCGCACGCTTAAGGTTACGATGAGAGTTTTATTATGAGTTTATGAGTTTTGATGTACCGAAGGAGTTCGGAGTCCCGGATGAGATCGGGGACATGACGAGGAGTCTCGAAATGGTCGAGACGTAAAGATCGATATATTGGACGACTATGTTCGGACTTCGGAAAGGTTCCGAGTGATTCGGATATTTTTCGGAGTACCGAAAAGTTAAGGGAATTCGCCGGGGAGTATATGGGCCTTATTGGGCCATACGGGAATAGAGGAGAGAGGCCAAAAGGAAGGAGGCCTGCGGCCCCCCTCTGGTCAGAATTGGACAAGGGGCGCAGCCCCTTTCCTTCTTCCTCTCCCCTCTTTCCCCTTCTCCTACTCCAACAAGGAAGGAGGGAGTCCTACTCCCGGGAGTAGGACTCCCTTGGCGCGCCCCCTCCTAGGCCGGCCGCCTCCCTCCCTTGCTCCTTTATATACGGGGGCAGGGGGGCACCTCTAGACACAACAACAATTGATCCCTTGGATCTCTTAGCCGTGTGCGGTGCCCTCCTCCACCATATTCCATCTCGGTCATATCGTCGCGGAGTTTAGGCGAAGCCCTGCGCCGGTAGAGCATCATCATCGTCACAACGCCGTCGTGCTGACGGAACTCATCCTCGACGCTTTGCTGGATCGGAGCCCAGGGATCGTCATCGAGCTGAACGTGTGCTGAACTCGGAGGTGCCGTAGGTTCGGTACTTGGATCGGTCGGATCGTGAAGACGTACGACTACATCAACCGCGTTGTCATAACGCTTCCGCCACGGTCTACGAGGGTACGTGGACAATACTCTCCTCTCGTTGCTATGCCATCACCATGATCTTGCGTGTGCGTAGGAAATTTTTTGAAATTACTACGTTCCCCAACAGTGGCATCCGAGCCTGGTTTTATGCATTGATGTTATATGCACGAGTAGAACACAAGTGAGTTATGGGCGATAGAAGTCATACTGCTTACCAGCATGTCATACTTCGGTTCGGCGGTATTGTGAGATGAAGCGGCGCGGACCGACATTACGCGTACGCTTACGCGAGACTGGTTTCACCGCTGCGAGCACTCGTTGCTTAAAGGTGACTGGCGGGTGTCTGTCTCTCTCACTTTAGTTGAACCGAGTGTGGCTACGCCCGGTCCTTGCAAAGGTTAAAACAGCACCAACTTGACAAACTATCGTTGTGGTTTTGATGCGTAGGTAAGAACGGTTCTTGCTCAGCCCGTAGCAGCCACGTAAAACTTGCAACAACAAAGTAGAGGACGTCTAACTTGTTTTTGCAGGGCATGTTGTGATGTGATATGGTCAAGACGTGATGCTATATTTTATTGTATGAGATGATCATGTTTTGTAACCGAAGTTATCGGCAATCGGCAGGAGCCATATGGTTGTCGCTTTATTGTATGAAATGCAAGCGCCATGTAATTGCTTTACTTTATCACTAAGCGGTAGCGATAGTCGTAGAAGCAATAGTTGGCGAGACGACAACGATGCTACGATGGAGATCAAGGTGTCGCTACCGGTGACGATGCTGATCACGACGGTGCTTCGGAGATGGAGATCACAAGCACAAGATGATGATGGCCATATCATATCACTTATATTGATTGCATGTGATGTTTATCATTTATGCATCTTATCTTGCTTTGATTGACAGTAGCATTATAAGATGATCTCTCACTAATTATCAAGAAGTGTTCTCCCTGAGTATGCACCGCTATAAAGTTCTTCGTGCTGAGACACCACGTGATGATCGGGTGTGATAGGCTCTACGTTCAAATACAACGGGTGCAAAACAGTTGCACATGCGGAATACTCAGGTCAAACTTGACGAGCCTAGCATATACAAATATGGCCTCGGAACACGGAGACCGAAAGGTCGAACGCGAATCATATAGTAGATATGATCAACATAGTGATGTTCACCATTGAAACTACTCCATCTCACGTGATGATCGGACATGGTTTAGTTGATATGGATCACGTAATCACTTAGAAGATTAGAGGGATGTCTATCTAAGTGGGAGTTCTTAAGTATTATGATTAATTGAACTTTAGTTTATCATGAACTTAATCCTGGTAGTATTTTGCAAATTATGTTGTAGATCAATAACTCGCGTTGTTGCTTCCCTATGTTTGTTGCTTTCATATGTTTATTTTAATATATTCCTAGAGAAAACTGTGTTGAAAGATGTTAGTAGCAATGATGCGGATTGGATCCGTGATCTGAGGTTTATCCTCATTGCTGCACAGAAGAATTATGTCCTTAATACACCGCTAGGTGACAGACCTATTGCAGGAGCAGATGCAGACGTTATGAACGTTTGGCTAGCTCAATATGATGACTACTTGATAGTTTAGTGCACCATGCTTAACGGCTTAGAATCGGGACTTCAAAGACGTTTTTGAACGTCATGAACGATATGAGATGTTCCAGGAATTGAAGTTAATATTTCAAGAAAATACCCGAGTTGAGAGATATGAAGTCTCCAACAAGTTCTATACCTAAAAGATGGAGGAGAATCGCTCAACTAGTGAGCATGTGCTCAGATTGTCTGGGTACTACAATCGCTTGAATCAAGTGGGAGTTAATCTTCCAGATAAAATAGTGATTGACAGAATTCTCTAGTCACCATCACCAAGTTAGTAGAACTTCGTGATGAACTATAATATGCAAGGGATAACGGAAACGATTCCCAAGCTCTTCGTGATGCTAAAATCGACGGAGGTAGAAATCAAGAAAAACATCAAGTGTTGATGGTAGACAAGACCACTAGTTTCAGGGAAAGGGCAAAAGGAAGGAGGGGAACTTCAAGAAGAACGGCAAGCAAGTTGCTGCTCAAGTGAAGAAACCCAAGTCTGGTCCTAAGCCTGAGACTAAGTGCTTCTACTGAAAAGGGATGGGTCACTGGAAGCGGAACTACCCCAAGTATTTGGTGGATAAGAAAGGATGGCAAAGTAAACAAAGGTATATTTGATATACATGTTATCGATGTGTACTTTACTAGTGTTCATAGCAACCCCTCAGTATTTGGTACTAGTTCAGTTGCTAAGATTAGTAACTCGAAACAGGAGTTACAGAATAAACAAAGACTAGTTGAAGGGGAAGTGACGATGAGTGTTGGAAGTAGTTCCAAGATTGATATGATCATCATCGGATACTCCCTATACTTTCGGGATTAGTGTTGAACCTAAATAAATGTTATTTGGCGTTTGCGTTGAGCGTGAATATGATTTGATCATGTTTATTGCAATACGGTTATTCATGTAAGTTAGAGAATAATTATTGTTCTGTTTACATGAATAAAACCTTCTATGATCATACACCCAATGAAAATGGTTTGTTGGATCTCGATCGTGTGATACACATATTCATAATATTGAAACCAAAAGATGTAAAGTTAATAATGATAGTGCAACTTATTTGTGGCAATCGCCGTTTAGGTCATATTGGTGTAAAGCGCATGAAGAAACTCCATACTGATGGGCTTTTGGAATCACTTGATTATGAATCACTTGGTACTTGCGAACCGTGCCTCATGGGCAAGATGACTAAAACACCGTTCTCTGGAACTATGGAGCGAGCAACTGATTTGTTGGAAATCATACATACTGATGTTTGTGGTCGAATGAATGTTGAGGCTCGCGGCGGGTATCGTTATTTTCTCACCTTCACAGATGATTTGAGCAGATATGGGTATATCTACTTGATGAAACATGAGACTGAAACATTTGAAAAGTTGAATTTCAGAGTGAAGTGGAAAATCATCGTAACAAGAAAAATAAAGTTTCTACGATATGATCGTGGAGATGAATATTTGAGTTACGAGTTTGGTCTTCATTTGAAACAATGTGAAATAGTTTCGCAACTCACGCCATATGGAACACCACAGCATAATGGTGTGTCTGAAAGTCGTAACCGCACTTTATTGGATATGGTGCGATCTATGATGTTTTACCACTATCGTTTTGGGGTTATGCATTAGAGACAGCTGCATTCACGTTTATATAGGGCACCATCTAAATCCGTTGAGACGACACCGTATGAACTATGGTTTAACAGTAAACCTAAGTTGTCGTTTCTTAAAGTTTGGAGTTGTGATGCTTATGTGAAAATGTTTTCACACGATAAGCTCGAACCCAAATCGGAGAAGTGTGTCTTCATAGAATACCCAAAGGTAACTATTGGGTACACCTTCTATCACATATCCGAAGGCAAGTTATTCATTGCTAAGATGGATCCTTTCTAGAGAAGAAGTTTCTCTCGAAAGAAGTGAGTGGGAGGAAAGTAGAACTTGATGAGGTAATTGTACCTTCTCCCTTATTGGAAAGTAGTTCATCACAGAAATTAGTTCCAGTGATTCCTACACCAATTAGTGAGGAAGTTAATGATGATGATCATGAAACTTCAGATCAAGTTACTACCGAACCTCGTAGGTCTTCCAGAATAAGATCCGCACCAAAGTGGTACGGTAATCCTATTCTAGAAGTCATGTTACTGGACCATGATGAACCTGCAAACTATGAGGTAGCGATGATGAGCCCAGATTCCGCGAAATGGCTTGAGGCCATAAAATCTGAGATAGGATCCATATATAAGAACAAAGTGTGGACTTTGGTTGACCTGCTCGATGATCAGCAAGTCAAGTTAAATAAATGGATCTTCAAGAGGAAGACGGAAACTGATAGTAGAGTTACTATCTACGAAGCTCGACTTGTTGCAAAAGGTTTTCGACAAGTTTAAGGTGTTGACTACAATGAGATTTTCTCAACTCTAGCGTTGCTTAAGTCTGTCCGAATCATGTTAGCAATTGCCACATTTTATGAAATCTGGCAAATGGATGTCAAAACAACATTCTTTAATGGATTTATTAAAGAAGAGTTGTATATGATGCAACCAGAAGGTTTTTTCAATCCTAAAGGAGCTAACAAAATGTGCAAGCTCCAGCGATCCATCTATGGACTGGTGCAAGCATCTCAGAGTTGGAATACACACTTTAATAAGTTGATCAAAGCATATAGTTTTATACAGACTTCATGTGAAGCCTGTATTTACAATAAAGTGAGTGGGAGCACTACTGCCTTTTTGATAAATATATGTGATTAACATATTGTTGATCAGAAATGATGTATAATTTTTCTAGAAAGCATAAAGGAGTATTTGAAAGGAGTTTTTTAAAAGAAAGACCTCAGTAAAGCTACTTACATATTGAGCATCAAGATCTATTGAGATAGATCAAGACGCTTGATAAGTTTTTCAATAAGTACATACCTTGTCAAGATTTTGAAGTAGTTCAAAATGGAACAGTCAAAGAAAAGTTCTTGCCTGTGTTGCAAACGTGTGAAATTGAGTAAGACTCAAATCCCGACCACGGCAGAAAATAGAAAAGAGAATGAAAGTCATTCCCTATGCCTCAGTCATAGGTTCTATAAAGTATGCTATGCTATGTACCAGACCTATTGTATACCTTGCTCTGAATTTGGCAAGGGAGTACGATAGTGATCTAGGAGTAGATCACTGGACATGGGTCAAGAACATCCTTAGTGAGGACTAAGGAAATATTTCTCGATTATGGAGGGGATAAAAGAGCCCGTCGTAAAGAGTTACATCGATGCAAGCATTTTACACTGATCCAGATGACTCTAAGTCTCAATCTGGATACATATTGAAAGTGGGAGCAATTAGCTAGAGTAGCTCCGTGCAGAGCATTGTAGACTTAGAATATTTGCAAAATACATACGGCTCTGAATGTGGTAGACCCGTTGACTAAGCTTCTCTCACGAGCAAAACATGATCATACCTTAGTACTCTTTGGGTGTTAATCACATAGCGATGTGAACTAGATTATTTACTCTAGTAAACCCTTTAGGTGTTGGTCACATGTCGATGTAAACTTTGGGTGTTAATCACATACAGATGTGAATATTAGTGTTGAATCACATGATGATGTGAACTAGATTATTGACTCTAATGCAAGTGGGAGACTGAAGGAAATATGCCCTAGAGGCAATAATAAAGTTATTATTTATTTCCTTATTTCATGATGAATGTTTATTATTCATGCTAGAATTGTATTAACCGGAAACATGATACATGTGTGAATACATAGACAAACATATAGTCACTAGTATGCCTCTACTTGACTAGCTCATTAATCAAAGATGGTTATGTTTCCTAACCATAGACATGTGTTGTTATTTGATTAATGGGATCACATCATTAGGAGAATGATGTGATTGACATGACCCATTCCGTTAGCCTAGCACTTGATCGCTTTTAGTATGTTGCTATTGCTTTCTTCATGACTTATACATGTTCCTGTAACTATGAGATTATGCAACTCCGTTTACGGAGGAACACTTTGGTGCTACCAAACGTCACAACGTAATCGGGTGATTATAAAGGAGTACTACAGGTGTCTCCAAAGGTACATGTTGGGTTGGCGTATTTCGAGATTAGGTTTTGTCACTCCGATTGTCCGAGAGGTATCTCCGGCCCTCTCGGTAATGCACATCACTATAAGCCTTGCAAGCAATGTAGCTAATGAGTTAGTTACGAATGATGCATTACATAACGAGCAAAGAGACTTGCCAAGAACGAGATTGAACTAGGTATTGGATACCGACGATCAAATCTCGGGCAAGTAACATACCGATGACAAAGGGAACAACGTATGTTGTTATGCGGTTTGACCGATAAAGATCTTCGTAGAATATGTAGGAGCCAATATGAGCATCCAGGTTCCGCTTATTGGTTATTGACCAAGAATAGTTCTAGGTCATGTCTACATAGTTCTCGAACCCGTAGGGTCCGCACGCTTAAGGTTACGGCGACAGCTTTTATTATGAGTTTATGAGTTTTGATGTACCGAAGGAGTTCGGAGTCCCGGATGAGATCGGGGACATGACGAGGAGTCTCGAAATGGTCGAGACGTAAAGATCGATATATTGGACGACTATATTCGGACTTCGGAAAGGTTCCAGTGATTCGGATATTTTTCGAGTACCGAGAGTTACAGGAATTCGCCGGAAGTATATGGGCCTTATTGGGCCATACGGGAATAGAGGAGAGAGGCCAAAGGAAGGAGGCCTGCGCCCCCTCTGGTCCGAATTGGACAAGGGCGCAACCCCTTTCCTTCTTCCTCCCCCTCTTTCCCCTTCTCCTACTCCAACAAGGAAGGAGGGAGTCCTACTCCCGGTGGGAGTAGGACTCCACTTGGCGCGCCCGCTCCTAGGCCGGCCGCCCCCTCTCCCCTTGCTCCTTTATATACGGGGGCAGGGGGGCACCTCTAGACACAACAACAATTGATCCCTTGGATCTCTTAGCCGTGTGCGGTGCCCCCTCCACCATATTCCACCTCGGTCATATCGTCGCGGAGTTTAGGCGGAGCCCTGCGTCGGTAGAGCATCATCATCGTCACCACGCCGTCAGGTCGACGGAACTCATCCCCGACGCTTTGCTGGATCGGAGCCCGGGATCGCCATCGAGCTGAACGTGTGCTGAACTCGGAGGTGCCGTGACGTTCGGTACTTGGATCGGTCGGATCGTGAAGACGTACGACTACATCAACCGCGTTGTCATAACGCTTTCGCTTACGGTCTATGAGGGTACGTGGACAATACTCTCCCCTCTCGTTGCTATGCCATCACCATGATCTTGCGTGTGCGTAGGAATTTTTTTGAAATTACTACGTTCCCCAACACATTAATCAAAGATGGTTATGTTTCCTAACCATAGACATGTGTTGTCATTTGATTAACGGGATCATATCATTAGGAGAATGATGCGATTGACTTGACCCATTCCGTTAGCCTAGCACTTGATCGTTTAGTATGTTGCTATTTCTTTCTTCATGACTTATACAAAGTTCCTACAACTATGAGATTATGCAACTCCGTTTACGGAGGAACACTTTGTGTGCTACCAAATGTCACAACGTAATCGGGTGATTATAAATGAGTTTCACAGGTGTGTCTCCGACGTTACATGTTGAGTTGGCGTATTTCGAGATTAGGATTTGTCACTCCGATTGTCGGAGAGGTATCTCTGGGCCCTCTCGGTAATGCACATCACTATAAGCCTTGCAAGCAATGTAGCTAATGAGTTAGTTACGGAATGATGCATTACGTAACGAGTAAAGAGACTTGCCGGTAACGAGATTGAACTAGGTATTGGATACCAACGATCGAATCTCGGGCAAGTAACATACCGATGACAAAGGGAACAACGTATGTTGTTATGCGGTTTGACTGATAAAGATCTTCGTAGAATATGTAGGAGCCAATATGAGCATCCAGGTTCCTCTATTGGTTATTGACCGGGAACAGTTCTAGGTCATGTCTACATAGTTCTCGAACCCGTAGGGTCCGCACGCTTAACGTTACGATGACGGTTTTATTATGAGTTTATAAGTTTTGATGTACCGAAGGTTGTTCGGAGTCCAGGATGTGATCACGGACATGACGAGGAGTCTCGAAATGGTCGAGACATAAAGATTGATATATTGGACGACTATATTCGGACACCGGAAGTGTTCCGTGTGATTTCGGAGAAAACCCGAGTGCCGGAGGGGTTACCGGAACCCCCCGGGGAAGTATTGGGCCTTAGTGGGCCTGAGAGGATAGAGAGGGCAGCAGCCCAGGAGGTGGCGCGCCCCCTCCCATGGGGAGTCCGAATTGGACTAGGGGAGGGGGGCGCGGCCCCTCTTTCCCTCTGTAACATCCCAAATTTTCAATTTGGAATGTTATACATTAAGTCATCATGCATATCATATTTTCTTGCATTTTGCCGATCCTAGAAATTTCACGCAACTCAAGGACCCTCGGAGAGAGTTGGAGATTTCATAATTTTCATATTTGATTTCTCTCAAATTTTGGAAATAGGATCATTCGGATTTATTTATTTTATCTTCAAATATTTTTTTCCAATAAAAAAATAAAGAGAGGGAATAATATGACTTTCCCAAAATTTAGGAAAAATGAAGATTTAATAATAAATCAAATTTTGGGTTTTCGAGGTTTATTTGCTTTAGGGAAACAAATGAGTATTTTAAAAATTTGCATTTTTGCCCCGTATTAAACTTCATTTTGTTCGACTCATTTTTAGGAGTCGGGGAAAATTTATTTTATTAAATTTGGAGTTCGTTTAGATTTATTTTAATTCGTTTCGGTTTAAAAAACCCAGCCTTTGGGCCAAGGGCCCAACCCAAACCGCCCTTGACCCACCCCTCCTCCTGGCGCTCCCCTTGGGAGGAGTCCCCGCCGCCGCCGCCCGAAGTCCGGCTCGGCCACGCCCGCCGTTGCCCCCTCCCAAGCAACCCCACCCCTCCCTCCTTATAAGCCGCCGCCCCCCCCCCTCGACCCACCCGCCCGTCGCCCACCCCGCCACCCGAGCCCCTTGACGCCGCCGAGCCGCCGCCGCCGCCCGTCGCCCGCGTCGCCCAAGACGCCGTGAGCCGCCGTCGCCGACCCCGCCGCCGCCCGCCGAGTCCACGCTGACCCCGCCGGAGCCCCGGAGCCCCGCCGGCGACCTCGCCGGAGGTAGCCACCACGTCACCCTCCCCCGGTCCGGTTTTGTTTTAAAAACCGTCCGGTTTTCTTTCGTTGTTCGGTTTTTTTTAAAACCCTAGATCGGTTTATTTATTTTTATTTTTTTCGGTTTAGTTATTTAGTGAACGTTCACCGATCCGTTCGTTTTAACGAACGCGTTCGCCGGTTAATTTCTGTTAACGAACGTCCGTTCGTTTAACCGTTGGGCGTTTTTCTTTTAAATCGGATTTAATCCGTTATTTTCCGATTTCGATTTCAGATCCAATCTTCGAATCAGTTTATCTTCTCGCTCGTTTATCGGAATCAGGTGATTCAAGCGCCTGGAGTTTCGTTTTGAAACCGCCGTTCCGACTAAGCCACTTAAACAAAGTTTTGCTACTGTAAAATTTGACCTAGTTTCAAATTGCTAGAACCGAGTCGTTTTCTTTCGTCGTTTGATTTTCGTTGCTTTATTTGATTCGATTCTTTTTGCAACCAGGGTTCTTAAGTTGAACTTTCTGGTTAGATCTTCTATCCGAGATTTCCCTGTGCATTAGATGAGTATTTATTGTATGCTTGTTGTTTGTCTGCGTTAGATCACCCGGAGTGCGCCGCTTGTTACTTCGAGTCTCTAGGTTTCGCGGATCGTCAGCAAGGCAAGTAACACTTGATCATACTTTTTCTACTACCCAGTTTTTATGCATTTGATCAATCCTCAAACACTTGCATGATTAGGATCTAATTAAATTGTGGGATGGGAAGTAGATGAGGTAGTACTTATTACCTGTTTTACTTATGAAACCTTGGGAGTTACTTCTACGTTTGCTTATTATGCCATGCTATGCTAGTAGACGTGGATTGGGTGAGTGAATATCCATGACAGATGTGAGATTGTTAATTAATGGTTTATCTAAGGTGGCAACTTAAACACACATCTGGGTGGATTGAGGCACCTGGTTTCTATCGAGGACTTGCCTGTTTTTCTTCGGACCGCCACCTGTGCTCAAAGGGATCATAAGATTTTTCAAACTAGAAACTTCCGTGTGCAGCCACAAGCCATCATGGGCTCTGGCATAGTTGACTAAGTTGTGCGAACTCTTACGGGTAGGCTAGCTGATGAAGGGGATGTAGGTTGGTACGGTCTACCCACATGTAAGGTGCTAGTGCTTCTGAAAGACTGTGTCTCGGTCATCCGTCTCTCAAACACCATGTAGTGCGAGAACCAAACGGAGGCGATCGAGTCTTGTGGGGAAAAGTCATAAACCTCTGCAGAGTGTATAAACTAATCATGATTAGCCGTGTCCCCGGTTATGGACATCTTGTATCTAGTACTTGAATATCATGTGAATCTCATCATGTTACTTCTAATTAATATTATTGGGTTTTAGTGAGTACTTTTAATTGGGATTGAGGATGCTGTCAACCATTCTCAATGTTTAACAACCACCATGATAGTTAAACGAATTTATTCCTTTGCAGTAGGGAAAAATTAGCTTTATGCAAAACTTGTAACCGTAGAGCTTTTCCACCAGCCATATATGCATGTAGTATAGGCTTATTCCTTCCTTACTCTCTATGTGTTACATTGCCAGCATATTCCATGTGCTGACCCGGTTCGGGCTGCAACGTTCATGTTGCAGACTTTTCAGACGACAAGTAAGGTGTTTTACGTCGTGGTTCTATACTAAGTGATGCCGATGGAGTTGATGGACTCACTTATCTTCCAAGTCTTCCGCTGTTATCGTTATTAGATGGCCTTAAGCCATATTTATTGTAGTAAGTCCTCTTTTGGACAACGCTGTAATAAGTGTGTGATTGCTACTCTGTTATAAATCCTTCGGCATCTGTGTGGTGTCAAGATTCGATCCAGGATGACACACGAGCACGGAGACTTGATCCATTCGGTCGGGTCACTACAGAGATGGTATCAGAGCCAGGTTGACTGTAGGACACGACCACTAAGTTAAAGCCATAGATCACTACTCTCTTCTCATTTTCTAACTCCTCATCTTTTCTACTCTTTTAGGATGAAGGATGCGAAGTCAAGTACACCCAACCGGATGAAGGCACACCTTTTGGATTTCACTTGAAGGAAGTCACCAAGTACCTGAACATTGGACTACCAAGTTTCACCGGGACTTTCAACGCCACTCTGCCTGAAGAGGAGCGCTGGAAGATTCAAGCTCATGTACCAGGAAGGACGTTCGCCCCAATCACCAAGCCTATAGATAGTGTTTTCAGTGCACCAACCTGAGTGCAGGAAAGAGCATGGCAGCTCATATCACCATGGGACGCATTGGAGAAGTTTATCAAGAAGACCTCAAAGACACCATCTATCGGATTTGTGGACGCCGAGATGAACAATGGGAGATAGTCAGCACCAAGAAGGATAGATCCATTGCAGCTTTTATCCAGGAGTTAAACCATCACATTCGACGCCAGGAGAACCAGATGTGTAATGGTATGCTCGAGTTGAAGAATGCTAAGGGAAGGATCATCAAACTTGAAGGAGAACTAAAGTCTACACGCAAGGACTACATGGACGAGATCGTAGCGTTAGCAAGACACAATAACGATCTTAAGTATGAGATTGAAGAACTCAAGAAGAAATTGGCGCTCAAGAATGAAGACCAGACGCCCGGTTGTCCAAGCGACTACATCAACATCGACGACACCAATTCGGATCCAAGTGAACCCGACTTTGAAGATGAAGCTGGAGCAGACATCATGGAGTCTTCCACCGGTTCAAATTAGTAGATGACCCCCACATATTAGTAGTATTTCCTCCATGTAATATTTTAGTACACGCACTTTTGCGATAGCTAGATCATTGTAAGCCCCTTGTTTGAATTGAATGAAGTGATTTTGTGTGCATTTGCTCATATACATTTGGGTAGTGTTTCTCCTTAGACCACACTCTATTCTTAATTTCTCATCTTTTCTAAACCCATCAGATGCCTCCGAGACGCGACCCCGGATTTGTTTTCCCGCCAGAGATCACCCAGTTGATTCAGCAGCAGAACACTTTGATCCAAACACTAGTGCAGAATCAAGACAACAACAACAACCCACCGCCACCACCACCACCTGCGGATCATTTGACATGTTTCTTAAGACTGAATCCGCCGGTGTTTTCCAATAGCACCGAGCCGATAGTAGCAGATGATTGGCTCCGTAAGATAGGAAGGGAGTTGACCACTGCAGGATGTACAGATGGAGAGAAGGTGAAGTTTGCTGCACACCAACTTGAAGGACCCGCAGCAGCATGGTGGGAAAATTTTACAGCCACTTACCCTGTAGACACTGTCACATGGGATCAGTTTCAGCAAGCTTTCCGCACTGCCCATGTCTCAGCAGGAGCTATGGCCATGAAGAAGCGTGAGTTTCGCAATTTACGCCAAGGAGGAAGGACTGTTGGCAAGATGTGGATGATTTTAGTAAGTTAGCACGTTATGCCCCGGATGAGCGTTACTACGGATGCAGCTAAGCGGGAGAAGTTTCTGGAAGGACTGAATGATGAGTTAAGCATGCAGTTGATGGTAGCAAGTTTCAATAACTACCAGGAGTTGGTAGACCGAGCCCTCATGATTGAAGGAAAGCAGCAGCAAATTGAGAACCGCAAGAGGAAGTATGGGCAGGGAAGTATAACTCGAGCCCACAGAAGCCCCGTTATACCCCTAAACAGGGAGTTCAGTTTCAGCATACCCATGGAGGAGGTAATTCACATAACCATAATGGCACCAAGAATGGGAACGGGAATGGAGGAAGCAATGGACAGAACCGCACCACCCCGTCAACACCATCCAAGGTAGACCTGAGTCACATCACTTGTTTTAAGTGCCGCAAGACTGGGCATTACGCAAATGATTGTCCAGAAGGCCAGAATGGAAATGGCAATGGAAGCTCTAGAAAGAAGCCAAACCCTTTCAACAGGGGACAGGTGAACCACATTGATGTGGAGGAGGTTGAAGATCAGCCCGATGCAAGAATCGTAAGTTTTGGTTAAGTCATTTATCGCAGTTGTTCTTTTTCGAAATCTTTGGTGCATCGCATTCATACATATCAAGGGATTTGTGGATAAGTACAAATTACCGACCCAAGCCCTTAGGTCACCCATGCTAGTAACCTCACCCGAGCAGAATACATAGCTAGTATATGGTGTGATCGATCGCCATTAAGGATTGGACACTATGTTTTTCCCTCGGACCTAATAGTTACTGGAATCCCAAGGATTGGATGTGATATTAGGCATGGATTGGTTATCGAAGTATGGAGGGAACATAGATTACGCCACTAAGTCAATTTTGCTCACCACACCAGAAGGAAGAAGGATCAAGTATGTATCATGACATGAGCCGAGGAGAGCTCATGTAAATTGCTTATCAGGAGTTGTGCAGGAAGAAGTACCAGTGGTGAAGGATTTCCCTGATGTATTTCCTAAGAGTTGCTGTGAATGCCACCGGATAGAGACATTGAGTTTTTGGTTGAACTTTTGCCAGAACAGGTCCAATATCGAGGCGACCATACAGGATGCCCGCAGTGATTTGGCGGAAATCAAGAAGCAGATTAAGGAACTATTGGATAAAGGTTTTATACGCCCAAGTTCTTCGCCTTGGGGATCACCCGTGCTTTTGGTGGAGAAGAAGGATGGATCATTAAGGATGGTTGTCGACTATCGTGGTTTAAATGAAGTAACCATCAAGAACAAGTACCCACTACCAATGTTAAATGATCTGTTTGATAAATGCGCAAGGAGCTAAAGTGTTTTCCAAGATCGATTTGCGATCAGGGTACCATCAGTTGAAGATTCGAGAGCAGGACATACCTAAGACAGCATTTACCACGAGATATGGACTGTATGAGTACACCGTTATGTCATTTGGACTGACTAACGCGCCAGCCTATTTCATGAACCTGATGAACAAAGTGTTTATGGAGTTTTTGGATAAGTTCGTCGTGGTGTTCATAGATGATATTTTGATTTTCTCGAAGAATGAAGAGGAACATAAGGAACATTTGCGATTGGTTTTGGAGAAACTAAGGGAACATCAGTTATATGCCAAGTTCGGCAAATGTGAGTTTTGGCTAAAGGAAGTTGGATTTCTTGGACATGTTATATCCGGAGAAGGAATAGCAGTTGACCCCACAAAGGTTGAGACCGTAACAAAATGGGAAGCACCCACGACAGTTGGAGAGATTCGGAGTTTCCTTGGACTCGCAGGATACTACCAAGATTCATTGAGAATTTCTCAAGGATTTCAAAGCCTATGACAGAATTGCTGAAAAAGGATACCAAGTTCATTTGGACTGAGGATTGTGAGACAAGTTTTCAGGAGTTGAAGAAAAGATTGGTTACCTCACCGATGTTAATTTTGCGAGATCGGACTAAGGATTATGAGGTGTATTACGGCGCTCACGTCGAGGACTTGGAGCAGTGCTTATGCAGGAAGGAAGAGTTGTTTCATATGCTTCACGACAGCTTAAGCCTCATGAGTTGAATTATGCCACACATGATTTGGAGTTAGCGGCCGTTGTACATGCATTGAAGACCTGGAGACATTTTCTCATTGGAAATCATTGTGAGGTGTACACGGATCACAAGAGTTTGAAGTACATCTTCACACAGAAGGAATTAAATCTCAGCAGGAGGAGATGGTTGGAGCTTATCAAGGATTATGATATGAGATTGCATTATCACCCCGGGAAGGCTAACATTGTAGCAGACGCATTGAGCCGTAAGAGCCACGTCAATACCCTAATGATGGGAGGAATACCCAAGGGGTTAGCCGAGGACTTTCGAGAGCTATGTTTGGAAATAGTTCCGAGAGGCTATGTAGCAGCATTGGAGATTCAGTCTACACTGGTGGACAAAATCAAAGAAGCCCAAAAGGCAGATAAGGAAGTTGCCTCTATAAAGGAGAAAATGAGCAAAGGAAAATCTAAGGGATTTCGTGAGGATGAGCACGATACCCTATGGTTTGAGGACCGTGTTTATGCGCCAAATAACCTGGAGATCAGGAAGTTGATTTTGCAAGAAGCCCATGATTCACCCTATTCGATTCACCCAGGAAATACCAAGATGTATTTGGATTTGAAGGAAGCGCTACGGTGGACCGGAATGAAGAAGGATATCGCAGAGTATGTAGCAGTTTGCGATGTATGTCGAGAGTGAAGGCAGAACATCGAAGCCCGGCAGGATTGTTGCAGCCATTGCCGATACCCGAATGGAAGTGGGATAAACTGGGCATGGATTTTATCACCGGTTTGCCAAAGACTCGTTCAGGATATGACTCGATTTGGGTTATAGTCGACCGCTTGACGAAGGTAGCTCATTTCATTCGGTCAAGACTACCTATAGCAGTGCTAAGTTGGCAAAAATATACATGACCAGAATTGTGTGTTTACACGGAGTTCCAAGGAGTATCGTATCAGATAGAGGAACCCAATTGACCTCAAAGTTTTGGAATCAGGTGCACGAAACATTGGGAACCAGGCTGGAATTCGTACAACTTTTCACCCACGCATGAGATGGATGACCGAGAGAGTCAATCAGATTTTGGAGGATATGCTGAGAGCTTGTGCACTAGATTATGGATCTAGTTGGGATGATAACTTGCCGTATGCAGAGTTTTCTTATAACAACAGTTACCAAACCAGCTTGAAGATGGCACCTTTCGAGGCTCTGTATGGAAGGAGATGCAGGACACCGTTATCATGGGAAGAAACTGGAGATCGTCAGTTGTTTGGCCCAGATTTGATTAAGGAGTCTGAACAGAAGGCTAAGTTGATTCGCGATAGGCTCAAGGTAGCCCAGTCCGCATGTAAGAGCTATGCGGATTCAAACGCAAGGCGATAGAATATGAAGTTGGAGACAGAGTATATCTTAGAGTATCCCGCTTGAGGAGTTAAGCGTTTTGGAGTTAAAGGAAAATTAGCACCACGTTTCGTTGGACCGTATAAGATTTTGCAACGCATGGGAGAAGTTGCTTATAAGCTGGAATTGCCAGAAGGACTGTCAGGAGTTCATGATGTATTCCATATTTCGCAGCTGAAGAAATGTCACGCCGAGATGGCGGAAATACCATTAAGAGATACAGTGCCACTTGAAGCAATTCAGTTGCAGGATGATTTGACATATGAGGAAAGACCAGTCAAGATTCTCGATTTTGCCAGTAGAGTTACTCGCAGCAAGGTTATCAAGTTTTGCAAGGTTCAGTGGAGCCACCACACTGAGGATGAAGCCACCTGGGAAAGAGAGGAAGATTTGCTCAAGGACCACCCTCAACTATTTTCTAGCCAACCCGAATCTCGAGGGCGAGATTCATCTTATAGGTAGGTTTGTAACATCCCAAATTTTCAATTTGGAATGTTATACATTAAGTCATCATGCATATCATATTTTCTTGCATTTTGCCGATCCTAGAAATTTCACGCAACTCAAGGACCCTCGGAGAGTTGGAGATTTCATAATTTTTCATATTTGATTTCTCTCAAATTTTGGAAATAGGATCATTCGGATTTATTTATTTTATCTTCAAATATTTTTTTCCAATAAAAAAATAAAGAGAGGGAATAATATGACTTTCCCAAAATTTAGGAAAAATGAAGATTTAATAATAAATCAAATTTTGGGTTTTCGAGGTTTATTTGCTTTAGGGAAAAAATGAGTATTTTAAAATTTTGCATTTTTGCCCCGTATTAAAGTTCATTTTGTTCGACTCATTTTTAGGAGTCGGGGAAAATTTATTTTATTAAATTTGGAGTTCGTTTAGATTTATTTTAATTCGTTTTCGGTTTTAAAAACCCTCATACTTTGGGCCAAGGGCCCAGCCGCCGCCCAGGCGCTGCCCTCGCGCGCTCCCCGCCGGGAGGAGTCCCCGCCGCCGCCGACCGAGTCCGGCTCGGCCACGCCGCCCGCCGTGCCCCCTCCCAAGCAACCCCACCCTCCTCCTCCTTATAAGCCGCCGCCCCCCCTCGACCCACCCGCCCGTCGCCCACCCCGCCACCCGAGCCCCGTATTTGCCCGAGCCGCCGCCTGCCGTCGCCTGACGCCGTGAGTCGCCGTCGCCGACCCGCCGCCCGCCTAGTCCACTCCTGACCCGCGGAGCCGGAGCCCGCTGGCGACCTCGGAGGTAGCCACCACGTCACCTCCCCGGTCCGGTTTTGTTTTAAAAAAAAACCCGTCCGGTTTTCTTTTCGTTGTTCGGTTTTTTTAAAACCCTAGATCGGTTTATTTTTTCGGTTTAGTTATTTAGTGAACGTTCACCGATCCGTTCGTTTTAACGAACGCGTTCGCCGGTTAGTTTCTGTTAACGAACGTCCGTTCGTTTAACCGTTCGTCGTTTTTCTTTTAAATCGGATTTAATCCGTTATTTTCCGATTTCGATTTCAGATCCAATCTTCGAATCAGTTTATCTTCTCGCTCGTTTATCGGAATCAGGTGATTCAAGCGCCTGGAGTTTCGTTTCGAAACCGCCGTTCCGACTAAGCCACTTAAACAAAGTTTTGCTACTGTAAAATATGAACTAGTTTCAAATTTCTAGAACCGAGTCGTTTCTTTCGTCGTTTGATTTTTGTTGCTTTATTTGATTCGATTCTTTTTGCAACCAGGGTTCTTAAGTTGAACTTTCTGGTTAGATCTTCTATCCGAGATTTCCCTGTGCATTAGATGAGTATTTATTGTATGCTTGTTGTTTGTCTGCGTTAGATCACACGGAGTGCGCCGCTTGTTACTTGAGTCTCTAGGTTTCATGGATCGTCAAAGAAGGCAAGTAACACTTGATCATACTTTTCTACTACCCAGTTTTTATGCATTAGATCAATCCTCAAACACTTGCATGATTAGGATCTAATTAAATTGTGGGATGGGAAGTAGATGAGGTAGTACCTATTACCTGTTTTACTTATGAAACCTTGGGAGTTACTTCTACGTTTGCTTATTATGCCATGCTATGCTAGTAGACGTGGATTGGGTGAGTGAATATCCATGACAGATGTGAGATTGTTAATTAATGGTTTATCTAAGGTGGCAACTTAAACACACATCTGGGTGGATTGAGGCACCTGGTTTCTATCAGGACTTGCCTGTTTTTCTTCGGACCGCCACCCAGGCTCAAAGGGATCATAAGATTTTTCAAACTAGAAACTTCCGTGTGCAGCCACAAGCCATCATGGGCTCTGGCATAGTTGACTAAGTTGTGCGAACTCTTACGGGTAGGCTAGCTGATGTAGGGGATGTAGGTTGGTACGGTCTACCCACATGTAAGGTGCTAGTGCTTCTGAAAGAATGTGTCTCGGTCATCCGTCTCTCAAACACCATGTAGTGCGAGAACCAAACGGAGGCGATCGAGTCTTGTGGGGAAAAGTGCGCAAACCTCTGCAGAGTGTAGAAACTAATCATGATTAGCCGTGTCCCCGGTTATGGACATCTTGTATCTAGTACTTGAATATCATGTGAATCTCATCATGTTACTTCTAATTAATATTATTGGGTTTTAATGAGTACTTTTAATTGGGATTGAGGATGCTGTCAACCATTCTCAATGTTTAACAACCACCATGATAGTTAAACGAATTTATTCCTTTGCAGTAGGGAAAAATTAGCTTTATGCAAAACTTGTAACCGTAGAGCTTTTCCACCAGCCATATATGCATGTAGTATAGGCTTATTCCTTCCTTACTCCCTATGTGTTACATTGCCAGCATATTCCATGTGCTGACCCATTTCGGGCTGCAACGTTCATGTTGCAGACTTTTCAGACGACAAGTAAGGTGTTTTACGTCATGGTTCTATACTCAGTGATGGCGATGAAGTTGATGGACTCACTTATCTTCCAAGTCTTCCGCTGTTATCGTTATTAGATGGCCTTAAGCCATATTTATTGTAATAAGTCCTCTTTTGGACAACGCTGTAATAAGTGTGTGATTGCTACTCTGCTATAAATCCTTCGAAGTACTGTGTGGTGTCAGCATTACTGATCCAGGGATGACACCTGAGCACAGAGACTTGATCCATTCGGGTCGGGTCGCTACACCCTCTCCCTCTCTTTCCTTCCCCCTTCCTCCTTCCTAGTTGGACTAGGAAAGGGGAGTCCTACTCCCACTAGGAGAAGGACTCCCTCCTCCTTGGCGCGCCCCTAGGGCCGGCCAGCCTCCCCCCTTGCTCCTTTATATACGGTGGCAGGGGGGCACCTCTAAACACACAAGTTGATCTTCGTAATCGTTCCTTAGCCGTGTGCGGTGCCCCCCTCCACCATATTCCACCTCGGTCATATCGTTGCGGTGCTTAGGCGAAGCCCTGCGTCGGTAGAACATCATCAACGTCACCACGCCGTCGTGCTGACGGAACTCATCCCCGACACACTGCTGGATCGGAGTCCGGGGATCGTCACCGAGCTGAACGTGTGCTGAACTCGGAGGTGTCGTACGTTTGGTACTTGGATCGGTCGGATCGTAAAGACGTACGACTACATCAACCGCGTTGTCATAACGCTTCCGCTTTCGGTCTACGAGGGTACGTGGACAACACTCTTCCCTCTCGTTGCTATGCATCACCATGATATTGCGTGTGCGTAGGAAATTTTTTGAAATTACTATGTTCCCCAACAGGGGGGAAAGGTTGCTGCAATGGGCATCACCCGCATGCCTAGGCCCGAAGTTGCGCCACCACCGTGAGCCAAGCCCGCATCGCTGCACCGCTCATCGCGTCCAACCCACTGCTACCACGCGTTGGACCTGCCACTGCTCGCCCAACTGTGTGCGCAAATGCCAGCCAAGAGCCCCACCTGATGCCGGCTAGCCCCTCCACGACCTTTGGTGGTGCAGGGGGAGGAGAGTAGGAGGGGAGGAGGTAGGCGGTGACACACTATGATTCCTCCCGTCTCCTAGCAGCGAGGACGCGGGAGAAAGGGATGGGATTGTTTTCAGTTTCCTTAATTCGCTTCTCATTTGTTCTTCTTCTGTAACAAGACATTTGTTAATTAATGAAATCGAAGAGTGAGCTTTCTTTATCAAAAAGGAAAGCAGGAATGAATTGTACTCGAATGAATAATTAAGCGGAAAATGGGCCAAACTGTGTTTATTGTGATATTTTGTTGTTATATATATGTGTGTGTGTTTCCTAAAGAAAATATGGAAGATTCAGTTTGATTGTCATAGCTAACAACATATATTATTCGTGTTCATAAAAAAACATATATTACTCGTGGATATGTTTTAGGTGGGTATGGGCCATCCACCATCCTTTCCTTTGCATGCCTCTCGTGCATGCACGCAGTCCTGTTGGTGTCTCGTGCGGCCATATGAGTGCCACGTTCATCGCATGCATGAGGAAAACTAGAAGGGGTGGCACGTTGCGCCGCGCCCAGCGATAGACGGGCAGTCTGATGATGATTTAGTACTACCTGACTCGTGTAGTGTCGTTGATACCGTGTGTGTGGAGGAGGGGAGTAGTTTTTGTCATGGAGTTTCTGACCCCGAGCTCACATGCACCATCGTGAAAAACCAAACAATCTTGATTTTTGTGATATGTTTCACCTGCATGCAAAAAATGTTGAACGGATGACATCTGTGAAGGCCTGGACAAAAAAGAAACTTAATGTGTCCAAAAAAAAACTATCTTCTATAATCATATTAGAGCATTGATTTTTTTTTCTCAGACTTCCAAAAATATCATTCCATCACGAAATTTCAACATCAATGTTTGTTAAGAAAAACAGTATTTTCAAAGTTATTTAGAACGTATTTTTTTTATTTTACTGTTCATCCAGGGTGCATGCAGACTTTGGGATGAGACGAGCACTTTCGCTATTTTTTTTTCTTTGATGTTAGTGGATGACTGTATGGTTAACGTGAGCTGGAGACATAATTCGCAACAACAAAAAGTGAGCTGGAGACTTAATTGTGGCTATGATGGTAATCTGGTACGAGTTCACGCAAAGAGTGTAACCGTCAATGACCTACCAAGCGACCCCACAAACCATAGAGGAGAATCAGGCAGCCCCCGTCTCAGCCAATAATACATAAAATAATGGCCTGAGGGCCCACACGCAACAATGAACCCCACACGTCAGCCACAACGATGCCTCTGATTGCCTGAGCTTTGGGCTAGACAGCGACGCATAAACTTGTAGTAGGAGATGTAAGCAATGATGTAGCCTTCTCTTTGGAAACAAAATGTGTATATAAAAAATAAAATCAGTCAGTGCGTTCCATCAACCGCACCAACCGGCTGCTGCAAAAAATGTAAGCAATATGTGGCCTTTATAGCCAGCCTCAACATCCCCCTCCTACTAGGAAAGTAGCATACATTGGGCAAATTAAGCCATCCTCGCCTCCCCTCCCACCTAAGCCATGGCTGCCCAATCAGTAGTAGCTCCACTGATGATGAATGATCCAGAGACTAATACTTCCGAGAGTTCAACAACACAAGAAGAAGATGTCTTACCCAAAGATTTCGTAACCACACTTCCAGCTAGAGAAGGGTGGTCTGAACCACTCGTTCAATACCACAACTACTGGTTCAGACCTTGGCACCTCGAGCGGATCCTGCTCGTCAAGCAGGCCTTCGTGCCCCGTGCCGACGACATCATCCTCGCCACGCAGCCCAAATGCGGCACCACATGGCTCAAAGCCCTTGCCTTCACCATCACCAACCGATCCCGCTACGGGTTTAGTGACCACCCGCTTCTCACACACCACCCTCAGCATCTCGTGCCGTTCATCCAGATTCCTGGTGCCGGTACGAGGCACACCGACATCGAGTCCCTTGAGTCTCCAAGGCTTTTCGCCACACACACGCCCATGTCGTTGCTCCCGCCAGGCATGAGATCGCTGGGCTGCCGGGTCGTGTACCTGTGCCGGGACCCCAAGGACACCCTCGTGTCAAGGCTGCACTTTGAGAACAACGCGTTTCCGGGCACCAACCTATCAATGGATGGTGCTTTCAGCATGTTCTGCGAGGGATTCTCGCCGTATGGCCCCTTCTGGGATCACTGCCTCGAGTACTGGAGGGAGAGCGTGGCATGGCCGGACAGCGTCCTCTTTTTGAAGTACGAAGAGATCAAGTCCGATCCGGCACAGGTTGTGAAGAAGCTGGCGAAATTCCTTGGTGTCCCGCTGACAGAAGAGGAGGAGAGCTCCGGCGTTGCTCAGGAGGTGGTGCGGCTGTGCAGCTTTGAAATGCTCACCAGCTTGCAGGTGAACCAGGTCGGTGGCGTTCGTCATGGTGATAGTGGTTCCATTGGTAGTTCGGGCGTTTTACAGAAAAGGAGAAGTGGGGGACTGGGCAAACCACATGAGCCAGGAGATGGGGGACAAGTTGGACTGCATTGTCCAACTCAAGCTTGAGGGATCTGGGCTTATGTTTTGACTTTTGAGTTGATGTTATATGTTTCCTTGTCCTTCCCTCACCATGTACGTCGCGTTGCTCATTTCAATAATAGGAGTTTGTTTCTTTTACGTCTATATGTTCATTGTGGTTTAATTAATGTTGCACATTTCAGTAAGAAGAGTTTGTTCTTTCAAGTCTATGTTCATTGTGGTTAAATTAATTTTGCACATTTCGGTAAGATGTGTTTGTCTCTTTCAAGTCTATGTTCATTGTTGTTTAACTAACGAAATTGCTAAAAGTCCGACATCAGATTTTTACACATGGCAAATCGAATGATTTTCATGGCAATTTATAGAATGGCAAATCAAGTTTTCAAGCACGTCAGTTCCTGGCAAAAAATAAGCTAAGGCGAATTTGCAATGGTCGCCAACTAAACTTGCTATGAAAAATGTTTGATTTGTCATGTTTAAAAAACCTATGCAAATGATATGTGCCATGCGTTTGGCATAAAGCAATCTGGTCCTAACATTTTTTACAACTAAAGTTGCGATCTGAAAAGAAAAAACAAACCAAAAAAACTGAAACTTGCTATCCGAACAGAAAGTTGCTATGCTTGAAAACTAAAGTTGTCATCCTCGCGTCATGAAACTTGCCTTCAAAAACGTTCGGAGTTGCCATGTGTTCGTGCCACATGTGTGGCACTTATTAGCATCCAAAATCTAAGGTTTGTTGGATATCTGGAGCTACAACCATGGCATGGCTCGCAAGGGCACGTCGGGAGGGCCAAGATGCGCCTGCCGGTGCCATGGATGCGTACATCGAGATCCCCTTACCAACAGATCGAGCAGGCTAGACGGCTCCCAGATCTGCTACGGCAGCAATTGTGCTTATGGCTATGCCCTGATGAGACGAGCTGCAGGCCATAGAGGTATGTCATCCTCCCCTTCCTCCCCATCACGTCAGTTAGATCTTCTTGCCTTTTTGTCCAAAGCAATCAGATCACATTTTGATGCTGTGTGTAGAGCAATTACACCTTGCTCTCTTTCTCTCTCTCTCTCTCTCTCTCTCTGTATGTGTGTGTGTGTGTGTGTGTGTGTGTGTGTGTGTGTGTAAACGTCTTACCATGTTAGATGATTCAAATGAACATGATTCGGGCTGCTACATCTCCGATTATGGTTCAAAACTTTCAGTTATTGTAGTATGGTAGCATTACAAAAGTGTCGGGGGCAGCAATTTTTAGAGTAAACTCATCATGGAAAATACTATGCATGTATAACCCCGACCATGATCTAGTGATAATACAGATTAGGTACCTAATTGTTTTTTGTGAAGTTGCCATCTGACCATCACAAACGTTTTTCTTAACACAAACTGGCAACACATGCAAATGTGGATTTGTGCATTCCAAAACCTAGTGCCAAGTAGATTTTACTATCATGCAGAGAAAGGCAGATATTGTTACACACATGGCAATTGGCCATGAATTTTTTGTTACAATTTTTTTAAGTTGCAATGTGGCCATTATTTTCCACAAATATATACACCTTTGCAATGTTCAATGAGATTTTTTTCCTTCTAAATTTGCCATGTAACATTACATTTCTTTCCCTGCAATTACCATGAGGTACAGAACAAATCTTTAAAAAATGTCATCTCACTTGTGCTATGCTTTTTCTATTGTTTCTATCCTGTGTACTACTCGGATGGCAAAATTTAGAAAAAAAAGTTCTACAATTGTCGTGGCAAAATTGACATAACAATATTTTTATAGCTGCCCATCTGAGACCCTTTTATTCAAATCCTATACAATTTGCCATGTCACCCTATAATTTTAATCTGCATTTACAATGTCACCATTTAAGTAGATGATGTCTCAACACCTTCATGCTTGCCATGTGATTATTACAAAATATACAATAACTTGCCATGTTTTGTGTAACACGAAATCCTTAGTTACAAGTACACTTCTGCTAAGTTTTCCAAGATCTGTAGAATATTTTCTATTAAACTCTTCATGGACCATGGCAAAATATAACTCTGCATGTTTTTTGTTTTCTCGTACAATACCATAACAATCTTTTCTTGGTATGTTTTTTAATGTATTTGCACCATCGCAAATTATTATATATACCATGGAAAATTTATGGATCGTGACATGGCAAATTATTTTCGAATCTAGCATGGCAATTTCATATCACATATAGGCGGATTATTTTCACTGTGTCATGACAATCTTCTCCTTTTATGTTTATTCATTTATATGACATCTTGAAACACGGCAAAAACATTCTTTAATATGTAGGTAGATTTTAGTCATGATCATGACAAACTCACTTTGTTATGCATTTTCCCTTTTTTTATTACAAATGTTTTTGAGATGGCAATTTTTTTCTATGACTTACCATGGAAAATTTTAAGATAACAATATTTCATAGTTGCCCACGCGACCTTTTCGTACAATTATATACATTTCACCATGTCACCAAATGTTTTCATGCATTTGCCGTGTTACCATTTCATATCCTATAGATCATGGTCAACATGTTGTGCTTTCCATGTGATTATTAAAAAAAATCAGACAACTTTCCATGTTTTATAAAACATTTATGGAGAAAAACTTAAAAAATTGCCATGTCACTTGTACTATGTTTTTCTATTTTTGACATCATGTGTACTGCTCATATAGAAAAACTTAGATTTTTATTGTATACACTTGCCATGGAAATTTAAGATAAAGATGTTTTTAAAGCTACCCATATGACCATGTATACAAATTATATTACAATTTATCATGTCACCATTATAATTTATTTTGCATTTTGCCATGTCACCATTAATATAGATATTGTTTTCAACAATTATGTGTGTTTTCAATGTGATTATTAAAAAAAAGGAACTTTCTCATGACCTACAGAACATTTTCTATCAAAGTTGCAGGCACCATGGCAAAATTTAGCTATGTAGATTTTCTGGAACAATACCATGGCAATTTTGCATGCTTATGTTTTTTATTTGTTGTTCCATGGAAAATTTCTTGTATATACCATGGAAAAATTATTTTGTATACCAGGAAAAATCTATAGATCGTACCGTGAAAAATTTATGTTGTATGTAGCATGGCAATTTCATATTACATATAGGCGGATTATTTTCACTGTGTCACATGGGAATTTTTCTCTTTCTGTATTTATTCATGTGTATAATATACTGAAACACGACAAAATAATTCTTTAATATGTAGGTGGATTTTAATCATGATCATGGCAAACTCACTTTTTTATGTATTTTCACTTTTTTTACTATTATGAATGTTTTTTAGATGGATTTGTTTTGGTTTTCTACAATTTGCCATGGAAACTATAAGATAACAACATTTTTATAGTTGCCCATGTGACCTTTTTGTACAATCAATATATTTTGCCATGTCACAATTTTTCGGCATTTGCCATGTTACCATTTTATATTCTATAGATCATGTTCAACAACTTGTGCTTCCATGTGATTATTTAAAAAATCTAGCAACTTTCGATGTCTTATAACACATTTATAGAGAAAATCTTAAAGAAAATTGCCATGTCACTTGTACTATGCTTTTCTATTTTTGCCATCATACTTACTACTTAGATCACAAAACTGAGAAAAAAAATATACATGCCATGGAAATTTTAAGATAAAACATTTTTAAAGTTACCCATGTGACCCTTTCATGCAAATTCTATACAACTAGATGATACCCCGCGCATTGCTGCAGGATTTGCTTGCAATATATTTCGATGAAATTTGGTTATATGGGCATGAAAAGAAAAGGAGCCTATGTAAACAACATATGTAAGTCCAAGGTGTTTTGGAACATCACTCTGGACCTTAAATCATCCACGTTCATATCACCATGAATTAAGAACTAGTATATATGTATGCTTAAAATGAATTGCTTCATTGCTTGTATAGCATCATAAAGGTTCCCAGCTTGTTCCCTAGCTGCTACTGCTTCGCCACTACCTGACTGTCTGGCACCTTCCAAAGGGGTTCCTTGGAAAGGCTTGATGCGATTCTATTCCTTGTACGTATTACATTCGGAGTTTTCAGAGGAGCAATGCTACACGCACGGGATATTTTTACTGGCTATTACGGAGTGGCTTAGCTGGCTGATTTTGACTGGATAGAAATAAATGCACGGGCCCACCCACGCTGAAAATCAGGGAGGGGGGGGGGGGGGGGAGAAGAGTAGGTTGGAAAGAGCCCGTATTGCTAAGTAAACTACCCGTGTGTCTAGGATTTTCGTTTCCAGAGTGTATGTAAATAAATGGTACAGAGGGGATCCCACAAAAATAAGGCTGATTTATCCTACAACGTTGGCCAAATCCAATGAATCAATAGAGTAGTCCGTGTCGTACATCTACTCTCTGTTCTATCTTCGACCATCTCCGTTTTAAAATAGATGACTCAACTTTGTATTAACTTTTAAAGTTAATACAAAGTTGAGTCATCTATTTTGGAACGGAAAGAGTAGACTGTAAAGAAGAATCAAATTGCTAAGGATTAGTGAAGCGACAAACTTGCCTCGCACACCTGGAGCGACAGAACAACCTCACTTCATGATGGGGAGGAGGATGCAACCTGAAGCTCGGGCGGCAGGGCTTGGACGGAGGAGCTAGCCAGAAACGTGGGAGGCCATGCCCGCCGGCAACTGAATTAAACCGAGGTTGTGGAACATGGCCTCAACGCGTCAGGTCAAGTGTGCTCGCAGCAGCGACGACAGATCATGAATACAGCCACAAATCAAGGGGAGGGTTCTGCTGTATATTTCCGCTCAATCGGTGTTGCCGTCGATTTTATTTCACAGTGACGCTGGAGGCACCTTGGCCGGAACGGAGACATAAGGTAGAGGAGAACCAGTGCACCACATACCGCCAGTTGCAAGGGAGAATCCCAGAAAGCGGCCGAGGCAACCCCGACCGGCGGTTGTGCGAGCACCATCACAGAGCCATCACGCGAGAGCCATCACAAAGAGATGGATCCCCGCCGCCGTCCATCAAGCCGGAGACACGTGGCCGGAAAGGAGGCAAGAGAGAGATGAGAACCGCACACACATACATCCAGGACCAGCGGATTCTGCTGTGGGAGCGGATTGTGCCGGGATTTTTTCATTGTGTCATATGCAGCAATTTTAACTATTTTATAAATTTATTCATGTATATGAAATCTTCAAACATGGCAATTTTTTTATATGTGGGGTGGATTCTAATAATGATCATGGCAAAACTCACTTTTATATGTATTTTCCTTTTTTTTTCGCGAATACGCAAAGCTTGCGTATCATTCATTAATAGATAGAAAAGAGTGTACAAGGAGGGTGGGGCGCTGGAGCGCTAAGTACACAGGGATGGCTTAGCCGCTAGCGCGAGCATGATAGAGGCTGGGTATGCTCAGCCCCAGAACAAAAAACAGGCACCTATGGTGCTATGATAGCTAACCCAGTCGCTCCTGCCTTGATCCAGGAGCTTGTTTCTTCGCGGATGTCGTGGCATAGCTGTGCGGCAGAAGGGGTGCCACCGTCAAACACGCAATGGTTGCGGTGCCTCCAAATAGACCAAGTGATGAGCAAGATGAGCGAGGAGAGGCCTTTCCTGTGAGCCGTCGGGGCATTGGCCGTGGTGGAGTGCCACCAGTCCAGGAACCGAGAGCCGGCGGTCGGCGCATGAACTTGAGGGGTGCACCAATCGAGACAGCGCTGCCAAATTTGCCTCGAGAAGGGGCAGCCCGTCAGGAGGTGCTCCATGGACTCCATCTCCTGATCGCAGAAGAGGCAGAGTGCGTGGTGCAGGAGGCCATGGCGAGCCAGGCGCGCAGCGGTCCAGCACCGATCCTGGAGAGCCAACCACGCGAAGAACTTGATCATAAGGGGGGCCCATGATTTCTAGGTGAGGTGCCAGTGCGGTGCGCGGATGGAACCAACGAATAATGCGCCACAGCAAGACTTGGCGGAGTAGTAGCCGTTGGCAGTCCAGCGCCAGCGCAAGCGGTCCGGCTCGTCGGAGAGGGTGGCATGCTGGAGGCGGCGCCAGAGATCGAAGTACTGAACCATGGCCACCGAAGAGAGAGCACCTCTGATGTCGCGGATCCAGGCACGGAGGTGGAGGCCGTCAGCGACAGAGCAGGAACGGCGTCGTCGGCGTGGGACAAGGGAGGCGAGGGTTGGCGCCAGCTCGGTGATGGAATGGCCATCCACCCAATGATCTTCCCAAAAGAGGCAGGAGCGCCCATCGCCCACAGTCCAGGACGTCGAGGCGCGAAAGACAGCGCGAGCCTCCGGATCGTCGGGCAGCTTGAGGTGCTGCCAGGGGCGCGATGTATCCGTACGTTGGAGCCAGAACCATCACGTACACAGCGCGACGCCAAAGCGCCGAAGATCCAGGACGCCAAGACCGCCGTACTCGAGAGGCCGACAGACCTTTTGCCAGTTTACCAGACAGTGCCCGCCATTGACCTCGCGACGCCCGTGCCAAAGGAAGTCCCTGATGATGCGATTAATGCGCTTGAGGACTGGTGGGCAGATCGATATTGCATGAGGATGTGAGACAGCATCGCGGTGAGCACATGCCTCACCAGGGCAAGGCGCTCGCCCCTGGAGAGCATGGTGGAGCGCCAAGTGGAGAGCTTCTTGACCAGGCGGTCCACCAGAGGTTGTAGAGCCGAAGCCGGGACCTTGCGCACCGAGAGGGGGAGGCCCAGGTAGGAGATGGGGAAGTTGGCGATGGGGCATGACAGCACGGCGGCGATGCAGGTCGTCTCGTCATTGTTGCAATGAATAGGGGTGGCGGAGCACTTGGCGAAATTCGTGTAAAGTCCCAATGCCTGCCCGAAAGCTTGCAGGATGGCGTGCACCGCCGTCAGCTCGGTCCTGTCCGGATGCAGAAGAGGACGACATCATCAGCGTAGAGGGACACGCTGGGGGCGACGTGGCATGGGGTGAGGCGCCGAAGGATGCCCAAACCCATGGCATGCTGCAGGAGGGAGTTGAGGACGTCGATCACCAAGGTGAATAGCATGGGAGACACCGGATCACCCTGACGGAGGCCTTTTGCGTGGGGGATGAAGTGGCCGTGCCTTCCATTGACAAGGACGCGCGTGGTGGCCGTGGATAGCAGGATGGACAACCATTTACACCAATGACGTCCAAAGCCAAGGTGCCGCAGCACCTCAAGGAGAAAGGGCCAGGACACGGCGTCGAAGGCGCGGGCAATGTCTAACTTGAGCAGCATGCGGTTGGCCTTGGAGTGATGAAGGTGCCGAGCCGTCTGCTGGACAAGAAGGAAGTTGTCGTGGATGCAACGGCCGGAGATGAAGGCGCTCTGGCTTGAAGAAACCATCTCGTTTAGGCGGGGAACAAGCCTCAGAGAAAGCACCTTAGCGACGAGCTTGGCGACGAGATGAATCAAGTTGATGGGTCGGTAGTCGCCTCAGGCGGCCGCATCGGCACGCTTCGGTAGCAGGGTAACGAAGGCCTCGTTCAAGCAGTGAAAGCCTTGCTCGTTCATGTGGTAGAGCTTGTCGAAAGCCTCCATGAAGTCGCTCTTGACCACGTTCCAACAGCAGCGAAGGAATTCGGCCGAGAAGCCGTCCAGACCCGGAGATTTGCCGGTGGGTAGCTGCCTGACGGCGTGCCAGACCTCGGCCTCGGAGAAGGGCAGCTCGAGCGAGAAGAGGTCGAAGGATCTAGGGTCGATGGCGTCTAGGTCCAGCGAGAATTCACGCGGATCAGCGGTGCCGATGATAGCCGAGAAGTTGTGGAAGGCGGTCTCGACAATGGCCTCCTCATCAAAGGTGGTGTTGTCGCCATCTCGGAGCGAGAGGATGCGTGTGCGCTGCTTGCGGTGCGAGGCCTGGATGCGCAAAAAGGCCGAGGAGGCCTTGCCGTCACGGAGCCAAGCCAGTCGAACGCGCCGACGCGGGATGGTACGCTCCAAAGTGGCCAACCCAAGATAGGCGCCCTTGAGCCGTCGACGGAGCCAGGCCTCTTGGGTGGAGAGCGGCCGGAGATCTTGCGCCGCGTCGAACCGAGTGATGAGCTCCCGGGCCATCATTAGTTGCAGCAAGACGTCGCCGATGGATTTGGCACTCCAACTTTGCAGCCGTTGAGCGGTGGCTCTAAGGCGATCGAAGATACGTCGGAAGGGGTCAGGGTCGGGATGAACGGAGGACCAGGCCTCGGAAACGACCTGCTGGAAGCCTGACATCTTCGCCCAGAATCTCTCGAAGTGAAATCAGCGCGGCCCCGGAGAACGCGGGGCGCAATCCACCATGAGCGGGCAGTGATCAGAGGCGGCTGATGACAAGCACCGAAGAAGTCAGCTTGGGTGGGCGGACTCCCAGGAGGTGGTGCAGAGGACGCGGTCAATGCGGACTAGGGTGGGGTTGTCACGCTCGCTTGACCAAGTGTAGCGCCTCCCGTGAAGGTACAGATCACGCAACTCCATATCGGCCATGCAGCGGCGAAATCGCCGGATGAGGCGCATGTTGAGCCGGGAGTTGTTCTTGTCCGCCGCGGCCGTGATCATGTTGAAGTCTCCACCGATGATCCATGGGCCGGCACAGAGGGCACGAACATCCTGAAGATCTTGCAGGAAGAGGAGCTTGTCGTCGTTGGACTGAGGGCCGTACACACCTGAGGGAGTCCTGGACTAGGGGGTGTCCGGATATCCGAACTATCATCTTTGGCCGGACTCCTGGACTATGAAGATACAAGATTGAAGACTTTGTCCCGTGTCCGGATAGGACTTTCCTTGGCGTGGAAGGCAAGCTTGGCGATACGGATATGTAGATTTCCTACCATTGTAACCGACTGTGTAACCCTAACCCTATTCAAGTCTATATAAACCGAAGGGTTTTAGTCCGTAGGACGAACAACAATCATGCCATAGGCTAGCTTCTAGGGTTTAGCCTCCTCGATCTCGTGGTAGATCTACTCTTGTACTACCCATATCATCAATATTAATCAAGCAGGAGTAGGGTATTACCTCCATCGAGAGGGCCCGAACCTGGGTAAAAACATCGTGTCCCTTGTCTCCTGTTACCATCCGCCTAGACGCACAGTTTGGGACCCCCTACCCGAGATCCGCCAGTTTTGACACCGACATTGGTGCTTTCATTGAGAGTTCCTCTATGTCGTCGCCATCAGGAAGGATGCCTCATCCCGTCTTTAAAGACGATACTATCGCCAAAGGAGCCTTGGCCACCGGGTCGACTCTTCGTTAGGTGGTTTTCTTATGACCGTCGGATTCGCCACCGCTACCGATGATGACTTCTCGGGTCATCGAAACCAATCTTCACGTTAACTCGGAACTTGCCGAGCAGTTAGATCCGATCGAGCTCTCCTCCAGAACGAGCTCTTGGATTGCATCACCGCCTCGAGTCGCCACAGACTACAACCAGATCGGGCCTAAAACCGATCTGAGAGAGATCAACTCTCCCCAGGCTACCCATCATGTTGCTGTGGTAGAGGAGCAATACGGCGATTCTTCTTCTATCTTAAGGACTAGCTACGTCCGGATTCCCGATCCCTCCATGTCGGATTCCCGCAGAGGGACGGATGTCGATCAAACCCTGAACTTAAAGTCAGGCGGTGGGTTGGATTCATTGGATAGCATTCAAAAATCCAAACTTCCAAGTTCGGAAACTTCTCGGCCCCTGAGTCTTAAATTGGATGGGGTTCCGGATCTAGTTCCACCTGCCCACCCAAACATTAGCGATCTATCCCGAATTCGGCAAGAGCCCGCTGAAACAAGACATCATTATCGGGCGATTCCTCCTGGTTATAGACAGGATAAAGGACTGCCGAGAGGAGGACGCAATCTCACTTTTCTGCAATAATTGCACGGACAAGGGAATCCTAAACGCCATAAGTCTTCGCGAAATTACACGCTTTGCTGATTTGGTGACCATAGTACAAAGTACTGTGCGATGGAGAGTGCTTGGAAAACCGAAAGTAAATTTTGGGATAATCCGGCCCCGAATACAGCCCTAGTCCGAAATAAAAGGGTGCATCATCACCAAGCACCGGGTTAAACATCAAAACAAAAACCCCTAAAGGGCACGGAACCGTCTTTGGAGGGTTGGCTAAATGGACCTCGCAAAATTCATAGCACGTAGAGGCGCCACTCCAACTCATAGCTTCGAGCATGTTGGATACTACGGCAGGTGGCCAAAAGTGGCGAAGAGCTTCTAGCCTCAGAATCCCAGCCCAGCAACACCAGTACGGTATTAACAGTCTTTGAGACTTTCGCATCAAATAACATGCGGAAACAAACAGTCCGCAACCTTGCCGAAGTCTACCAAGTAGCAACAATAAATCCATGGAGTGACACGGCTATTACCTTTAATGCCAAGTGATTTAACCCAAATTCGAACAGCCCGAGCACCAGCCGCATTGGTCCTCTCGTCCAATAGTGGACGGCTTTCGCCTTACTAAGGTACTCATGGATGGCGGCAACGGACTAAACCTCATCTATGAGGAAACCCTCCAAAAAATGGAAATAGACTGGAACCGCATTGAGCGAAGCAGCACAACCTTTAGAGGAATAATCCTCGCCGGAAGCATGCTGCACAGGAAAAATCACATCGACGTAGTGTTCGCTCACGGACAATTACAGGTCCGAGGAGGTCACAGATTCAAGTGGCCCTGCTCAGCAGCGGATATCACACTTTATTAGGGCGAGGGGCATTCACAATTTTTCAAGCTATACCCCATTATGGGTACATGAAGCTTAAAATGCCTGGACCTAACGGAATCATCACTCTCGCTAGTGATCCGAACATAGCACTCCGTGCCAAAAACAAGACAGTCGCACTAGCCCTCGAGGCACTATCCGAAGCCCTAGCGGCCGAGGAACTCACTGCGATGCGCTCCACGGTGAACAAGGACGATGTGATATTTGATAAAAGATCCAAGTCCACCTCTTTTAAACCAGCGGATGAAAGAGTCAAATTCCAAGTCCACCCAACGGACCCTGCAAAGACGGCCTCCATTGGGGCATAATTAAACCCTGATGTAGACGCCGCACTACGAGAATTTCTACGAGAAAACTGGAACATTTTTTCCTGGCACCCTTCAGATATGCCAGGAATCCACGTCGGCTGGCCGAGCACAGCCTAAATACCCTACAAGGATTCAAGCCAGTCAAGCAGGCTCTTCGGCGCTTTTCCGGACCCAAGAGACAGGCCATGGGAGAGGAGCTAGCCAAAGTTCTGGAAGCCGGATTCATCAGAGATATAAAACATCCGGACTGGCTAGCAAATCTGGTGATGGTACCAAAGAAGGATAAATCCTGGCGCCTATGTGTTGATTTCAAAGACCTTAATAAGGCTTTCCCAAAGGATCCTTCCTCCCTCGCATTGATCAAATTATCGACACTACAGCAGGACACGACTCACGTTGTGCTTCCTCGACGCTGCATCTCGGCTACCACCAAATCAAGATGGCGGAGCCAGACCAAGCCGCAACAGCATTCATCACTCCATACGGCCCATTCTGCTTCAACACAATGCCCTTCGGGCTCAAAAACGCCGGCGCAACATATCAGCGCATGATTCAGACATGTCTGTTCAAACCAGATCGACAAAACAGCGGAAGCATATGTAGATGACGTGGTCGTCAAATCCAAGCATGTTGAAACTCTAGTAGACGACTTGAGGCTCACATTTGACAATCTCCGAAAATATGACATTAAGCTCAATCCGGAAAATGCGTCTTCGCTGCTCCAAATTAAAAGCTCTTGGGCTTCATTGTGTCCGTAGAGGAATTGAAGCAAACCCAGCCAAGATCCGAGCTCTGTCACAATTGGATATTCCAAAAGACCTCAAACAAATACAAAATTGACTGATGCGAGCGGCTCTAAGCCGCTTTATTTCCGCTTGGGAGAAAAGGCGTTACCCTTTACCGCCTCCTCCGCGCAAGACCGAACACTTCGAGTGGACGGACGCCGCCACGGCCGGACTCGAAGATAAAAGCCATATTGGCAACAAATCCGGTCCTGGCCGCGCCCAACATGGGCGAACCAATGCTATTATATATCGCCACAACACATCAAGTTGTCAGCGCGGTGCTCGTCGTCGAACGAGAAACGGACGGACACAGGTTCCCTCTTCAAAAACCGGTTTACTATGTGTCCACTGTCCTAACTCCATGCAAGTCATGGTACCCACATTATCAAAAGATAGCATACGCGGTGTTTATGGCATCCCGGAAGCTGCGACACTACTTTCAAGAGTGTTCGATAACGGTAGCCTCCGAAGTACTTCTTAACGACATTATAAACAACCGCTGACGCCGACGGGCCGGATTGCTAAATGGGCCATAGAGCTCCTTCCATTCGACATAACCTATAAGCCACGACGAGCTATTAAGTCGCAGGTTTTGGCCGACTTCGTGGCCGAATGGACCGAAGCCGAACTCCCTAAAGAGTACGGCGCATACTCCAATTGGATCATGCACTTTGACGGCTCCAAGATGTTGGCCGGCATAGGGGCTGGCGTCGTCCTGACGTCCCCAACCGGGGATACAGTCCAATACGTCCTTCAGATAATGTATACGGACTCCAACAACGCAGCCGAATACGAGGCCCTTCTGCACGGCCTCCGGATGGCAGTCTCCATGGGCATTAAACGCCTAGAGGTGCGCGGGGATTCGAACCTCGCGATATCTCAAATAAACAGATACTTTGATGCCAAATATCTGAAAATGGCAGCGTACCGCAATGCTGTCCTAAAAATGTCAGCACGGTTCAAAGGGCTCGAATTTCATCATATAGCCCGGGACAACAACTAGGCGGCGGACGTATTGGCACGCACCGGCGCAAAACGCGATGCCGCCCGCCCAACATCTTACTGGAACGGCTGTTCAAGCCATCCGTACTATGGGAAGGGGAGTCCGGAAATAACAATCCGGACCCAACCGCACTGCCTGACACCGAACACTCTGACACAATCGGAGGCTCTGCCAACGAGATAACACCTCCGCCCACGAAATAATGGCGGTTATCGCCTGCGGACGGAGCCATTCCTAGCCTACCTAACTACGCAGGAACTCCCCGAAGACCAAATTGAGGCTCGCTGCATAGTACGGCGATCCAAAGCCTATAAAGTCCATGAGGGAGAGCTCTATAAGAAAAAGCACAACAGGAGTCCTTCAAAGGTGTATCTCCGAAGAGGAAGGGCGAAACCTCCTGGCTGAAATTCATGCCGGACTGGGTGGGCACCACGCCGCAGCCCGGGCCCTTGTAGGCAAGGCCTTCCGTACATGATTTTATTGGTCGACGGCCCGGGCAGATGCGCAGGATTTAGTCCAACGATGCGTCGGTTGCCAGCTTTTTGCTAACCAAAGCCACATGCCACCCACTGCCCTCAAAACTATACCCATCACCTGGCCGTTCGCGGTCTGGGGGCTTGACATGGTCGGACCCCTTAAGGGAGGAACCCACAAGCAAAAATACCTATTGGTCATGGTGGATAAATTCACCAAATGGATAGAGGCCAAGCCTGTTAAAACGGCCGAATCCGGGACGGTGATAGACTTCATATCAGGGGTAGTGCACCGTTATGGCGTCCCCCACAGTATCATCACTGATAACGGCACCAACTTCACGGCCGATGAGGTCAAATTATGGTGCAAAAACATGGGCATCAAGCTCGATTACGCCTCAGTCTATCACCCTCAAACCAACGGTCAAGTCGAGCGAGCAAACGGTCTAATCATGAGCGGCATTAAACCCAGACTAGTGTGGTCCCTCAAGGAATCTAACACGCACTGGGTTGAGGAGCTCGACTGGGGGCTGCGGACCACGCCGAATCGTACTACCGGATTCACACCATTTTTTATGGTGTACGGCGCAGAGGCAGTCTTGCCCTGCGACATAATGCATGACTCACCTCGCGTGCGCATGTATAAAAAAAGAGAAGCCGAGCTCGATCGGCAGGACAGTTTGGACGCATTGGAGGAGGAGCGCGACGTGGCAAAAGCTCGTTCCGCATTTTATCAACAGTAGTCTCGAAGATATCAAAGCAGGGAAGTACGGGCCAAAGCTTACAATGTTGGCGAACTAGTTCTACGCCTGCCGGACAAGAAAAAGGACAAACTCAAGCCCAAATGGGAAGGTCCCTTCATCATTGACCAGGTCCTGACCGACGGAGCATACCGTCTGCGAAACGCATCGGATAACCGACTCGAGCCGAACCCATGGAACGCAGCCCGTCTACGAAGATTCTACGTCTAAGCGCCGGACTCCGAGTTCGTCTCCTTCCTCCGTCCACATTTTCTATTTTTGCTATCTTTTATTTCTCTCCTTCCTCCTCCTTCTTCTTGAAGCCTTTAGAGGCTCGTTTGCGCTTTGTTCGCACATACTTGAGACGTTGTGCGCTCATTATACCTGGGGGCTTCTTTAACAGAAGCTTATTTATACGGGCTTCATGCCCAACATATGTGTCAAACTTCAGCATGTACCTTTTACTCACCATTATATGCATCGATATGACTTAAGTTTTGGCCAAGCTGGGTTGCTGTTCGCTCCTGCTTACCCCTACGTTCCCGATTGTTCGGCTAGGTGGTAAAGGGAGCACCTCTGCGATTGTTACTGCCGGGTCAGCCGGATGTGTACCTCAGGCTGGGTGAAGCCGAAAACTAGCGTTCTAAGGGAATATTCGGTCGGTGAACTGAAAGATGATTTTTAACTATTTATCCATCTGCCCCCAGATGATTTTCTGCTTTCTTAGCAGTTTGGACATGCACTTTAGGGCATGCCTCCCAGGGAAAGGAACCCTTAACGGAACTATTCTCCCTGGAATATGTTTCTTACTATCCATGTAATATAACATAACTAGTTGGGCACTTGTCTGACATACAGCAATAATGACCCCACGCCTTTGTCTCCATGCATGCCCCGGTTCTTACATAACCGCGAGGGCATTCGGACACACTCGGACTATTGGGTCCCGAGGTCGAAGCGAAAAGGTCCGCTATGACAAACGATCTACAATCCGGCTAGAAGACATTTTTCATGTCATATTCAATTACATAGTCAACTCAACTAATTGTATTCCTCCTCAATGCCATCAAATAGGCTATCTAATTTAGAATCTTGCTGGGAATACTTGGTGGCCAATTCTACTTGGCCGTACACTAAGCTTACAGGGATCTCCTTCCCATCAGGCCCCACAGGTCCGACCTCGGCCATGTGGTTTGGGTCAGCCTTCGTGTACCGCGTCTTTACCATGGCCCAGGCCTCCCTGGCGCCTTGACGGCAGGTGAGGGAGTTCTGGACTAGGGGGTGTCCGGATAGCCGAACTATCATCATCGGTCGGACTTCAAGACTATGAAGATACAAGATTGAAGACTTCGTCCCGTGTCCGGATTGGACTTTCCTTGGCGTGGAAGGCAAGCTTGGCGATACGGATATGTAGATCTCCTACCATTGTAACCGACTAGGTAACCCTAACCCTATCCGGTGTCTATATAAACCGGAGGGTTTTAGTCCGTAGAGATCTAACAACAATCATACCATAGGCTAGCTTCTAGGGTTTAGCCTCTTTGATCTCGTGGTAGATCCACTCTTGTAACACACATCATCAATATTAATCTAGCAGGACGTAGGGTTTTACCTCCATCAAGAGGGCCCAACCTGGGTAAAACATCGTGTCCCTTGTCTCCTATTACCATCGCCTAGACGCACAGTTCGGGACCCCCTACCCGAGATCCGCCGGTTTTGACACCGACATTGGTGCTTTCATTGAGAGTTCCTCTGTGTCGTCGCTGTCAGGTAGGATGCCTCATCTCGTCTTTAGAGACGATATTATCGCCAAAGGAGCCTTGGCCGCTGGCCAGACTCTTCGGCTAGGTGGTTTTCTTATGACCGCCAGTCCAGCCACCGCGCCGACGATGACCTCTCGAGTCATCGAAACCAATCTCCAGGTTAGTTCGGAACTTGCCGAACGGTTAGACCCGATCGAGCTCTCCTCCATAAATGAGCTCTTGGATCGCATCGCTGCCCTGGGAGTCGCCATGCATCACGACCGGATCATGCCTAAAACCGATCTGAGAGAGATCAACTCCCCCCAGGCTACCCATCATGTTGCTGTGATAGAGCAGCAATGCGGCGATTCTTCTTGTATCTTAAAGACTAGTTGCGTCCGGATTCCCGATCCCTCCATGCCAGATTCCCGCAGAGGGACGGACGTCGACCAAGCCCTGAACTTAAAGTCAGGCGGCGGGTTGGACTCATTGGATAACACTCAAAAATCCAAACTTCCAAGTTCGGAAACTTCTCGGCCCTTGAGTCCTGAATTGGACAGGGTTCCGGATCTAGTTCCACCCGCCCACCCAAACATTAGCGATCTCTCTCGAATTCGCAAGAGCCCGCTGAAACAAAGACATCATTACTGGGCCAGATTCCTCCTGGTTAAGAACAGGATAAAGGACTGCCGGGAGGAGGACGCAATCCCAATTTTCTGCAATAATTGCACGGACAAGGGAATCCTAAACGCCATAAGTCGTCGCGAAATTACATGCTTTACTGACTTGGCGACCATAGTACAAAAGTATTGTGCGATGGAGAGCGCCTGGAAAACCGAAAGTAAATTTTGGGATAATCCGGCCCCGAATACATCCCTAGTCCGAAACAAAAGGGTGCATCATTATCAAGCACCCGGGTTGAATACCAAAAAACCAAAACCCCCTAAAGGGTACGGAACCGTACTGGAGGGCTGGCTCAACGGACCCTGCAAAATTAACAGCATAGAGGGCGCCACTCCAACACACAGCCTTCGAGCGTGTTGGATACTACGGCAGGTGGCCAAAAGTGGTGTAGGCTTTTTGGCCTCGGGCAACCAACCCAGCAGTACCAGTACGGTATTAACAGTCTTCGAGACTTTCGCATCAAATAACATGCGGAAACGAACAATCCGCAGCCTCGCCGAAGTCTACCAAGTAGCAACAACAAATCCATGGAGCGACATGGCTATCACCTTCAATGCCAGCGATTTAACCTAAATTCCGAACAGCTAGAGCACCAGCCGCATTGGTCCTCAATCCGATAGTGGACGGTTTTCGTCTTACTAAGGTACTCATGGATGGCGGCAATGGATTAAACCTCATCTATGAGGAAACCCTTCAAAAAATGGATATTGATTGGAGCCGCATTGAGCGAAGCAGCACAACCTTCAGAGGGATAATCCCTAGTCGAGAAGTACGCTGCGCAGGAAAAATCACACTAGATGTAGTGTTCGACTCACCGGACAATTACAGGTCCGAGGAGGTCACATTTCAAGTGGCCCCATTCGGCAGCAGATATCACGCTTTGTTAGGGCGAGAGGCATTCACAATCTTCCAAGCTATACCCCACTACGGGTACATGAAGCTCAAAATGCCCGGACCCAATGGGATAATTACTCTCGCCAGTGATCCAGATACGGCACTCCGCGCTGAAAATAAGACAGCCGCACTGGCCCTAGAGGCATTGTCCGAAGCCCTAGCGGCAGAGGAACTTGCTACGCTACGCCCACGGTGGATAGGGACGATGTGATACTCGATAAGAGGTCCAAATCCACCTCTTTTAAACCAGCAGACGAGATAGTCAAATTTCAGGTCCATCCAACGGACCCCACAAAGACGGCCTCCATTGGGGCACAATTAAGTCCTGATGTCGAGGCCAGACACGAGAATTCCTTCGGGAAAATTGGGACATTTTTGCCCGGCATCCTTCGACATGCCAGAATCCTAATGCAGTCGGGCAGAGCACAGCCTAAATATCCTAAAAGGATTCAAGCCAGTCAAACAAGCTCTTCGGCGATTTTCCGAGCCCAAAAGACAAGCAATGGGAGAAGAGCTAGCCAAACTCTTAGAAGCCGGATTCATCAGAGATATAAAGCATCCGGACTGGCTAGCCAATCTAGTAATGGTACCAAAAAAGGACAAATCCTGGCGCCTCTGCTCGATTTTAAAGACCTTAACAAGGCCTGTCCAAAGGACTCTTTCCCCCTCCGTCGCATCGACCAAATCATCGATGCTACCGCAGGGCACGATTCATTGTGCTTCCTCGACGCATACTCCGGATACCATCAAATCAAGATGGCGGAGAAAGACCAGCCGCAACGGCATTCATTACTCCATATGGGCCATTCTGCTTCAACACAATGCCCTTCGGACTCAAAAACGCCGGCGCAACATATCAGCGCATGATTCAAACATGTCTGGCTACCCAGATAGGCAAAACAGTAGAGGCATACGTAGACGATGTGGTCGTCAAGACCAAACACGTCGGAACTCTAGTAGAAGACTTGAGGGTGACATTCGACAACCTCCGAGCATATGACATTAAGCTCAATCCAGAAAATGCGTCTTGGCGCATCAGCCGGAAAGCTCTTGGGCTTCATCAGATCCGGCCGAGGAATTGAAGCAAACCCGCCAAAATCCGAGCTCTGTCACAATTGGATATTCCAAAAGACCTCAAGCAGATGCAAAAACTAACCGGATGCGTAGCGGCCTTAAGTCGCTTCATCTCCCGTTTGGGAGAAAAGGCTCTGCCCCTCTACCGCCTCCTCCGGCGCACCAAACATTTCGAATGGACGGATGCTGCCACAGCCGGACTCGAAGAAATAAAGGCCATACCGCAACAAATCCGGTTCTGGCGCTACCAACCTAGGGCGAGCCTATGTTATTATATATCGCAGAAACACATCATGTTGTCAGAGCTGTACTAGTCGTTGAACGAGAATATGAAGGGCACAAATTCCCTCTTCAAAAACCAGTGTACTACGTATCCACTGTTCTAACTCCATGCAAATCCCGGTACCCACATTATCAAAAGATAGCGTATGCGGTGTTTATGGCATCCCGGAAGCTGCGTCACTACTTTCAAGAGTGTTCAATAACGGTGGCCTCCTAAGTACCTCTCAATGATATTATAAACAATCGCGACGCAACGGGCAGGATTGCAAAATGGGCTATCGAGCTCTTACCATTTGACATAACATAAAAACCACGGTGAGCTATAAAGTCGCAGGTTGGCGGACTTCATCGCCGAATGGACCGGCCGAACTCCCTAAAGAGTACGGCAGATCTAACTAGATCATGCATTTCGACGTATCCAAAATGTTGGCTGGCTTGGGGGCTGGCGTCATCCTAACGTCCCCAACGGGAGACACAATCCAATACGTACTTCAAATAATGTACATGGACTCCAACAACGCAGCCGAATACGAGGCCCTCCTACATGGCCTCCGAATGGCAATCTCCATGGGCATTCAACGCCTAGAAGTGCGTGAGGATTCAAACCTCGCAATATCCCAAGTAAATGGAGACTTCGACGCCAAGGATCCAAAAATGGCAGCTTACCGCAACGCCGTCCTAAAAATGTCAGCTCGGTTCGAAGGACTAGAATTCCATCATGTAGCACGGGATAATAACCAGGCAGCAGACATGTTAGCACGCATCGGCGTGAAACGAGACGCCATCCCTCATAACATCTTCCTGGAACGGCTCTTTAAGCCATCCGTATTATGGGAAGAGGAGTCCGGAAATAACAATCCGGAGCCAGCTGCATCACCTAACTTAGACCATTCAGACACAATAGGCGGCTCAGCCAACGAAATAACACCTTCAGCTCATGAAAAAATGGCAGTCATTGCCCGTGCGGATGTAATCCATTCCTAGCCTACTTAATGCGGTAGGAACTTCCCAAGACCAAAATGAGGCCCGCTGCATAGTTCGGCGATCTAAAGCCTACAAGGTCCATGAGGGAGAGCTTTATAAGAAAAGCACAACCGGAGTCCTTCAAAGGTGTATCTCCGAAGAGGAAGGGCGAAATCTCCTGGCTGAAATTCACGCCGGACTCGGCGGGCACCACGCTGCAGCCCGGGTCCTTGTAGGCAAAGCCTTCCGTACAGGATTTTATTGGCCGACAGCCCGGGCAGATGCTCAGGATTTAGTCCAACGATGTGTCGGTTGCCAGCTCTTTGCTAATCAGAGCCATATGCCACCCACCGCCCTCAAACCTATACCCATTACCTGGCCGCTTATGGTCCGGGGCTTGACATGGTCGGACCCCTTAAAGGGGGAACCCACAAGCACAAATACTTATTGGTCATGGTGGACAAATTCACCAAATGGATACAGTCCAATCAGGTTAAAACTGCAGAATCCGGACAGGTCATCGACATCATATCAGCTGTAGTACACCTTTTTGGAGTCCCCCACAACATCATCACTGACAACGGCACGAACTTCACGGCCGACGAGGTTAAACTCTGGTGCAAAAACATGGGCATTAAGCTCGATTACGCTTCAGTCTATCACCCCCAAACTAACGGTCAAGTTGAGCGAGCAAATGGTCTAATCATGAGCGGCATCAAACCTGCACTAGTGCGGTCCCTCAAGGAATCTAACACGCCTTTGGGTAGAGGAGCTCGACTCCGTACTGGGGCTGCGGACCACGCCAAACCGAACTCACCGGATTCACACCATTTTTCATGGTATACGGCGCAGAGGCAGTCCCGCCTGCGATATAATTCATGACTCACCTCGTATGCGCATGTACGAAGAAAGAGAAGCCGAGCTAGATCGGCAGGACAGTCTGGACGCCTTAGAGGAGGATCGACGTGGCAAAGGCTCGCTCCGCATTTTATCGCCAGCAGGCTCGAAGATATCAAAGCAGAGAAGTACGGGCCAAAACTTACAATGTTGGCGAACTTGTTCTACGCCTGCCGGACAAGAAAAAGGACAAACTCAAGCCCAAGTGGGAAGGTCCCTTCATCATCGACCAAGTCCTGACCGGTGGAGCGTACCGTCTACGTAACGCATCGGACAACCGACTCGAGCCGAACCCATGGAACGCAGCCCGTCTCCGAAGATTCTACGCCTAACGCCGGCCTCCGGGTTCGTCTCACTCCCCGCCCACTCCTTGTTTTTTACTGTCTCTCCTCCTCCTCCTTCTTCCCACTTTTTTTTACCTTTTATGGGCTGATTTGCGCTTTGTTCGCACACACTTGATGTGCCCCTGGCACTTATTATACCTGGGGGCTTCTTTAATAGAAGCTTATTCATACGGGCTTCATGCCCAATACATGTGTCATACTTCCGCATGTACCTTTTATTCACCATTATATGCATTGATATGACTTAAGTTTTGGCCAAGCTGGGTTGCCTGGCTCCTGTGCTTACCCCTACGTTCCCGATTGTTCGGCTAGGAGGTAAAGGGAGCACCTCTGCGATTGTTACTGCCGGGTCAGCCGGATGTGTACCTCAGACTGGGTGAAGCCGAAAGCTAGCATTCTTAAGAGAATATTCGGTCGGTGACTTGAAAGATGATTTATTACTTACTTATTTATCTGCCCCCAGATGCTTTTTCTGCTATTTTCGCAGTCCGGCATTGCACTTTAGGGCATGCCTCCCAGGGAAAGGAACCCTTAACGGAACTATTCTCCGGAAGATGTTTCTTACTAACCATGTAATATAACATAACTAGTTGGGCACTTGTCCGATAAAGCAATTATGACCCGGACGCCTTTGTCTCCATGCATGCCCCGGTTCTTTTATAACCGTAAGGGTATTCGGACACACTCCGGACTGTTAGGTCCCGAGGTTGAAGCGAAACGGTCCGCAAAGACAAACGATCTACAATCCGGCTAGAAGGCATTTTACATGTCATTTCAAATTACATCATCAAACCGACTGATTGTACTCCTCTTCAATCCCATCTAACAGGCTGTCTAATTTACTGATCCTGTTGGGAATATTTCGCGCCAGTTCTACTTGGCCGTACATCAAGCTCACAGGATCTCCTTCCCATCAGCCCCGCAGTCCGACCTCGGCCATGTGGTTTGGGTCGACTTGGGTAACGTGTCTTCACCATGGCCCAGGCCTCCTGGCGCCCTGACGGCAGGCCGATATCTTCCACAAACGGAGGCGTCGCCGTGCTCCCTGAAGCTTCTCGGCAAGCTCACCAAGGCCCTCAGGTAGGGAGACGGATGGCCATAAAGCATGAACGACGCCACTCATTGCCTGCCGAACACGTTCGAACAATTGCACTAGCTCGGGAAGTTGGTCACCCGTGGACTCAGGCATTTCCTCCGCAGAGCGACCTGTGAGCACACCTAAAGACATATTTCTGTCAATCGTCTTCCTCGCCGAGTTCTTCTTTTCAAAGGAATTTGTTCAAGCACTTACTATAAATGCCGCGACGAAGCCGCCGATTCTCCTGCACGGAGCAAGCCAGCTGGGCCCGAACACCTTTCAGCTCTTCTCCTTGCTGGGTGTGGGCATCTTGGAGCTTGTTTCTCTCCTGCTGCACCTTCATAAGCACCCTCTCGCCGGCCTTTAGCTGACGCAGTAGCTGTTGCTTGTCCGGATCTAGTCCGCGCCCTCTGCAATATTATTGTCGATTCACGCCACACTTTGCTAAATAATTATCTTTTCAAAGTATGTCTTACCAGCGGGTCTCTGTGGCTCCCCTGTATGCCAAAGGCGGCTTCAAGTTGGGCCTTGCACTCTTGGAGCTCCTGGGACAGCTGGGTATTCTTCTCCGCAAGACCCTACATAATAATTGATCCTTAAATCAGTTATTTCAACTATTTTAAGTCTCGGGGGCTACTGGCATATATAACTATTAAAATTACTTACCCGTATGTCTTTCACATACTGCTCTGTGGCTCTAGTTAACCCATCTTGAGCGGCACGGAGGTGCGCGTTTCCTGCTTTATACGCATTTAACGCCTCCGGGGAGAAACACGCGTCACGAAGAACTGTCCGGCAACGCCTGTGATTCATGGCGCTCTCCACCTCAGACCAGGTGGCGGACAGCCTGTCGGCATCCTCCGTTGGAGGAGCGTCCGGTTTACGCCTTGTATTCACCTCCCCTCCCGGACCATGCGTTGGAGCATGGCCGGCGGAGGCTTTATTGGCAACCTCTCCGGACACTGTCCGGCGAGTGCTCTTTCTGGAAAAGTTATGAGCATTAATATACCTTCTGGGGATCCTTCCCTTAAAAATAGCGGTGCTCCGTACCGTTGCGGCGACGTCTCGGTTCGCGCCGCACTCCTCTTCCTCCTGCCGGGCCGGACTGACCCTTGTTGGTCGGCCGCCGCGGGTTCGGCTTCCCGCCTTAAAGGCACATCCTGCGATACACCATCAGTATAGGATGGTCAGTATTGAGCGCGGATCAAACGATGGTGTCAAGACCTCGGTCATAGTCACCTGGGAGGCCGAAAACAAACCGGGGTAGTCAGCCGTAATGGCGACTAGGGAATTGTCTATGCTACGTTGGTGGAACACCCCGTCAATCAGCTCCACCTTTATGTCCGGATCCTCTTTGGATGCCAGATCAAGGGATCGTTCCGGATCCTCGGGCTGTGGAGCTAGGCTTCATATGCCCTCCACGTCCCGGCGCAGCTCCTGCGTCGAAATCACAGAGTAAGATACTTGACTTTAAAAAAAGAATGGATCGGGTAGATGAACATCCGCTTACCCAGCTCCGAGGGTTATGCATAGAAAATACATTCAACGGATTCTTGCGGAGGAAGTCCTCCTCCTCTCCCTTGTACAAGCTGGACAGGATCTTTGCCAGATCGGCTGCCGAGCCTGGCCCTTTGCGGCCATGACGGGTGGCGCCATCTTCCCTGTTGAAATCCCACATAGGGTGGCCCCTATATTGGAGTGGCTGCACCCCTCGCATAATGCACGTGGCCATGACTCCAATCATGGTCAATCCGGAATGGGCCAGTAACCTAATCCGGCCCATCAGATAATGGACGCTCCTGTCATCTTCCCGTTGAGGGCTCGCGGCGCCAACTCAGCGCTTTCTTCAAGGGAGCATTGTTGAACTCCGGAGGCCGATCCGGACTGGATCCGCAGAGGGGCGTCCTCCATGTAGAACCATTCCGAAGGCCAGTCTTGGACGCCTTCTTCGGGTGCCGGATAGATATCCGGTCCCGACGATGCGCCATATTTCGGTCCGCCCACTTGGTATATCGACCCCTCATGAGAACGGGGTACGAGACAAAACAATCTCTTCCACAGGGCAAAATGGGGCTCGATGCCCAAGAACAGCTCGCAAAAAGCTACGAAGCCCGCGATGTGCAGAATGGAGGCGGGCGTAAGGTGATGAAGTTGGAGTCCGTAGAACTCTAGGAGCCCCCGGAGAAACGGATGTATGGGAAATCCGAGTCCCCTTATTAGATAGGGGACAAAGCATACCCGCTCCCCTTTGGAAGGGTTGGGGACGCCTCACCGCTTTCCACCCTTGTAGGTGGCCAGTCCGGCTCGAACCGAACCATGAAAGCTGGGGAAGATATCCCTCGGTTTGAAGCACCACTAGCTCGCTGTGTGGAACTGAGCATCTCCCCAATCTCCGGCTTAGGGCTGGGAGCGCGAGAGGAGGAGCCGCGTCGGCTATCCATGATGGAATGGATTTTTGTCGAGGCGCTCGATGAGAACTTGCGGATGGAGGATGGTGTGAGCTGGATCTAGATCCTCGCCTCTCTTGTAGGCGGCCTGCTCGCACGGCTAGGGGGTAAAATGTAAAAATATCCCAGCCTTTCGCATTCGTACGACACGTGGAAGAAGGCCATTATTGGGCGTAGAAGCCAAGGAGCGCAACATTTATAAAGAAGCCGGACACTATTCGATGGGAACATGAAGACTGAAGGAGAACCCGCCTTGCAATGCCGAAGACAACATGCACGCCGGACTCGTCGTCATCGGCCAGACTCCAAGACTATGAAGATACAAGATTGAAGACTTCATCCCGTGTCCGGATAGGACTTTCCTTGGCGTGGAAGGCAAGCTTGGCGATACGGATATGTAGATCTCCTAGAATTGTAACCAAATCTGTGTAACCCTAACCCTATCCGGTGTCTATATAAACCGGAGGGTTTTAGTCCGTAGGACAAACAACAATCATACCATAGGCTAGCTTCTAGGGTTTAGCCTCTTTGATCTCGTGGTAGATCCACTCTTGTAACACACATCATCAATATTAATCTAGGAGGACGTAGGGTTTTACCTCCATCAAGAGGGCCCGAACCTAGGTAAAACATCGTGTCCCTTGTCTCCTGTTACCATCCGCCTAGGCGCACAATTCGGGACCCCCTACCCGAGATCCGCCGGTTTTGACACCGACAGCAGGCCGATATCTTCCATAGTCGGAAGCGCCGCCGTGCTCCTTGAAGCCGCTCTGCCAGCTCCCCAATGTCTTCGGGCAGGGAGATAGATGGCCACAAGGCCTGGGCGACGCCTTTCATCACCTGCCGAACTCGTTCGTGCAGCTGACGCAGTTCGGGAAGAAGATCACCCGAAGAACTGGGCATCTCCTCCTCAGGACGACCTATGAGCAAACCTACATACATGTTTATGTTAGTCGCCTTTCCTCGCCGAACTCTTTCAAAGTTCGTTTAAGCACTTACTGAAAATGCCGCGACGAAGCCGTCGATTCTCCTTTACGGAGTCAGACAACTGGGCACGAACATCCTTTAGTTCCTCACCCAGATGGGTGTTGGCATCTTGGAGGTTATTTTTCTCCTGCCGCACCCTCGTAAGCACGCTCTCGCCAGCCTTTAGCTGGCGCAGGAGTTGTTGCTGATGGGGAACGTTGCAGAAAATTAAAATTTTTCCTACGGTTTCACCAAGATCCATCTATGAGTTCATCTAAGCAACGAGTCATGGGAGAGTGATTGCATCTACATACCACTTGTAGATCGCATGCGGAAGCGTTCAATGGAACGGGGATGATGGAGTCGTACTCGCTGTGATTCAGATCACCGATGACCTAGTGTTGAACGGACAGCACCTCCACGTTCAACACACGTACGGAGCGGACGACGTCTCCTCCTTCTTGATCCAGCAAGGGGTAAGGAGAGGTTGATGATGATCCAGCAGCACGACGGCGTGGTGGTGGATGCAGCAGAACTCCGGCAGGGCTTCGCTAAGCAACTACGGGAGAAGGAGGAGGTGTTGCAGGGAGGAGGGAGGCGCCAGGGCTTATGGTGCGGCCACCCTCCCTCCCTCCCTTTATATAGGTGCAAGAGAGGGCGGGAGGGCGCAGCCTTGCCCCTTCCTCCAAGGAAGGGGTGCGGCCAAGAGGGGGGAGGAGTCCATCCTCCCCAAGGCACCTCGGAGGTGCCTTCCCCTTTTAGGACTCTCCCCCTTTTCTTATATCTTGGGGCTGGTGCCCTTGGCCCATATGGAACAAGGCGCACCCCCTACAGCCCATGTGGCCCCCGGGGCAGGTGGACCCCCCGGTGGACCCCCGGACCCCTTTCGGCACTCCCGGTACAATACCATAACGCTAAAACTTTTCCGTGACCAAAATAAGACTTCCTATATATAAATCTTTACCTCCGGACCATTCCGAACTCCTCGTGACGTCCGGGATCTCATCCGGACTCGAACAACATTCGGTTTGCTGCATACTCATATTCATACAACCCTAGCGTCACCGTACCTTAAATGTGTAGACCCTACGGGTTCGGGAGACATGCAGACATGACCGAGACGGCTCTCGGGCAATAACCAACAGCGGGATATGGATACCCATGTTGGCTCCCACATGCTCCTCGATGATATCATCGGATGAACCACGATGTCGAGGATTCAATCAACCCGTATACTATTCCCTTTGTCAATCGGTATTTTACTTGCCCGAGATTCGATCGTCGGTATCCCAATACCTCGTTCAATCTCGTTACCGGCAAGTCACTTTACTCGCACCGTAATGCATGATCCCGTGACCAGACACTTGGTCACTTTGAGCTCATTATGATGATGCATTACCGAGTGGGCCCAGAGATACCTCTCCGTCATACGGAGTGACAAATCCCAGTCTCGATCCGTGTCAACCCAACAGATACTTTCGGAGATACCTGTAGTGCACCTTTATAGTCACCCAGTTACGTTGTGACGTTTGGTACACCCAAAGCACTCTTACGGTATCCGGGAGTTACACGATCTCATGGTCAAAGGAAAAGATACTTGACATTGGAAAAGCTCTAGCAAAACGAACTACACGATCTTGTGCTATGCTTAGGATTGGGTCTTGTCCATCACATCATTCTCCTAATGATGTGATCCCATTATCAACGACATCCAATGTCCATAGTCAGGAAACCATGACTATCAGTTGATCAACGAGCTAGTCAACTAGAGGCTCACGAGGGACATATTGTGGTCTATGTATTCACACGTGTATTACGATTTCTGGATAATACAATTATAGCATGAATAAAAGACAATTTTCATGAACAAGGAAATATAATAATAGTACTTTTATTATTGCCTCTAGGGCATATTTCCAACAGTCTCCCACTTGCACTAGAGTCAATAATCTAGTTACATTGTGATGAATCGAACACCCATAGAGTTCTGGTGTTGATCATGATTTGCCCGCGGAAGAGGTTTAGTCAACGGATCTGCGACATTCAGATCCGTATGCACTTTGCAAATTTCTATGTCCCCATCTTGAACATTTTCACAAATGGAGTTGAAGCGACGCTTGATGTGCCTGGTCTTCTTGTGAAACCTGGGCTCCTTGGCAAGTGCAATAGCTCCAGTGTTGTCACAGAAGAGTTTGATCGGCTCCGACGCATTGGGTATGACTCCTGGTCGGTGATGAACTCCTTCACCCAAATTGCTTCATGTGCTGCCTCCGAGGCTGCCATGTACTCCGCTTCACATGTAGATCCCGCCACGACGCTTCGCTTGCAGCTGCACCAGCCATCGCTCCACCATTCAACATATACACGTATCCGGTTTGTGACTTTGAGTCATCCAGATCTGTGTCGAAGCTAGCGTCGACGTAACCCTTTACAACGAGCTCTTCGTCACCTCCATAAACGAGAAACAAGTCCTTTGTCCTTTTCAGGTACTTCAGGATATTCTTGACCGCTGTCCAGTGTTCCTTGCCGGGATTACTTTGGTACCTTCCTACCAAACTAACGGCAAGGTGTACATCAGGTGCAGTACACAGCATGGCATACATAATAGATCCTATGGCTGAGGCATAGGGGATGACACTCATCTCTTCTTTATCTTTTTGTCGTGGTTGGGCATTGAGCCGAGCTCAATTTCACACCTTGCAAAACAGGCAAGAACCCTTTCTTGGACTGATCCATTTTGAACTTCTTCAAAATCTTATCAAGGTATGTGCTTTGTGAAAGACCTATGAGGCGTCTTGATCTATCCCTATAGATTTTGATGCCTAATATGTAAGCAGCTTCTCCAAGGTCCTTCATTGAAAAACTCTTATTCAAGTAGGCCTTAATGATGTCCAAGAGTTCTATATCATTTCCCATCAGAAGTATGTCATATACATATAATATGAGAAATGCTACAGAGCTCCCACTCACTTTCTTGTGAACGCAGGCTTCTCCATAAGTCTGCATAAACCCAAACGCTTTGATTATCTCATCAAAGCGAATGTTCCAACTCCGAGATGCTTGCACCAGCCCATAAATGGATCGCTGGAGCTTGCACACCTTGTTAGCATTCTTAGGATCGACAAAACCTTCCGGCTGCATCATATACAGCTCTTCCTTAAGATAACCGTTAAGGAACGCTGTTTTGACGATCCATCTGCCATATCTCATAATCATAGTATGCGGCAATTGCTAACATGATTCGGACGGACTTAAGCTTCGTTCACGGAGAGAAAGTCTCATCGTAGTCAATCCCTTGAACTTGCCGATAACCCTTAGCGACAAGTCGAGATTTATAGATGGTGACATTACCATCCGCGTCCGTCTTCTTCTTAAAGATCCATTTGTTTTCTATCGTCACGATCATCGGGCAAATCTGTCAAAGTCCATACTTTGTTTTCATACATGGATCCTATCTCGGATTGCATGGCTTCAAGCCATTTGTTGGAATCCGGGCCCGCCATCGCTTCTTCATAGTTCGAAGGTTCACTGTTGTCTAACAACATGATTTCCAGGACAGGGTTGCCATACCACTCTGGTGTGGAACGTGTCCTTGTGGACCTACGAAGTTCAGTAGCAACTTGATCCGAAGTACCTTGATCATCATCATTAATTTCCTCTCCAGTAGGTGTAGGCACCACAGGAACATTTTCCTGAGCTGCACTACTTTCCGGTTCAAGAGGTAATACTTCATCGAGTTCTACTTTCCTCCCACTTACTCCTTTCGAGAGAAACTCTTTTTCCGTAGAAAGGATCCGTTCTTGGCAACAAAGATCTTTCCTTCGGATCTAAGGTAGAAGGTATACCCAATGGTTTCCTTAGGGTATCCTATGAAGACGCATTTTCCGACTTGGGTTCGAGCTTTTCAGGTTGAAGTTTCTTGACATAAGCATCGCATCCCCAAACTTTTAGAAACGACAGCTTAGGTTTCTTCCCAAACCTAATTCATACGGTGTCGTCTCAACGGATTTAGACAGTGCCCTATTTAAAGTGAATGTAGTTGTCTCTAGAGCGTATCCCCAAAATGATAGCGGTAAATCAGTAAGAGACATCATAGATCGCACCATATCCAATAGAGTGCGATTACGATGTTCAGACACACCGTTACGCTGAGGTGTTCCAGGCGGCGTGAGTTGTGAAACGATTCCACATTTCCTTAAGTGTGTACCAAATTCGTGACTTAAATATTCTCCTCCACGATCTGAGCGCAAGAATTTTATCTTTCGGTCACATTGATTATCTACTTCATTCTGAAATTCCTTGAACTTTTCAAAGGTCTCAGACTTGTGTTTCATCAAGTAGACATACCCATATCTACTCAAGTCATCAGTGAGAGTGAGAACATAACGATATCCTCCGCGAGCCTCAACACTCATTGGACCGCACACATCGGTATGTATGATTTCCAATAAGTTGGTTGCTCGCTCCATTTTTCCGGAGAACGGAGTCTTGGTCATCTTGCCCATGAGGCATGGTTCGCATGTGTCAAATGATTCATAATCGAGAGACTCTAAAAGTCCATCAGCATGGAGCTTCTTCATGCGCTTGACACCAATGTGACCAAGGCGGCAAAGTGCCACAAGTATGTGGGACTATCGTTATCAACTTTACATCTTTTGGTATTCACACTATGAACATGTGTAACATTACGCTCGAGATTCATTAAGAATAAACCATTGACCATAGGAGCATGACCATAAAACATTTCTCTCATATAAATAGAACAACCATTATTCTCGGATTTAAATGAGTAGCCATCTCGCATTAAACGAGATCCTGATACAATGTTCATGCTCAAACTTGGCACTAAATAACAATTGTTGAGGTTTAAAACTAATCCCGTAGGTAAATGTAGAGGTAGCGTGCCGACGGCGATCACATCGACCTTGGAACCATTCCCGACGCGCATCGTCACCTCGTCCTTCGCCAGTCTCCGCTTATTCCGCAACTCCTGCTGTGAGTTACATATATGAGCAACGGCACCGGTATCAAATACCCAGGAGTTACTACAGTAATCGGTAAGGTACACATCAATTACATGTATATCAAATATACCTTTAGTGTTGCCGGCCTTCTTATGCGCTAAGTATTTGGGGCAGTTCCGCTTCTAGTGACCCTTCCCTTTGCAATAAAAGCACCCAGTCTCGTGCTTGGGTCCATTCTTTGACTTCTTCCCGCAATCGGCTTATCGGGCGGCAACATCCTTGCCGTCCTTCTTGAAGTTCTTCTTTCCCTTGCCCTTCTTGAACTTAGTGGTTTTATTGACCATCAACACTTGATGCTCCTTCTTGATTTCTACCTCTGCTGACTTCAGCATTGAAAATACTTCGGGAATGGTCTTCACCATCCTCTGCATATTGTAGTTCATCACAAAGCTCTTGTAGCTTGGTGGGAGCGACTGAAAGATTCTGTCAATGACCGCCTCGTCCGGGAGGTTGATCTCCGGCTGGGACAGGCGGTTGTGCAACCCAGACATTTTGAGTATGTGCTCACTGACAGAACTGTTTTCCTCCATCTTACAACTATAGAACTTGTCGGAGACTTCATATCTCGACCGGGCATGAGCTTGGAAAACCATTTTCATCTCCTCGAACATCTCATATGCTCTGTGTTGCTCAAAAGCGCTTTTGGAGCCCGGTTCTAAGCTGTAAAGCATGCCGCACCGAACGAGGGAGTAATCATCAAGACGAGACTGCCAAGCATTCATAATGTCTTGGTTCTTCGATGGGTGCATCACCTATCGGTGCTTCTAGGACATATTGTTTCTTGGCTGCTATGAGGATGATCCTTAGGTTCCGGACCCAGTCCGAATAGTTGCTGCCATCGTCTTTCAGCTTGGTTTTCTAGGAACGCAGCGTTGAAGTTCATGGTGACATGAGCGTTGGCCATTTGATCTACAAGACATTTTGCAAAGATTTTAGACTATTGTTCATGATAATAAAGTTCATCTAATCAAATTATTTAATGAACGCCCACTCAGATTTGACATCCCTCTAGTCATCTAAGTGTTACATGATCCGAGTCGACTAGGTCGTGTCCGATCATCACGTGAGACGGACTAGTCATCGTCGGTGAACATCTCCATGTTGATCGTATCTTCCATACGACTCATGTTCGACCTTTCGGTCTCTTGTGTTCCGAGGCCATGTCTGTACATGCTAGGCTCGTCAAGTTAACCCTAAGTGTTTATGCATGTGTAAAACTGTCTTACACCCGTTGTATGTGAACGTAAGGATCTATCACACCCGATCATCACGTGGTGCTTGAAACGACGAACTTTAACTTTAGCAACGGTGCACAGTTAGGGAGAACACTTTCTTGAAATTGTTATGAGGGATCATCTTATTTACTACCGTCGTTCTAAGTAAATAAGATGCATAAACATAATAAACATCACATGCAATTATATATAGTAGTGACATTATATGGCCAATATCATATAGCTCCTTTGATCTCCATCTTCGGGGCTCCATGATCATCCTGTCACCGCATGACACCATGATCTCCATCATCATGATCTCCATCATCGTGTCTTCATGAAGTTGTCACGCCAACGACTACTTCTACTTCTATGGCTAACGCGTTTAGCAATAAAGTAAAGTAATTTACATGGCGTTCTTCAATGACACGCAGGTCATACAAAAATAAAGACAACTCCTATGGCTCCTGCCGGTTGTCATACTCATCGACATGCAAGTCGTGATTCCTATTACAAGAGCATGATCTCATACATCACATATATCATTCATCATTCATCACAACTTTGGCCATATCATATCACAAAACACTTGCTGCAAAAACAAGTTAGACGCGTCCTCTAATTGTTGTTGCAAGTTTTACGTGGCTGCAATAGGGTTCTAGCAAGAACGTTTTCTTACCTACGTGAAAGCCACAACGTGATTTGTCAACTTCTATTTACCCTTCATAAGGACCCTTTTCATCGAATCCGCTCCAACTAAAGTGGGAGAGACAGACACCCGCTAGCCACCTTATGCAACTAGTGCATGTCGGTCGGTGGAACCAGTCTCACGTAAGCGTACGTGTAAGGTCGGTCCGGGCCGCTTCATCCCACAATACCGCTGAAGCAAGAAAAGACTAGTAGCGGCAAGCAAGTTGACAAGATCTACGCCCACAACAAAGTTGTTTTCTACTCGTGCAATAGAGAACTACGCATAGACCTAGCTCATGATGCCACTGATGGGGAACGTTGCAGAAAATTAAAATTTTTCCTACGGTTTCACCAAGATCCATCTATGAGTTCATCTAAGCAACGAGTCATGGGAGAGTGATTGCATCTACATACCACTTGTAGATCGCGTGCGGAAGCGTTCAATGGAACGGGATGATGGAGTCGTACTCGCCGTGATTCAGATCACCGATGACCTAGTGCTGAACGGACAGCACCTCCGCGTTCAACACACGTACGGAGCGGATGACGTCTCCTCCTTCTTGATCCAGCAAGGAGGAAGGAGAGGTTGATGATGATCCAGCAGCACGACGGCGTCTTTGGTGGATGCAGCAGAACTCCCAGGGGCTTCGGCTAAGCAACTACGGGAGGAGGAGGAGGTGTTGCAGGAGGAGGGAGGCGCTGTGGCTTATGGGTGCGGCCACCCTCCCTCCCTCCCTTTATATAGGTGCAAGAGAGGCGGGAGGCGCAGCCATGCCCCTTCCTCCAAGGAAGGGTGCGGTTAAGAGGGGAGGAGTCCATCCTCCCCAAGGCACCCTGAGGTGCCTTCCCTTTAGGACTCTCCCCTTTTCTTATATCTTGGCGCATGGGCCTCTTGGGGCTGGTGCCCTTGGCCCATATGGGCCAAGGCGCACTTCTACAGCCCATGTGGCCCCCGGGCAGGTGGACCCCGGTGGACCCCGGACCCCTTTCGCACTCCCAAGATAATACCGATAACGCGAAACTTTTCCGGCGACCAAAATAAGACTTCCTATATATAAATCTTTACCTCCGGACCATTCCGGAACTCCTCGTGATGTCCGGGATCTCATCCGGGACTCCGAACAACATTCGGTTTGCTGCATACTCATATTCATACAACCCTAAGCGCCACCGAACCTTATGTGTAGACCCTACGGGTTCGGAGACATGCAGACATGACCGAGACGGCTCTCGGAAATAACCAACAGCGGGATATGGATACCCATGTTGGCTCCCACATGCTCCTCGATGATATCATCGGATGAACCACGATGTCGAGGATTCAATCAACCCCGTATACTATTCCCTTTGTCAATCGGTATTTTACTTGCCCGAGATTCGATCGTCGGTATCCCAATACCTCGCTCAATCTCATTACCGCAAGTCACTTTACTGCATCGTAATGCATGATCCCGTGACCAGACACTTGGTCACTTTGAGCTCATTATGATGATGCATTACCGAGTGGGCCCAGAGATACCTCTCCGTCATACGGAGTGACAAATCCCAGTCTCGATCCGTGTCAACCCAACAGATACTTTCGGAGATACCTGTAGTGCACCTTTATAGTCACCCAGTTACATTGTGACGTTTGGTACACCCAAAGCACTCTTACGGTATCCGGGAGTTACACGATCTCATGGTCAAAGGAAAAGATACTTGACATTGGAAAAGCTCTAGCAAAACGAACTACACGATCTTGTGCTATGCTTAGGATTGGGTCTTGTCCATCACATCATTCTCCTAATGATGTGATCCCGTTATCAACGACATCCAATGTCCATAGTCGAAACCATGACTATCGGTTGATCAACGAGCTAGTCAACTAGAGGCTCACTAGGGACATATTGTGGTCTATGTATTCACACGTGTATTACGATTTCCGGATAATACAATTATAGCATGAATAAAAGACAATTATCATGAACAAGGAAATATAATAATAATACTTTTATTATTGCCTCTAGGGCATATTTCCAACAGTTGCTTGTCCGGATCCATCCCGGCGCTATCTGCAATGTTAATGTCAGATTTATGCACACGCCGCACTTTACGAAACTACTTCTACTTTGAAGGGCATATATTACCAGAGGGAGTCTTCATCGCTTCCCCGATCGCGGCCAGTGCGGCCTCAAGTTGGTTCTTGCACTCTTCAAGCTCCTGGGACAAACGGGTATTCTTTTCGGTAAGAATCTGCATTCCAAATGATCCTTAAATCAGTTATCCTAACTATTTTAAGTCTCGGGGGCTACTGGCATATATAACTGTCAAAATTCCTTACCCGTATGTCTTTCACATACTGCTCCGTGGCTCTGGATAGGCCATCTTGAGCGGCACGGAGGTGCGCTTCTCCCGAACTAAAGGCGTCCAACGCCTCTTGGGAGAAACATGTGTCACGTAGAATAGTCCGGCGGCGCCTATGATTCATGGCGCTCTCCACCTCCGACTTGGTGGCGGACAGTCTGTCGGCATCCTCCGTTGGAGGAGCATCCGACGCACACCTCGTGTTTGTACCCCCTTCCGGACTCGGCTTTTGAGCCTGGTTGGCGGAGGTCCGATTGGCAACTTCTCCGGACTCAGCCCGGCGAGCGCTCTTTTTCCTGAAAAAACCACGAGCGTCAGTGTGCCTCCCAGGAACATCTCCTTAAAACACGATGGCACATCATACCGTTGCGGCGACGTCTCGAGTCGTACCGCACTTCTTTTCCGCTTTCCGGGCCGAAGCTGCCTTGTTGGACGGCCGCGGCAGGCTCGGCTTCCCTGCTCAAGGCACCCCTGCGAAACACCATCAAATACATGGTGATTAGAAGTAAAGCACGGGTGAGTCATGGTATCCGGACTTCGTCACGGTTACAGGAGGCCGGAAATAATCCGGGGTAGTCGGCCGTAATGGCAACCAAAGCATTGTCGATGCTAAGTTGGTGGAACACCCCGTCGATCAGCTCCACCTTTATATCCGGGTCCTCTTCCGAGGCCGGATCGAGGGACCGTTCCGGATCATCGGGTTGTGGGGGCGGGTTGTGTATCTTCTCCATGGCCCGGCGCAGTTCCTGCCTAGACGTCGAGAAGCGCGATATTCACAAGAAAGCCGGACACTATTCAACACAGGATTTGGAGGGGAACCCGCCTTTCAATGCCGAAGACAATCAACCCGCCGGACTTATCATTATTGAAGCCTGGTTCGGGGGCTACTGAGGGAGTCCTGGACTAGGAGGTGTCCGGATAGCCGAACTATCATCTTTGGCCGGACTCCTGGACTATGAAGATACAAGATTGAAGACTTCGTCCCGTGTCCGGATAGGACTTTCCTTGGCGTGGAAGGCAAGCTTGGCGATACGGATATGTAGATTTCCTACCATTGTAACCGACTCTGTGTAACCATAACCCTATTCGGTGTCTATATAAACCGAAGGATTTTAGTCCGTAGGACGAACAACAATCATGCCATAGGCTAGCTTCTAGGGTTTAGCATCTCTGATCTCGTGGTAGATCTACTCTTGTACTACCCATATCATCAATATTAATCAAGCAGGAGTAGGGTATTACCTCCATCGAGAGGGCCCAAACCTGGGTAAAAACATCGTGTCCCTTGTCTCCTGTTACCATCCGCCTAGACGCACAGTTCGGGATCCCCTACCCGAGATCCGCCGGTTTTGACACCGACAACACCCGTTATCCACCAAGGGCTATCCCCGGAAAGTGAAGAGACCGTGGCGGTGATGTGGTGCGCGCCATAGATCGGGTTGGACACCACGATATCCGAGCCACGCCATGCAAGAAGGATGCCACCGCACGTGCCCACCGCGGGCAGGTAGAAGAAGGCATCGAAGGCCGGGCCTAGGGTCTCTGAGACGAGAGGGGGCGTGAAGAGCTCAAGCTTCGTTTCTTGTAGACAGACGACAGCCGGGGGGTCCAAGGAGATGACACTGCGGACGGCCGCGCGCTTGGCACCAGAGTTGAGGCCACGGACATTCCAGAAAATGATCTTAGGGTTGCACTCCATAACACACAATTTGGAACCCAGGGAGAGGCTAGCGCGAGGGATAGCTAAGCTGCCGCAATGCCCGGCGAGGACGAGGCAGGGATGGGCAGCGCACCATCCGCGGAGACATCCGACCCGTAAAAGTCGGCGAAGGCCTGCAGAACATCCGGGGCGAGAGGCCGCTCGAACAGCTTGGCGTACTTGTCCAGTACGACGGGGTCAACGGCCTCGTCATCTTGTAGGAGGCCCAGACGCCGTAAGAGAACCCTTTTGGCCTTCGTCTCCGAATCAAGGCCACGATCGGCCTTGGCGATTCAGTCGCTCCTGCGCGGGGTGAAGTTGGGTAGCACTTCACGTCTACGACGCCGAGCCGGGGGCAGCAGTACCGGGTTCAAGCCGCATTGCACAGAGAGCACAAAAGCGTCTAGAGCGTCTTGCGGAGCCGCTGCACCAGCCGGGGCCGCAGTGGGGACGTGGTCAGGGTCCTGCATGGGCTGCATGGGAACCAAGGCCAGCGATTCGCACACCAGACGGAGAGAGGGGCTCGCCTCGGAGACGGAGCCAGCGGAGCAGCATGCCTGTGGCCCCGCCCGCTGAGCAGGAATAGGAGTTGTGGTAGGCTGCAGAGATTCTGTCAGAGTAGGGATGGCGGGATCCGTGACGATCACATCAGAGAGGCGGCCCATAGCCGTCGGGCGGCAGGCCAGAGGCGCGAGGTCGGGCAGCGAGGCAGCGCCCGACAGAGCAGCATCAGCAGAGCCGACAGGCACGGGTTGACCAAGGGAAATCAGCCCGTTATCCACCTCGGCTTGGGGAGTCGGCCTCTCATTGGCCGCGAGCTGGTCAGCGTCAACCAGCGTGGCAACCGAGCGGGTGGGCCTTGGCGAGGGAGGCTGGTCCATGCACTCAGCCGGGCCCGCGTGCTGGGAAACCTCCAAAACCGAGCAGTCGCAGGCTCCAAAAGTGGCAGGTCGCCTGTTGCAGGTAGGGGGGAAGGTCACGCGACTGAGCGCGGTGGGGCCAGCCATCCCCAGGAGAGCGGAGGGGTGGGGCCCAAGAATCCCGCCCCAGATGCGGGACGCCGGCGGGGAGGTGCGGCGTCGCCCGCGACGAGCGCCCGCCCTGGAGCCGCGCCGCGCATGGGGAGCACCGCCAAGCCCGGAACCCGGCGGGAAGTCGTGGCGGCGCGTGTAAGGAGGCGGGACGGGCGGAGACGGTGGAGGTGCCTGCCCATCCTCGCCGAAGCCCGGCTGCGGAGCGGGGGCAGCGGGGAGGCGGTAGTCTTCAGTGCTTGAAACGTGAATGGAGATCGGGAAGTGCAGCAAGGGGCGCCCCAAGTGGAAGACCATGTTTGGGTCAGCGTCTTCCAAACCCGAACGGTGAGCAGTGTAGTCTTCACAATTATTATCTGCGTTTCCTGACACATTCTCGTAAGCAGTGTTTGCACTGTCCAAACAACAAGAACGAGAAGCGGTCGGCTTCTTTGCATTGCTACTATGTTCCTAGGACTATGAGTGTCATGCGAGCATAAATGTGCTTTTAATGCGCCTTCGTTTGTTTTTTGCTAACTTCTCGCCAGAAATGTCTATGCGGTGGAAAAGAAGGGTGATGGCTGGCGGATGAGGCCAAGAAGAGGTAAAAAAAGCAAAGTGATTATGGCATTGGCTTGCGTCTTGATGACTGCGCATGACAACCACTTATTCAAAATCTACCTCTATGCGTATACCGATGCCTCGTTGTTGGCAAGTGCATCAAGTCCATTACCTATGCCGTCGGCGACCATGATTCGGGCATCCACTTCTACCTCGATAGGTTACGAAGGAGGACAACAAAGAGTGGTTGTTAGTTTTCCTCAAGCTCAAGATCAGGAACATCATGGTGAGGGTATATGTATAGTTGATTCTAGTCAACCAGGGCATACAACCACCGGTGGTGCCATTCAGGGCCACAAGTCATATTTGCGCGACTCCCGAGACAACGAACTCGTGGCATGGGGTTGTGCCAACTTCAAGAAAATGAGCGGGCTTGAAGGGTCACTGTATTCTGGAGTACTCTATTGCAAGTCTCGTCGTGGTGAAACTAAACCCAGCATCGGCGGCCATGGGAGAGAAACGGGGAAGGAGGACGGTGGCAATGTGATCCGCTAGGTGGGAAAAAGAGGCGAGGGGGCCTGAAATGATGGGTGGCAGCGAGGGGATTCTAGAGGATTGGTATGGCGGTATGGCGAGGGAGGGGCGATAGATGGCTCGAGCCGAGGATTTGACAATTTGGGAGGGCTTTTTTCGATTTGAACATGGTCGGGTTTTAACGTCCATATATAGAGGGTAGTCATATATTAGCATAAATCTCATATTAGAAAAGATTTGTTGTGTCATGAACATTTTGTAAAAATTGCATGATTTTTCTAAAATTGCATGATTTCAAAATAAATGTCATGAACATTTTTAAAATAATTGAGTTTGTTAAAATGTCATGCACCTTTTAAACAATGTCATGAACATTTACCTAAATATATGGAAAAAAATGTCATGAACATTTATTAGCAAAGTGCTTTACTCAAATTAAAATTTCATACACATTTTAATAAATGCATGAAACTTTTTTAAAAATCATGAATGACTTTTCAAGTACATTAACTCTTTTTACAACTAGGTGAACATTTTCTAAGTATGTAGAATGTCATGCACAGCGAGTTCCTGTGACATAACGGGTCAGGGCCAATGAGATCGATGCGGGTCAGGGCCATGCGGGTGCTGATGAAAGCTATCTTTTCCATCTTGGGGCTGTCGGCGAGCACCCGGTGAAAGTCTATCTCATATAAATCGATGGCGCTCAGTGATGAAGTCGTTCGATCTAGTCTATCCTATATTGTGAGCGGCCGACAACTTGAGTGGTCAAGTACATGTCAATTAGTCTGACAGGGAAAGCGGGATGGCGGAATTGATTGGCTGACCTTGATCTGCACTCCATGAGTGAGTTTCTATATGCATACACCTTTGGGCGATGGTTGTCAGAGCTAGGGTTTTGTTCTAACCTTTGGGCACCAAAGTATATAATATGTGGATATCAGCCTTTTTCAGTTTTTACTGAATTATGTGCGAGGATATATTTTTTTAGGTGGAAAGAGAGAACTTTTAGCATTTTTTATGCGGGGGCAACTAATCAGGGATGCCTCCACTGGGGGCACTTTCATGGGCTGTAACCGCACGTGCGCTCGTCAAGTGTTGTGATGAGTTCAGCCATCTTCACGTGTCACACCCCGCAAGGGAGCCCTTTTTTGTTTTTGCTTGGTTTTTCTATGTTTTCTTTTTTTCCAGGTTTTTTTGTGTGGAGCACACGATGTGCTCTCCTCGTGAGCACAATTGTACTTCATGTGGAAGCACGAGAGTGCTTCACGCGAAAGCATATTTTGTGCTTCAGCCAGCGAAAACACAAGTTAGTGGTGGAAGCACGAGTTAGTGTTATGAAAAGCACGAGTTAGTACTAGATGAAAGCATGAGATAATTTGTGTTAGAAGTACATGTGTGCTTCATGTTGAAATGTCAGGCATGCTTCACCCCCACGGGAGCCTAAGTTAGTTTACTTGGAAGCATGAGTTAGTACGGTATTAAAGCACGAATTAGTTTACTTTGGAAGCAGATGTGTGCTCCAAGTGGGAGCTTAATGTGTGTTTCACCGAGCGAATGCACAAGTTAGTTCACTTTGAAAGCACGGGTTAATACGGTTTTAAAGCACAAGTTAGCTCACTTTGGAAGTGCATGTGTGTTTCACACAGGAGTGCAAGCTTTACTTCAACCAGTAGAAACACACGTTAGTATGTTTGGGAGCACGAGTTAGTTCTGAAGGCCTCGACGTGAGGAATGCAACGGTGAAAACGATTTGCATTTTGAATGTAGGGTTGATGAGATTTTTTATTTATAAAATGGATCAAGAAAGAAAAACACAAACAACCAGCCTCCCATCCTTGTGCAGGGTGAGAAAAGCACTTAAAACTATCAATGGCCACATGCGCTACACCATTTGTCGCCATCAGAGAAAATGAAAGTTACATTTGCATGGGGTACTACATAATTAGTTATTTCAGTTTAGGCCCTTGTTACCACTGTCCTAATGACAAGTCTATCGAAAGGAGAAATTCATATTTGTCGCTCTGTAAGCCAAGTTATTGGCACACCACAAAGAGCTGGCAAACGGGGGACTCAGCTGGGCTGGCTCATTTAGCGTTCTACATCCTAGTTTTGGGAGCAAGGTTCCTCTTTGGTTTTTCACAAGTTTTAGGAACCTTCTAGATGGTTTTCGTTTTTTTTTCTTTCTTTACAATTTTTCTTACTCCCATTTTTTAAACATGTTCACAATTTCAAATGAAGAACATAAATTTGAAAAAATGATCAAATTTAAAAAAATACACATTTCTGAAAACGTTCACTTAAAAAATCACAACTATGAAAAGAGTGTTGCATTTTCAAAAAAGGTTGAAATTTTCAAAAGTCTTTCACATTAAAAAAAATCAGTTTTTCGAAAAAAGGTTTATGTTCTATTTTTTCAAAATTTCGAAAAAATGTTCATATTTACAATAAATGTTGGCAAATTTTAAAAACTATTTTTTCCAAAAAAAGTGTTGATGTTCTAAATTGTTTTCAAAATTTCAAAAACAATGTTCACATTTACAATAAATTTTCGCAAATTTGAATACTATTTCAATTTTAAAAACTACTCATTTTTCTGCAAAATGATTGTTTATTAAGAAAACTGTTCATTTATTGCCAAAAAAATATCATATTTAAAAGAATCACATCAAAAAATCCCAATTGTATTTTTCAAAAAATTAAATGATAGAGAATACTAGAAAACCCAACAAGCTACAGTCTCACTCGAGGAACCACTAGGTCGGCCCTATAGGGGCTCCCACCAAAAGGAAGATAACCTTATTGCAATATGTCCCATGTCGTCCAGAAGCGGCCTCGAGACGCGAAAGCGGCCCAATAGCCAAGGCAGGGAATAGTTTTCCTTCTAATTGTTGCTCGTGGTTCCTATTCATCTATTTTTCCCTTTCAAATTTTGACTTTTTAAAAGATAAATAAACAAATTTTGTTTCGTAAATACAGGACTATGATTTTAGATGCATGAACATTTTTTCAATGCCATGAATATTTTTTAATATAGCTAACTATTTTTTTAAAATTCATGATTTTTTTGTTCAATAATGTGTTATGTCATGAACATTCTATAAATATTTCATAACTCTTAAACGAAAATGTCATGGACATTGTGCTAGAAATGTATGAACATTTTTTTAAAACTTCACGCACAATTTAAAAATGTCATGACCATTTTATAAAAATTGTGCAATTTGTTTTTACATTGTATAATTTTTTATAAAACGCGATTTACATTTTTTAAACGGATCAACATTTCCTTTAAATGTCATGGCATTTTTTTTAAATGTCATGGCATTTTTTTAAATGTCATGTGCATTTATGTAAAGTTCCATTTTGGAAATGTGTGAACCTTTTAAAAAAAATCTTATCAACTCTTTTTGAAATACGTATATATATGGGCCTTCTTCACCTTTTCCCCTTTTTTGTTGAATTCTTAACACTTTGTCATAGGCCCTTTTCACCTCCTTCCCAATAACAAGTCTTGCAACTAAGTGGACATTCACTAATCACTAGAGACCACCATTGTCTGCTGATTGCCAAGAATCAACTGTGTCACCGCATATAAATATTGTTAAGCTGGGTTCGTGCCTATCTGGTCAGCAGCAGATGACGTCAGTGGTCAAGGAGCGGGTAATTAGGCCAGCGGGAAAAGCAAAATGGGGAATGGTTGGGGTGGCTGCATGAGATTACACAACAATCTGGACTCAAGCAGTGAGTTCGTATTCTCGGCCCATGTAAGATGTATGGTTAATTCCAACCTTTGGGCCAGTTGGTCAGGGCAGGAGACTACACAATATATATGGGACTTTTTCACTTATTTTTGTAGGCAGTAATCTGCGCCGGTGCACCGTCCGAAAGTTTCGGCCGGTCGCACCGCAGCCGCCCGATTTACCTCTGTATTAACCGTCAGATCTAATCCTCACCAAGTCAACGCAGCTCATCTCTTTCCTCCCGCTGGTGTACACATCTAGCCGCCATGGATGAGCGAGGCACCCAGACTCGAAGCACCACCGGGCTTGGCCGCCCCCGGCGCCGGTCACCACCCTCGCCACCGGTTGCCGCCCTCGCCGCCGGTTGCCGCCCTCGCCGTCGGTGGCCACCTGTGTTTCATGCTGGCTCGACGCATGCAGCAGCGTGTGCGCCGGTTGCAGCTCCCCCGATGATGGTCACAACTCCGCTGCGACGGTCGGAGCTCCGGCGGCGAAGATCACCGGATGCGCGCCCTCGAAGAGGAGCTCACGTCTGGACCGAGGCAAGGCTTGAACCGTCTCACACACCCTCTGTGTTGCAAACGTTGTTAAAAGAGCTTCAACCCTTGGATGGAAAAGCTTCAAGCCCTAGATGGAAAAGCTTCAACTGGCACTGCGATTCACGAGGAGATACAACCGCCGACGCAAAATGCTTCAACCTTAGATGAAAAAAGTTTCAACCAGATGATAGGGAGAGCTTTAACCAAGGGCTGCTCAAAACAAAAAAAGTTTCAATCGTTTACACAAAAAGCTTCAACCGTGGACGGAAAAAGCTTCAACCGTGTATGAAAAAGTTTCAATCGTTAAGAAAGAAAGCTCCAACCTGACACTGCAACCAGAGAAAAGTTATGTATTGTAGCAAAATGTGACACCTGTCGTAGCAAAATGCTATGCCGGTTGTAGCAAAATCTATGCCGGTTGAAGCATGTATCAAAACTGCAGCGTTTTGTGATCCTCTTCCACCTCCAGCCATCGCTGGTTGAAACTTTTTTTTTGTGGAGGCGGTGACGCAGGGAGATGCTGCGGCCATGGTGGCCGCGAGCTGGAACCGGCTGGCGGGTGAGATGCAGTCTTATGACAGAAGCATGAGGCGGCCGAGGGATGAGCGTGGTCTGCACGGGTGGCCGGCGAGCAGGAGCGATGGAACGGCAGCGACGACGGCGGCCGTCGGCGTGAGGAGTTTGCACTGGTTCGTGAGCAGCGACGAGGAGAGAGGAAACGTGGTTGTGGAGTCGCGGCTGAAGGTAGAAGAAAAGATAAGGGATAAGGATAAGGATAGAAGAGGGAAAATTGTGTGCGGCCCACCGCGTACACAAGTTTTGCTTTCGGGGGTGTTTTCATGAACGCTGGGCCAGCGTGGCGTGCGATCCGGCCGAACGGTTCGGCCGGCGCACCGGCCTCAAACGATTCCCTTTGTCTTATGATCTTTTTCACCTCCCTTCGATGACAAGTCTTGCAAATCAATGGACATTCACTAGCTACTTACTACTAGAGATTTTATTAATGTCTAGTAATTCCCAAGAGTCGACTCCCACAATACATATGGATATTGTTTGATTTTCTTTTCAAAAAGGAGAGTAGCACCTCCAACCTCTGCATAGATTGATGTACACGGTCCCATATTATTGATTATTCTACAAAATAGACAAGCAAATATGCTGAACGAATCGGCTTACATAAAATTAAAAATAACAATCTGAGGGCATCGGCCTTGCGGCAGAATCTCTACAATCCTACCCCGGATCTCTATGGCATGTGACCGAACAACAAAATACACTACTAAAATAGACAAAGGCTACAATAGAAGGAATCGTCGCAATATAATGCGCCAAGCCAACACCTTCAAAGCACGTGTGTCGACAATGCTTAACCTAGTCATAGAAGCGAGTTCATGGGTTTTCATGTGGAGTAAACGCGGACTTTTGTGTATAAAATGTCACCGACAACAATCACTCAACTGGTTGGCGACTCCTTACTAGTTGGTTCTTGGGGTTGAGAGAGCCCAAGGTTGACCGACGCTACACGAAAAAACATTGCAAGCATAAGAGGGGCATCATCGTCCTGCTTCTGGTCTCTGCCACAGCTCCATATTCCCCCATCAATGGGAAGGGTGGATGAAAGTGCTATTCTGTGCTCGAGCACAGATGCCCTCGATATCCCTCCCCGCCGTTTCCCTAGGGATCACCAACTGTCAATGTATAGGCCCATGTATATCGCGCATACTTGTATTAATAAAACGGGATGATGGCCCATGCCTGATCGCAAGGCACTGGAACGCCGTCAACCTCCACTGCACCGGCTCAGGAAAATATAGACGACGTGGGCCAGTAGCTCCCAAATTCTGGACCAACGCCACCATGTGGCCCATTTATTGCGGCTGGCCATTGGAGGCAGCTACCTAATCTTCTCCGGCACGGTTAGTCTTCATCCCATCTTCCCCCACTGTCTCCAATCGATCCCAAGAGCAAGAGCTTCGCAGATCGATGTCTACTTCCGCTTCCTCACACAACGACTAAGAGTTATTGCCACTCATCCGATCCATGATTTGGTTGTTCTGAAATCTCGTTACAGATTGCCCGGTTACTAGTTTTCTCATCGTTTTTGTTCTTGCAGGCCGGTCTTTGTGGATTCATGAGATCAAAATAGGCCTACCCTGGGGCTCCGAATCGCCACTACGACCCCAGCAGTTTCCAGATCCAGCACCTGCCCAGCAAGCAGCATTTGTTCACCAGATGATTCGGGTCAACAACAGTACCCACCAACCCAAATCAGTACCACTTTCAGAAATGTAACCTTCTATTGAGAACTTGTTCACCAAATACGTGAAGCTTCACCATAGTTCAATTGAAAACTCGAAAAATTATTGCCATGCAAACTAGTATTTCACTGGATTGTGTGGAACACAAATATCTGAACTAGAACCAGAGCCGCACATGTAACTGATAGAAACCAACACAATGCGAAGAATTTGAGATGCTGGGGATTTCAATAAAACCCAAGTTCAGAAGAACAACTTCTGGGATACACCAGAAGCAGAGTTGTTTCGACCGCAATCTTAGGTGCCAACTACCAGGCCAGGCCATATCTCTATCAAATGAGAGCATAATCCTTAAGGTTCATGGTAAAATAAAAGGATAAACACATGGTACAAAAGGTTAAAAGTAAGACATTTTGACAATTTTCTTTTCTCTAAAAATCCATGTCATTTTCTTCTAGGACTGCATCATCAGTGGCAAGCAGGGAGAAATGGCAGACAATGCCAATCTCGACTAGCTCCTGGATAGTAGAGTCAAGGGCATCAGGTTTTGCCTTGGGCATGATCAGCTTGACCTCCTGCGCGCTCAGCCTCTGCTAATAGTAATCTGCAGATTCAGAACCCGAATTTTCTAGCTCAAGGAGCATATAAAATGCCCCAATACCCTCGCATGGTTGAAAAAGAATCAAGGTTTTTAAGATGAATAGGCAAGGCAACAATGTAAAATAGCTTTTGTTAAGTGTATGGAAACATGTTCTTCTAATAATGAAAAGCAATGGCAAGAAACCAGTAACTCACACAACCCAACCCAGTATAGCTCCCATGTATTCCTTGATTTCAAGAATTTCAAATTCATGAACTAACTCACGAATTACATACATTATCCAAATGAAGTGTCATCGTGTCGTTAGTAAATTACATCCGTTATCAACTTCACAAACTACCAGAAAGATGTGCCGTTTCCATTTCTTTCAGGATAATATTGAAGATAGTTTCTAGAAGGAAAAAATGAAATTGTAACATGGCATGAATATGAAGCTTGAATTCAGTTCAGAACTTGCAATGTGTGAAACGATCAGCAGCCTACTGGCTTCTCTTCCTGGCCTAAATTGTACAGACAGAAAGTATTTGTGATAGGCCCTGGCTAATTAACCCCATAGAAGTTAACAATCAAATGGACCAGACCATGCATGCTCAATAAAGCGGTCAAGAAAAGTTAATGGAACACTGACATTGTGCTCATCCAATTATGAACTATCAGGGAAAAAAGAACTATCTGTCTAACAAAAATTTAGATATTCAGATTTATGCTTCTCCCTCCAGTGTTTCATAACACAGTTCAGTATGACATAAAAGACACTTGACCCAAAGAATATTTCTGGAAAAACAAATGACTTGAGCAGGCAGACGGGATCCAAGAACCTTATAATTCGCCTGAACCGAGAAACCTAGAGGCTCAGAAATTCGGGTAAGCGAGAGGAAGAAATAGGACCTTACCAACGAGAAATCCAACATCGTAGGTGTGGACGCCGTCGTCACCTCTTAGACGCAATAGTAGGACGCCTCTGGGGCACGCAGCTCCCGTCGTGCTCGCGCCAGAGAAGGCCACCGCGCATGTGGATCTGCTGCAGGCCCGCCATCGCTCACGCCTCTCCTACCTCGCTTACTGGACAAGGTAATAACCGAAGGATGTTACAAGCCAGATCGGGTTTCGAACACCAGTCGGATTTAGCAGAACAAGCCCTCACCAGGCAGAGCATCCTACTAGGGGCTGTAGGAGATATGCCCTAGAGGCAATAAAAATGATATTATTTATCTCCGAGTTCACAATTATGTTTATGTTCCATGCTATAACTGCAATGATTCTCGAGTCTGCAATATCCACGAGGCTCGGAGGAAGACTCATATGCACGTGTGGAATATTAAACGGTAAGAAGTATTCCTAGTCCGGCCTCTAAGACTAGCTCAAGTGTTGCATGATGGTTCTGTTTTCCTGATCATGGGCATGTCTATGCCAGCAACTTTGAGGGCACAATGTTAAGAGAACATTTGTGTTGAATCAACCCGGATTGATGTTATGCTATGAGATTCATTCGTCACAAGCTAATGGTACATAACACAGAGATGGTTAACGTTTGCATGATTCCTTAGACCATGAGAGTATCGAGTTTCTTCATGCTTGCTTCATGAACTTTGGGGTTTGTTAAACGTCATCCGTAAATGGGTGGCTATTACGGCGGCTTACGGGTTCATGGAAAAGTATGTCAAGTAACTTGATAGCTCAAGATTGGGATTTTCTCCTCCGACTATGGAGAGATATTCTCGAGCCCTCTCGGCGTTACGGTATACATCATCGTCTAGCCAGACACAATGTGATTTGATCACAGGGATGCCAGAACACGGAAACGAGAAAAGAGAACAAAACCAGTAACGAGGTGCTACGTCTTGAGCTTAAGTTGGTTTTCCTCGAAGAGGAGAGGATGATGCAGCAGAGTAGCGTAAGTATTTCCCTCAGTTTTTGAGAACCAATGTATCAATCCAGTAGGAGGCCACGCGCAAGTCCCTCGTACCTACACAAGGCAAATAACTCCTCGCAACCAACGCGAATAGGGGTTGTCAATCCCTTCACGGTCACTTACCAGAGTGAGATCTGATAGAAATGATAGATAATATTTTTAGTATTTTTGGTATAAAGATGCAAAGTAAAATAAAAGGCAAAGTAAAAAAGCAAAGAAATAATAAAGCGTAGGAAGATTAATATGATGGGAATAGACCCGGGGGCCATAGATTTCACTAGTGGCTTCTCTCAAGAGCATAAGTATTTTATGGTGGGTGAACGAATTATTGTTGAGCAATTGACAGAATTGAGCATAGTTATGAGAGTATCTAGGTATGATCATGTATATAGGCATTACGTCCGAGACAAGTAGACCGACTCCTGCCTACATCTACTACTATTACTCCACTCATCGACCGCTATCCAGCATGCATCTAGAGTATTAAGTTGATGAAAACAGAGTAACGCCTTAAGCAAGATGACATGATGTAGAGGGATAAATTCATGCGATATGATAAAAACCCCATCTTGTTATCCTCGATGGCAACAATACAATACGTGCCTTGCTTCCCCTACTTTCACTTGGAAAGGACACCGCAAGATTGAACCCAAAGCTAAGCACTTCCCCCATTGCAAGAACTACCAATCTAGTTGGCCAAACCAAACGGATAATTTGAAGAGACTTACAAGATAACCAATCATACATAAAAGAATTCAGAGAAGATTCAAATATTGTTCATAGATAAAGTTGATCATAAACCCACAATTCATCGGTCTCAACAAACACACCGCAAAAACAAGACTACATCAAATAGATCTCCACGAGAGAGGGGGAGAACATTGTATTGAGATCCAAAAAGAGAGAAGAAGCCATCTAGCTACTAACTATGGACCCGAAGGTCTGAAGTAAACTACTCACACTTCATCGGAGAGGCTATGATGATGATGTAGAAGCCCTCCGTGGTGGAATCCCCTTCCGGCGGAGCTCTAGAACAGGCCCCAAGATGGGATCTCGTGGATACAGGACGTTGCGGCGGTGGAATTAGGTTTTTGGCTCCGTATCTGATCTGTTGGGGGTACGTAGGTATATATAGGAGGAAGGAGTACGTCGGTGGAGCTTCGGGGGGCCCACGAGGCAGGGGGGCGTGCCCTAGGGGGGCGCCCTCCACCCTCGTGGCCGCCTCCCTCCTTTCTTGACCGAGGGTCCAAGTCTCCTGGATCTTATCTGATGAGAAAATCACGTTCCCGAAGATTTCATTCCGTCTGGACTTCGTTTGATATTCCGTTTCTTCAAAACACCGAAATAGGCAAAAAACAGCAAATCTGGGCTGGGCCTCTGGTTAATAGGTTAGTCCCAAAAGTAATATAAAAGTGGAAAATAAAGCCCAATATGGTCCAAAACAGTAGATAATATAGCATGGAGCAATCAAAAATTATAGATACGTTGGAGACGTATCGGGCATCTAAGCTTAATTCCTGCTCGCCCCTCGAGTAGGTAAATGAGAAAAAGAGAATTTTTGATGCGGAGTGCTACTTGGCATAATTTCAATGTAACTCTTCTTAATTGTGGTATGAATATTCAGATCCGAAAGATTCAAGACAAAAGTTCATATTGACATAAAAATAATAATACTTCAAGCATACTAACTAAGCAATTTTGTCTTCTCAAAATAACATGGTCAAAGAAAGTTCATCCCTACAAAATCATATAGTTTAGTCATGCTCCATTTTCACACACAAGAATGCTCTCATCATGCACAACCCCGATGACAAGCCAAGCAATTGTTTCATACTTTAGTAATCTCAAACCTATAAACTTTCACGCAATATATGAGCACGAGCCATGGACATAGCACAATGGGTGGCATAGAATATGATGATGGGGGTTATGTGCAGAAGACAAAAAAGGAGAAGGTCTTACATCAACGAGGCTAATCAACGGGCTATGGAGATGCCCATCAATTGATGTTAATGCAAGGAGTAGGGGTTGCCATGCAACGGATGCACTAGAGCTATAAATGTATGAAAGGTCAACAAAAGAAACTAAGTGGGTGTGCATCCAACTTGCTTGCTCACGAAGACCTAGGGCATTTGAGGAAGCCCATCGTTGGAATATACAAGCCAAGTTCTATAATGAAAAATTCCCACTAGTATATGAAAGTGACAACATATAAAACTCTCTATATGAAAAACATGGTGCTACTTTGAAGCACAATATATGAGACTCGCTATATGAAGAACATGGTGCTACTTTGAAGCATAAGTGTGGAAAAAGAAATAGTAACATTGCCCCTTTTTATTTCTCTTTTTTTTGGGCCTTCCTTTTTTTGGGACAATGCTCTATTAAATGATGATCATCACACTTCTATTTATTTACAACTCAATGATTGCAACTCGATACTAGAAGAAAGTATGACTCTATATGAATGCCTCCGTGATGTGCGGGATATGCAATGAATCAAGAGTGACATGTATGAAAGAATTATGAACGGTGGCTTTGCCACAAATACTATGTCAACTACATGACCATGCTAAGCAATATGACAATGATGAATGTGTCATGATAAACGGAATGGTGGAAAGTTGCATGGCAATATATCTCGGAATGGCTATGGAAATGCCATAATAGGTAGGTATGGTGGCTGTTTTGAATAAGATATAAGGAGGTTTATGTGTGAAAGAGCGTATAATATCACGGGGTTTGGATGCACCGGCGAAGTCTGCACCAACTCTCAATGTGAGAAAGGGCAATGCACGGTACCGAAGAGGCTAGCAATGATGGAAGGGTGAGAGTGCGTATAATCCATGGACTCAACATTAGTCATAAAGAACTCACATACTTATTGCAAAAAAATACAAGCCATCAAAAACCAAAGTACTAGGCGCATGCTCCTATGGGGATAGATTGGTACGAAAAGACCATCGCTCGTCCCTGACCGCCCCTCATAAGGAGGACAATCAAATAACACCTCATGTTTGAAATTTGTTACATAATGTTTACCATACGTGCATGCTACGGGACTTGCAAACTTCAACACAAGCATTTCTCAAATTCACAACTACTCAACTAGCACGACTTTGATATTATCACCTCCATATCTCAAAACAATTATCAAGCATCAAACTTTTCTTAGTATTCAACACACTCATAAGAAAGTTTTTTACTATCTTTGTATACCTAGCATATTATTATTAAGCAAATTACCATGTTATTTAAGACTCTCAAAATAATCTAAGTGAAGCATGAAAGATCAATAGTTTATTTAAAACAAATCCACCACCGTGCTCTAAAAGATATAAGTGAAGCACTAGAGCAAAACTATATAGCTCAAAAGATATAAGTGAAGCACATAGAGTATTCTAACAAATTCCAATTCATGTATGGCTCTCTCAAAAGGTGTGTACAGCAAGGATGATTGTGGTAAACTAAAAAGCAAAGACGCAAATAATACAAGACGCTCCAAGCAAAACACATATCATGTAGTGAATAAAAATATAGCTCCAAGTAAAGTTACCAATGGAAGTGGACGAAAGAGGGGATGCCTTCCGGGGCATCCCCAAGCTTTGACTTTTTGGTGTCCTTGGATTATCTTGGGGGTGCCAAGGGCATCCCCGCTTAGGCTCTTGCCACTCCTTGTTCCATAATCCATCAAAAGATTTCACCCAAAACTTGAAAACTTCACAACACAAAACTCAACAGAAATCTCGTGAGCTCCGTTAGCGAAAGAAAACAAAAGACCACTTCAAGGTACTGTAATTAACTCATTATTTATTTATATTGGTGTTAAACCTACTGTATTCAAACTTCTCTATGGATTATAAACTATTTTACTAGCCATAGATTCATCAAAATAAGCAAACAACACACGAAAAACAGAATCTGTCGAAAATAGAACAGTCTGTAGTAATCTGTAACTAACGCAAACTTCTGGAACTCAAAACATTCATACAAAATAGGAAGACCTAGGAAAAAATTTTATTGATCAGCAGCAATTGGAATCACTACTTTATCACGTTCTGGTGATTTTTAACAATTTTTTTCGTGAACCGAAAGTTTCTGGAAATTACAGCAAGATCAAATAACTATTATCCAAGAAGATCCTATAGGTTTAACTTGGCACAAACACAAATTAAAACATAAAACCACATCTAAACAGAAGGTAGATGGATTATTTATTCCTAAACAGAAACAAAAACAAAAACTAAAAATAAAATTGGGTTGCCTCCCAACAAGCGCTATTGTTTAACGCCCCTAGCTAGGCATAAAAGCAAGGATAGATCTAGGTATTGCCATCTTTGGTACTCGGAGAGAAAAGAGAAAGTTTCCTTTCTATGGCATTCATCCTTCTATTTTGGTAAAGCACATTTCCATTAATGGAGGAAGTGAGATTAAGCACGTTACGGAAATTTGCATCTAAACTAGATTTCATCTCTTTGATAATTTCGTTTTGATAGAAGCATAAGAGAGTGGTAGACTCAACCTTATCATTCGTGGGGTGCCCAAATATAGTTTTCATTTTTTTCATAGGTATCTATAGCATCCCCTTCAAGAAAACCTTCATCAAAAATAGAGTCTAGAACTTGTTTGAAAGAAGCGGGTAATCCAACATAGAAACTTTTTAAGTAAACCTCAATTTGATATTGTGGTACATAGCTAGCCCGAATCCTTAATAACCTGTCCCAAGCATCTTTTAAAGACTCATCAAGTAAATAATGAAAAATTCGAGAGTCATCTTCATGAAAATTATTTAAGCTCTCATTGGTAACCTCGGTGGGTCTTTCCGTAGCATCATTATTTATGAGCTTAGAGAGGATAGAGGGGTTATCCAAGGTACTAGAACCCTGGAAAGGACCCTTAGTTCTTTTTGATTCGGCCATGGCAAAGGGAAGGCAAACGGAAAAGAGAGGGCGAATAAAACGGCAAGGGTGAAGTGGGGGAGAGGAAAACAAGAGGCAAATGGCAAATAATGTAATGCAAGAGATAAGGGATTGTGATGGGTACTTGGTATGTTGACTTTTGTGTAGACTCCCCGGCAACGGTGCCAGAAATCCTTCTTGCTACGTCTTGAGCTTGCATTGGTTTCCCCGAAGAGGAGAGGATGATGCAGCAGAGTAGCGTAAGTATTTCCCTCAGTTTTTGAGAACCAAGGTATCAATCCAGTAGGAGGCCACGCGTTAGTCCCTCGTACCTACACAAAGCAAATAACTCCTCGCAACCAACGCGAATAGGGGTTGTCAATCCCTTCACGGTCACTTACGAGAGTGAGATCTGATAGAGATGATAGATAATATTTTTGGTATTTTTGGTATAAAGATGCAAAGTAAAATAAAAGGCAAAGTAAAAAAAGCAAAGCAATAATAAAGCGTAGGAAGATTAATATGATGGAGATAGACCCCGGGGCCATAGATTTCACTAGTGGCTTCTCTCAAGAGCATAAGTATTTTATGGTGGGTGAACGAATTACTGTTGAGCAATTGACAGAATTGAGCATAGTTATGAGAGTATCTAGGTATGATCATGTATATAGGCATCACGTCCGAGACAAGTAAACCGACTCCTGCCTACATCTACTACTATTACTCCACTCATCAACCGCTATCCAGCATGCATCTAGAGTATTAAGTTAATGAAAACAGAGTAACGCCTTAAGCAAGATGACATGATGTAGAGGGATAAATTCATGCGATATGATAAAAACCCCATCTTGTTATCCTCGATGGCAACAATACAATATGTGCCTTGCTGCCCCTACTGTCACTGGGAAAGGACACCGCAAGATTAAACCCAAAGCTAAGCACTTTTCCCATTGCAAGAACTACCAATCTAGTTGGCCAAACCAAACGGATAATTCGAAGAGACTTGCAAAGATAACCAATTATACATAAAAGTATTCAGAGAAGATTCAAATATTGTTCATAGATAAACTTGATCATAAACCCACAATTCATCGGTCTCAACAAACACACCGCAAAAACAAGATTACATCAAATAGATCTCCACGAGAGAGGGGCAGAACATTGTATTGAGATCCAAAAAGAGAGAAGAAGCCATCTAGCTACTAACTATGGACTCGAAGGTCTGAAGTAAACTACTCACACTTCATTGGAGAGGCTATGATTATGATGTAGAAGCCCTCCGTGGTGGATTCCCCTTCCGGCGGAGCTCCGAAACAGGCCCCAAGATGGGATCTCGTGGATATAGGAAGTTGCGGCGGTGGAATTCAGTTTTTGGCTCCGTATCTGATCTGTTGGGGGTACGTAGGTATATATAGGAGGAAGGAGTACGTCGGTGGAGCTTCGGGGGGACCCACGAGGCAGGGGGCGCACCCTCGGGGGGGCGCCCTGCACCCTCCACTACTAGGAAAAGGGCTATAGATGGGATGGACACTAATGGCGCACCTGTCATGTGGTGGCGCACCTGTCATGTGGTGGCGCACCTGTCATGTGGTGGCGCATCATGTTTTGGTGCGCCATTAGTGTGGAAGACACTAATGGCGCACCAGGAACATGGTGCGCCACTAGTAACAATTTTTTTAATTTTTCCAAACATACTAATGGCGCATCATATCTCGGTGCGTCATTACTAGTGCTAACTAGTAATGGCGCACTGGCCACACAGTGCGTCACTATTGTTGTTTATTTTTTATTCTTCTTTTTGCAAAACTACTAATGGCGCACTGCGCGATCGTGCGCCATTAGAATATATACTTTTTTTATTTTTTTGCAAAACTTCTAATGGCGCACTGAAGTCGGTGCGCCACTAGTAACTGTGGTCGACCTCGCTCCACCGGCCGCCGACCCCACGCACCTCCCCACTCCACCGCCCGACGACCCACCGCACCCTCCCCGCTCCAGCAGCCGCCGCCCATCGCCCGAACCCTCCCCACTCCACCGCCGCCGACAACCACCCGCCCCCGCACCCTCCCCGGCCCGCTCCACCGTCACAAATGAATGCAACTAAAATTGCAAAAAAAAACAAATTTGATTATATTTTCAAATAACAAATTTGATGATATTTTCAAATAATAAATTTGATGATATTTTTTATATTCATAAATATTTTCAAATAACAAATTTGATGATATTTTTTATAAAATTATTACTGTTTTTATAAAAAATATTACTATTATGATTTAAACAAGTTTGAACATATTTAAACACAAATAAATATCAAACAACATTTTAAATGCATAAGCCGACCCCCTGCACCCTCCCCCACTCCACCACCACCGACGACCCACCGCACCCTCCCTCGCTCCACCGGCCACCGCTGCCGACCCCAGGCCCGCACCCTCCCCCACTCCACCGCCGCCGCCGACCACCCGCACCCTCTCCCCCGCACCCTCCCCGGCCCGCTCCACCGTCACAAATGAATGCAACTAAAATTGCAAAAAAAAAACAAATTTGATGATATTTTCAAATAATAAATTTGATGATATTTTTTCATATTCATAAATATTTTCAAATAACAAATTTGATGATATTTTTAAAAAAATTATTACTGTTTTTATAAAAAAATATTACTGTTATGATTTAAACATGTTTGAACATATTTAAACACAAATAAATATCAAACAACATTTTAAATGCATAAATACAAAAAATGGGGAGCCTGGGAATCAAACCCAGGACCTCCTGGTGTGTGCGCTGCGTGTTGACCAGTCGGGCTAGTGGGCGTGTTCTGATGGAGATGGGGGTTAGGTGGAATATAACCTGACCAGTCGGGCTAGTAAATGAAACAAAATTCTAATGGCGCACCGGGGCATGGTGCGCCATTAGAATCGTCTTACTTATGGCGCACTAGGGGGAGGTGCGCCATTAGAACCCTCCCCCGCTTCACCTGTTCCCCTCGCACTCTGGCCTCCCTCCCTCCCTCTCCAGATCCACTCGACCCCAACCGTATGCCACCGCCCCCATGCTCAGCCCCCACCCTCCGCCAAGGCCAAGACGCTGGGCGACGCGCTGGCCGCTTGTGGTCTTGCGCTTCCCAGACGCCGCCGCCCCGACCCCCGCGGGACTCCACCCCCGCCGCCCCCGCACCCCCCGAACGGGATTGGCCAAGTGCGCGCTGCCCGCTCCTCTCCTCTCGTCCTCCCTCCAACGAGTGAGGGCCTCCTCCGGCCCCTGCAGCAGCCGGCGAGCGCGGCCCCGACGCGCCCACCCCGCCTGCCCCTGCCGTCCTCCACCACCGGCCCCTGCTCTCCTTTGACCACGGCAAGCGAGGACCTGGACGAGCTCGGACCCCGACCCCGACCCCTTCGCCGACCCCTCCGATGACCAGGTACCTCTCCTCCTTCCTCCTTCCTCCCTCTCTCCACCATTCCCCATTCCCTCCCTCCCTCCCCTCGACCGTGGCAGTGTAGGTCATCCCTAGGGTTTATTTTGCTTGCATTGCTCAAGTTTTTATACTGAAACTAAGTAAAAATATTTGTAGATGTATTCTGAAAATAGTGTATATTCTAAAAATATTTATAGATGTATTCTGAAAATAGAGTATAACTGCCAATCCCTAGGGTTTATCTTGGGTTTATAAAGTTGGTAGTTCTGTCATAAGAATTTGTTGAGGATCACCATGAGAAATAATTCAAACTGAATGTATTGGCAGTGTGTCAACTGAATTTTTGCACTGCATTTTTGTAACTAGGGTTTATCTTGGGTAGACCAGGAGATGTCTAGGGACAATATTTTGGCCATATGGTTAGCAATGTGAAGGGAATATGAGAGATTAATTCAAACTGAATGTATGTTTGTAACTGAATTTTTTTGACAGTGTGTTAACTGATTTTTTTTACAGTGTGTTAACTGAATTTTTTTGACAGTGTGTTAACTGAATTTTTTCGACAGTGTGTTAACTGGCCACTTATCTTCATTTCAAAGCCCAAGTTGCAGCCCTTTAGATTGACAGCTGGATGAAGGTATCTTCTACTACATTTGGAGTATGGTTCTGGCTCACACTGTATTTGTAATTCTACTATAAATTTGCACTATAAATCTATTGAAATTATATTGTTAATACATTGCAATTACATGTCTACTGTATTTACCTCCTCTTCTATACCTTGTACTAGAAGTCAGCAAAAGAATATCAGTTCTACTTTGCCCCCTAGTAGATGTGGTAGAGTAAGAAACTCCCCTTATAGTGATGCTTTTCTCTAGAAAAAATGATCCTGGATTTTTTATGGTATTCTTTGTGATATTAAGATGGAAACCTGGGATACTATTTCTGTTAGGTGATGGTGTTATATTAAGATGCATATATTGTAATGTTACGCAAATTGTATCATCTTGCCACTTAAGTCAGCCTTCCCTTTAAGCAGAAAATCCAGTTAGGAGCTACTGTTTGGATCTTTTGTCAAAAACTTGAGCTTCTGTCAAAATATTAAGTTATGGCATCTAGAATTTTGTCAGTTTTGTTTTGTAACTAGAAGACCAAAGTGTTAGGAATTCTGTCCAAACTGTAGTTTTCAGTATTCTGTCCAAACTGAAAACTGTTAAAAAGCATGATGTTTCTTGGATTTCTGTAATGATGATGATGATGGAACACATGGTCTTGGATTTCTATAATGATGATGGAACATTATAAAGCATAGTACTCCAGTGTGTATGAAGGATACAAAAAATTTAGCAACTTCTCTGATTTTATAAAGTTGTTCTTATATGGGTGAAACTTCACTTGTTTTTAGGCTAGTGCAGGGTGTTGCTTTATTGTGATGCCTCTGAATTACTTGTGATCACATTGAGAAAGACTTGCAAAGATAATGATCATCTTTTACAGAAAACAATTTCTGTAAACACGTCAGTAACTTTGCTAGTTTGCTGGGTTTTGTCTCCGACCATTGTGTCGTGATGAATTTGCAGGTACCCCGAGAGGCCCTTGAGTTTGCCGGAATGTCGATTAACTTCCGTTCCCGCAAATTCGGGTACTCCATATGTCCTATTTTCAGCAAAGGTCATGCTGAAATTTTCCGTGAATTTTAGCATGACTTTGCTAAAAATCGGACATATGGGGTACTTGCTACTAATGCATGGGCCGGGTATCTTAGTACTTAGTTCAAGAGGATCAACTGCCCTTTATTCTTGCTGCATTAAACCATAGGTGGCAATAGAGCCAAGTGATTAGTGCCAAGTGATTAGGCCCAACCTAGGGTGCCTCGGCATCGATAAACCCTAAATGATGAAAACTTAACTTAGCATTTAGCTTTTAGGATGCCTCGGCGTCGACAAACCCTAAATGATAAAAGCTTAGCTTTAGGATGCCTCGGTGTCGACAAACCCTAAATGACGAGACCATGATCTTGTTCCTTGACAACAACCAACTTTTGACCAAACTTTTTCCTATTTAGAGCGAAACATGGCCCACAACGATGAGGCGGCGGCGGTTGGTGGCAAGCAATGGAGCTGTCCCGGAGTTGGAGGAAGAACCTCACCGCTATGAGGACGCCGCGGAAGACATCGATCCTGACTACACAACCCCTAGTGGCGTCGGGGATGACACCACTGATGGTGCCGCCGAGGATGCCACCACTGATGGTGCCGCCGAGGATGCCACCACTGATGATGGCGGCGCACGCACAGATGGCAGCCAACCGAAGAAGCAACGGAAGGACCGGCGCCCGAACGCGCTCCGCACCGTCAAGGAGGAATTTACTCAAGTGGACTCCGACGGGATCCAACGGAGCCCAAACATATAGTCAAGGGGTACTCGATTCAGCTCGGGTGCATTCTCCAGAGCACCATCTCGATCAACACCGAGAACCTTAGGCATAAGGACCGAGGGAATTTGCGCAACCTCCTCTTCATGAAGCTGCACGAACGATACAAGTTCCCGCTGATTTTGAAAACACACGCCTCTCGGGGAATAAAGTGAACAGTGCCGCCCTCACGAGGATGAGCACGGCCTGTCTACTTGGAGAAGCGGTGAAGAGAATGATTGAGAAAGGTGATAGTTATGAGAAGATCAAGGCGAAAATCCTTCGATCAGCGAAGAGGACTACAAGGAGTTCAAGATCAAGTGCGAGAAGCGATGCAACCTCGAATCAAGTCGATGGGGAAAGAAATGTGGGAGTTGAACTTAGGGGAACACAAACTCGGTCCCGGCGGTTACAGAGTGGCGGGGCCTATATGGGACAAGGAGGACGCGGAGCGTGCCGAAAAAGGCCTACCGCCCGCTCGAGAAATACAGCAAAGTGACAAGCGCATCAGGAACTATGTCGGGGCCCGGTACAAGGAGGACCCGATAACAAAGGAGCTTACCACAGATCCAAGACCAGGGGCTTGAGCTTGTTACGGCGAAGGAGACTGAAAGCGATGGCTGGGTCGTCTCAGAGCACCCCTGCTTGGGACAGCACTCTAAATAGGGCGTTGAACGTAATGAAAAACAAGGATAAGCTCAGTAAGCCGTCGTCAGCTGGTCGTATGGCCGGCAAAGGCTTGTCCACAAAATAGTCGTCATACTATACCGCTGGTGGAAGAAAGGAGAAAAAGACCAGCTTGGAAAGCCAATCGCGCGAGGTTCAAGAACTCAAGGCACAAGTGGTGCGGATTCCGGAGATTGTCCAAGAGCAAGTGCACGAACAACTGGGATCGACGCTCACCGGCATTATGCCTACCTTGATTCATGGGCTGACGGCGTGGATTGCGGGTGGCCAACAGGGGCCGCCCCCGATTCCCAGCTTCACGGCCAAGAATCAAGACAACGCTGCAGCGCGGCGCCATTGGTGTCTCCGCGGCGGCGGTATTGGTGTCTCCGACGCCGCACGGGCCGGCATTGGAGCTTAATGCACCGGGTGTACGCCGGATGGCACCTCGCCAAAGAAGCGGCCCCTCCGTCGATTACCGCCCGCCGTTGGCGGTGCCTCGACATTAGCCGAGCTCGACGCCATCATCAGGTAACTAATTAAGCCTCTCGGCCGAGGACTTCATCTCCTTTTGCCTTTGACTGGGCATCCCTGACGCCCTACATGTTTTCGCAGGGCGCTGCCGACATTCCGTGCACTCTCCTGCACTTCGTGAACGACGAGATGGTCGATGTCGCCAATGGAAATATCATTCAACCGGGCAACCCCGTGTTCCACGGTAAACCAATGCCACCCACCGTGTCTAGGGTTCAACTGGTTCGGGTGCTGCCAGGCTGCGACGAGTTGTTACCTCCGATTTGACCGCCAGGGCAGCGAAAGATGATCCGATGACCCTCGGCGCTTGCCTAAGTCGGCCCTCGCTTTGGCCGAAGAGCCAGATTCGTTTGGGGCGGGGACACCACCCCAAAGATAACACCGCCCGATCGTGCGGCGCCAAGCCATGGCAAGACCGCCGAACGCTACCGGACATGCCGGACATCCCTATGGCACATGATCCGAACATGCATATGGCATGGATCTGGACGACGACGACAACGACGACGGCCGTACATTTAGCAATGTCGATAAGTACTTTGCCGAACATGGGTACGATGACGAATTCCGCGGGCCTCTTTCTCAAGAACCCAACCAAGACGACCGCGGTCTAGCTGGTACGGCGAAGAAACCCGATTGCAACAAAGGCGTCGTCGGCGTTTAGTTCTCGAGGAGACGCCTCCGACTGCCGACTTCACCGAGCCTCAGATAGCCGAGGTGCCAAATATTATCATCCCCAACACACTCAAGAAGGCGGTCTGTGAGCAGAACTCGGTCCCGTTACAACCGAAGATCAAGAAGGGATGGAAAATAAAGAGTAACAAGGGTGCGAGCCAGCCGGCACCGAGTACGATCCGTGCTCAGGACGGGCCACCTTAACCTAAGGACATCTCGAGGAGGGTGCATTCGGCGGGTAGGGCGATGCTACCGACAAATATGCTCAATGCTGCAACCGGTGCTATGCGGAGTCTGCATGACAGTGTTCTTTCTTTGAAGAAGCAGCGTCTTAGAGAGAATGATGTGGCATACCCGGTTTTCGTGGCCAAGGTGCTAGAGGGCAAGGGCTTTGTGGATGGCGCCATCGGGGGTACGATCGTCCTGCGGTTTGATGACATCTTTGCTATGTTTAACCTTCATCGTGATAGTCGACCCCTTCTACATGCGTGCCAAGATCTTGGGCAGCGCTGGGGACCGGCAAGTCGCGAGTTCTTACCTCGAAGGCGTCATTCTGGCAAACCTAGATAAGGATAACTTTCTCGTGCCTTACTTTCCCGAGTAAGTCATCCCCTCACCGCCCCGTAACATATGATTTCTTAGATTTCGATCGTTCTTTTTTTTCTAACATTCCGTGTTCTGTGCAGTGACACACATTGCACACTCATCCTCTTAAGCCCGAAATATTCCATGGCCACATATTTCAACCCGGACCGTGACTCCAAGATAGACTACACAAATATCAAGAAAGTTCTTGATGATGTTCTCCCCGGCTACGCCAAATCTGGAGGCACCTTCGCCAAGCCAGCTTTCAGTAGGCGATGCGTAGCGCCGCGTGTTTGCCCACAATACAAAGTTCTCCTGCGTCAAGCAGCCGCCTGGCGGTTAGAAGGATGCCTACTACGCCCTCCATCACATGCGGGCGATCTTACGGGACCATCATCACCTTCTGCTACCAGATAATCTCAAAGATTGGGCCGCGAGCTTGTCGGAAATCCAGGACGCGGACATCAGACAAGAATTCTTTCGCATCCAGTCAGAGTTTGCGGAAATTATCCATCAAGATGTCCTTCGTACCTCGGGGCAGTTCTACCTCAGACATCAACCGTCCAACAGTGAGATAGACACAACGCTATGAATGCAGGCTGATAACGCCCGCGATTTCATGACCATCACGACAGACGGCGGCTTCATCCACGCTCCGGTCCCATGAGTCGAGTCGACAGTAGTGATGCTATGTGTAGTTCTGAAACATTGATTGGCTCATGTTGTAATTAAACTTTAATGAACTTGTATGTCTCTTTGGGTTGGACAGTCGTTCAACTTAGATGTAATCGATGCTATTAATGTCTTGATTTTCTCTTCCGATCCTTTTGTTGCATACTTATATATTGCTTATGTATTGTCTGTTGTTTGGCTTGTGCATAGGGATGCCGTCGTATGTCGTGTACAAGGGTAAGGTTCTCGGAGTCTATGACGACTTGGAGGAGTGTCGGAGACAGGTTCACCGTTTCAGCGGTAACAGTTACAAAGGGTACACCACTAGGGCGGAGGCGGAATCTAGATACGCCCGCTATCTAGCGGGAGAGAGGAGGGAGCGTTGGAGGAACTGGATGAAGACCGGTTTCATCGCGATGATGCTCATCATGATAACCGCAACTCTCTTCTATGTGATGGTAGTTTAGATGATCGATATCGACTTGTAATGTGAAGACAAACTCGCTACTCGCTGTCTCGAGACTTGTAATGTTCTATCTTTGTTCGGTCTTTTGAATTCGGAGACTAATCTTCTATTGTATTCGATGAATCTGCTGTTGTTGTGTGATGTTGTCTAAATTTTGTCCATTAATATATTTTGTAACCTGTGAAAATATCAGAAAAGAAAAAATCCCTAATATTCATACTAGTGGCGCACCACACAAGACACTAATGGCGCACTGTGATAATCACACTAATGGCGCATCACCCACTGGTGCGCCATTAGTATGCCAAAGCACATTGGTACATATGGCCCCCTCGGAGACATTCTAATGGCGCACTGTGGGCTATACTAATGGCGCACTACCTGGTGCGCCATTAGAACACCAGATACTAATGGCGCACCAGTGGTGCGCCATTAGAATTTAATTCTAATGGCGTGATGCTAGTGGCACACCAGTGGTGTGCCATTACTAGGCAAAACTGGTGCGCCACTAGCATGCCTTTTCCTAGTAGTGCTCGTGGCCGCCTCCCTCCTTTCTTGACCGAGGGTCCAAGTCTCCTGGATCTTATCTGATGAGAAAATCATGTTCCTGAAGATTTCATTCCGTTTGGACTCCATTTGATATTTTGTTTCTTTGAAACACTGAAATAGGTAAAAAACAACAAATCTGGGCTGGGCCTCCGGTTAATAGGTTAGTCCCAAAAGTAATATAAAAGTGGAAAATAAAGCCCAATATGGTCCAAAACAGTAGATAATATAGCATGGAGCAATAAAAAATTATAGATACGTTGGAGACGTATCACAAGGTAACTAGCATAGTGGACAAGTTGTTGATCCACGGGGATGCAAGTAAATCTCACCTTGGGTCTTTGTAACATATCGCGAAGCAACAGGAATAGCACACGGCAACTGGAGGTTCACTCGAATATTCATTCGTGTAGGTATAGGGGTCAATATGGGTGTCCACGGCTCCGATGTTGATCATTGATCGGAAAGTGTTCCAGTCATGTATATGCTTCACCGAACCTATAGGTTCACACGCTTAAGGGTCATCTATCTGCTGAATACTAGACAGGGAGTGTGAGAGAAATTTGCCAAAAAAGTTTCGGAGACAATGAAAGAGTTCCGGAGAGAGAATAGCGAAATAGTTTCGTAACACCGAAAAGTTGTTTCGGGATATACCATTAAGTCAAATTGGTTTGAGACACGCCTGATAATTCTTGGAGGGTGCCAGAATTATTCTGGAAACTTCTGGGAATTTTTGGGGATAAAAACCGAAAATGTCTCGGAGCTGCCGGTACCGCTTTGGTTGTTTTTCGCAGATGAAATTCACTAATCTGAAATTGTTTCAGAACGAATTCAAAATCATTTTAGTGGGTACTGGAATTATTCTAAGACCCACAGTAATATTTTTCGATTTAATGGACGCGAAAAATTGTCTTCATGAATAGTGAAAACGCATTCTTGTTTGCTTTTCACAGACGAAAATCACTAAACCAAAATTGTTTCGGAACGCGTTGAAAATTATTTTAGTGGGTACTGGAAATGTTCTGAGCCCACATAAATATTTTCAGTTCGAACGGACGCTGAAAAATGTCGTCATGAATAGTGAAAGTGCTTTTTGCTTGGCTTCTTGGAGAAGCCACCTTGAGGGCCTTTTGGTATTTTCCCCTTGGCTTCTTGGAGAAGCCACCCATGGGCTTGGCCTATAAATAGGTGTAGGACCTTGAAGTATGTCTAGAGGGGGGGTGATTAGACTACTTGACCAATTAAAAACTTAGCCTTTTCCCAGTTTTAGAGTTTGGCAGATTTTAGCTATCTTAGGACAAGTCAAGCAATCATCACATAATTCAAGCAAGCATGCAAAGAGTGTATGAGCAGCGGAAATTAAAGCATGCAACTTGCAAGAAAGTAAAGGGAAGGGTTTGGAGGATTCAAACGCAATTGGAGACACAGATGTTTTTGGCGTGGTTCCGATAGGTGGTGCTATCGTACCTCCATGTTGATGGAGACTTCAACCCACGAAGGGTAACGGTTGCGCGAGTCCACGGAGGGCTCCACCCATGAAGGGTCCATGAAGTAGCAACCTTGTCTATCCCACCATGGCCTTCACCCACGAAGGACTTGCCTCACTAGCGGTAGATCTTCACGAAGTAGGCGATCTCCTTGCCCTTACAAACTCCTTGGTTCAACTCCACAATCTCGTCGGAGGCTCCCAAGTGACACCTAGCCAATCTAGGATACACCAATCTCCAAGAAGTAACAAATGGTGCGTTGATGATGAACTCCTTGCTCTTGTGCTTCAAATGATAGTCTCCCCAACACTCAACTCTCTCTCATAGGATTTGGATCTGGTGGAAAGAAGATTTTAGTGGAAAGCAACTTGGGGAAGGCTAGAGATAAAGATTCATATGGTAGGAATGGAATATCTTGGTCTCAACACATGAGTAGGTGGTTCTCTCTCAGAAATGGTAAGTTGGAAGTGTAGGTTTGTTCTGATGGCTCTCTTTACGAATGAAGAGGAGGTGGAGGGGTATATATAGCCTCCACACAAAATCTAACCGTTACACACAATTTACCAATCTCGGTGGGACCGAATCAACAAACTCGGTCAGACCGATTTTAGTAAACCTAGTGATCGTTAGGGTTTTCGGTGGGACTGGCTTGCATCTCGGTAGGACCGATATGGTTAGGGTTAGGGCATAAAATAATCTCGGTGAGACCGAGTACACAAACTCGGTGAGACCGATTTTTGGTAATTAGCTAACCCGAGAGTTGGTCAGGTAAACTCGGTGGGACCGATTCGCTCTTTCGGTGAGACCGAAACGTTACGAAGAGGAAACAGAGAGTTTACATTGCAATCTCGATGGGACCGATCCGCTCTTTCGGTGAGACCGAAAAGTTACGAAAAGGAAACAGAGAGATTACAATCCCATCTCGGTGAGACTGAGATCCCTATCGGTAGAACCGATTTGCCTAGGGTTTGTGGCAATGGCTATGACATTTGGAATCGGTGGCGCGGATAGGAAGAATCGGTGAGACCGATTTTGGCTTTAGGTTTAGGTCATATGTGGATGTGAGAAAGTAGCTGAGGGTTTTGGAGCATATCACTAAGCACATGAAGCAAGAGGCTCATTAAGCAACACCTCATCCCTCCTTGATAGTATTGGCTTTTCCTATAGACTCAATGTGATCTTGAATCACAAAAATATAAAATGAAGAGTCTTGAGCTTTTGAGCTTGAGCCAATCCTTTGTCATTAGCATTTTGAGGGATCCACTTTCATCATCCATGCCATGCCATTCATTGAGCTTTCCTGACATGTTCGTCTTGGAATAGCATTAGCTCAATGAGCTATATGTTGTTATGAATTACCAAGACCACCTAGGGATAGTTGCACTTTCGATCTCCCCCTTTTTGGTAATTGATGACAACATATAGATCAAAGCTTCGACAAATGATAATAAGATTGAAAAACATCGTCCGTTTGAGAAGTATGTGATAAGCAAGAGCTCCCCCTAAATTTGTGCATAGTTTACAATTTGCTTTGGACTGTAAATGCACAAGGAATTAGGCTCAAGGGTTACTCTTCCATGTCACATACATCTTGGTGAAGCGCTCAAAATGATACGGATTGAATACATGCACTCATCACCAAGCACAGTGAATGATCACATAGGATAGATAAGATAATATCATCAAACATGCATAAGTGTAGCTTATGATCAAACACATGATCATCAATGTCTCACAAACATAGTATCTCAAGCAATCAAAACCACACAAGTTTAAAAAACCACCAAATCAAGAGAGAACAAAAGCAACACACTCTCTCTCTCTCTCTCGAAGCCTATGATCTATACATTTTTCTCCCCCTTTGGCAACAAGTTATCAAAAAGTTCATAGAAAATGCATAGTGCTAGATCGACTCTCAGGCTTGATCTTCAGGTGGTGGTGTCCGGATAGCGCCAAGGACGAAGGCTTGATTGAAGTAGATGGAGCTGGAGCTGGTGTAGGTCTTTGGAGCTGGTGGCCTTGAGGCTGTAGCTGGTGCGGATGAAGTGGCTCTGGTGTCGAATCGCACAGCAGATGACCTCTGGGCTCTAGGCACTCTGGCAAATGCATCAGTTGTTGTTTTGCCCTTCCTCTCCTGCATGTCATCCTGTAGTTGCTCCACAGCAGATTGAACCTCAGTTACTTTCACATCTAAGTCATAGAACTTTTGTTCCATGATTCTTTCCAAGATCTCCTGATTTTGAGTGAGGGTGGCCAATCCCTTCTCAATCCTCAGTGTTGATGCTATTAAGTATCCAAGCTGCTCCTGCTTGTTCTTCAAGAAATACTCAGATGCCTCCTCTTGAGTTGGCATCCTGGCAGCCTTCTCCTTCCTTGCCTTCTCCTTCTTCTCTTGTGCTTGAACCGACGATGGATCATTCTCATTCATGACAACCTCATTGTCCTCAAAGTCTGGATAAATTGGAAAATGTTCTTTATCCAATAGATATTTTCCTGTGCCCATCTTTGAGTTAATCAACTCCTGGATCCGAGGGGCATAGCCACAACTTCTTTTCTGGACTGCTGCAGTCCTCTTAATGGTTTCAACCATAAGGCTCATGACTTTGAATTTCTGTGGCACATCAAACAAGTGCAACATGTTGATTGCATGCCCTCTAATCATATTATGGTCACCAGACTTAGGCAATAGAGTGTGCCTTAAGATCCAGTTGATAGTTGGCAGCCCTGACAAAAGGAAGTGGACTGATCCAGACTTATGTGTCTCAAGGGCATCATCTGGAATCTCCTTGTACATGTGTGCCATGGAATTGTGATCCATTTTCTTCTTGGCATATACATCCAGGTCATCTTCATTCTCCTTTGGGGCATTTATCAGCTTTGCCCACTCCTCAACAGTTGACTGGTACCTTGTACCTTCAGACATCCACACTATCCTGCCATCTGGATAAAAGTGTGTTGTGGAGTAGAACTGCATGATAAGTTCATCGTTCCAGTTGGTGAGCTTTTGTCCAACGAAGTCTGCAACTCCAACAGCAACAAAACTGTCTTGCGCTCCAGGATAGTGCTCTACATTTTCTTTCATGTAGGTCCAGTCGACCCACCTCATATCACACACTATGGGCTTCTTATCCAAAGAATAGTCTCATAAAAGTCCTGTTGTTCCTTGGTGTGGAACCTGTAGTCCACAAAGCAGTTCTTCTCCTTGTGGCATATGGATCATCATCCTCCATAGCCTCAACCCATTGTCTCTTCGATCTTCATGTCCTCGGCCACAGGATGGGGATCTTTGTGGTCTGGTATCTTGGGCTTGAGCTTCCTCAGAACTTGTCCTTCTTCATCTTCTTCATCAGCAACCTCAGGAACTGGGGCCTTGTTCTTCTCAGCAGCTGGAATACTCCTGGTATTCCTCTTTGGTGCAGACTTGGCCTTGGAGGCAGCTTTGTGTGCTTCCTTGGGCTTATATGTGGCAGCCCCTGATCTTATAGCATCACCCATAAGCTTTGGTGCCTTGGGTGCTGGTGCAGCAATCTCTTCTTCCTCTTCCATCATGGAAGGCTTCCCAATAACTCTGACTATGGTCTTCTTGACCCTTTCTTTCCTTCAGCAGCAGCTGGCTCTTTGGGATCAGGCTTTTCAGGAATTTGAGTTGATGCTCTGACCTTTGGCATAGGTGTCCTCTTGGCAGGAACCTTCCTATTGAGTCCAGGCTTTGTGCTATGTGCTGAGCCATACTCCTTTTGAGCACTGCCTTCTTGGAGGTTGCCTCATCCTCTTCTGCCCTATAATCCTCATCTTCAGAATCTGAGGTTTTCTTCTTCCTTTGCTTGGTGGCAGCTTTAGGCAAATTGCTTGGGGTGCTCCTACTGCCTTCATCTGAAGAGCTGGAGGGACTAGTGCCCTCACTCATGTTCACTGCTCCTCGACTGTTATGACTGTCACTGCAGTGCGACATGCTGCAAACACCGATCGCTGACTCTGTGAAGAGTTATAGATGAGGTAGAGTGGATGAGCATCACAAAATGCAGAGATTTTTGCAAAAGAATGACTCAAAAATTCAGTTTTAGTTTTCCACAGAAAGCATTTCAGATCAACCGATTTTCAAACTCGGTGATACCAAAGCTGTTTTGGAACCTAAACTGATGAACTCGGTCAGACCGAGTCACAGTTCGGTGGCACCGAGACTGCTAGGGTTTCACAAAGTCCTAAAATCGGTCTCACCGATTAGCAATTCTCGGTCAGACCGAGTCTCAGTAGTGCAATGGCATAAGCCAAATCGGTGGGACCGAGTTTTTCAACTCGGTGGGTCCGAGATGGTTTCGCGGAAACCTAACCCTATATTTTTCGAATCAAAACTAGTCTAAGGATTGCATTGACTGGATAGGAGTGTTTCAATCGTGGCAAGAATCAATAAGAACACAATGTGTGCTGAGAATTGGACGAGGAAAGCACTGTGATCGAGTCCATACCCTAGTTCGGCGGAGACTCACTACGGCGGCAACAGCGGGGTTGAATTCCGTTGACGGCGGCGGAGACTAGCGACAGGAGGCGGCTGGCGACGAGGAGACGATCCGGAGACCACGGAGGCAGAGCGAGCTATTGCGCGGGCGAAGAGGTTCGGAGAAATTTCCAAATTTTTGCCCGTGACTATATATAGCCCGACCACATCGGTGTGACCGATTGGAACAACTTCGGTGGCACCGAGATGCAAAACTATGTACTGATTATTGCAACTCGGTGTGACCGAAGAGTTCAAATCGGTTGCACCGAGATTGAAAACCTAGATCGACTTAGTGATCTCGGTAAGACCTAAATGGAGGAATCGGTCAGACCGAGAATCACAAAGAAGTTTTGGAAGTTTAAGTCTATGACAAATCGGGGACTCCGAGTGCTCCTCACACAGAGTGGTTCGAATCTGACTTGATCAAATTTTGTGATGTAGCATGAATAGAGTTTGAGACGAGAAAAGCATAGATAGCTAGAGAAGGTTCTTAGGCATTCTTGTCCATCCACTTGGCCAAAGAAAAAGAAGCCAATCAATCAAAACAACAAGTGGATGTCCTCGAATGAGTAAAGTATGCAACCAACATGCTCACACAATAAGATGGCAAATGAAGTATGTGGCAAAGCATGCACAACCAATTCTAGCATCTATCAAACAATTGGCGATGGCTAGGTCATCTATATACGAGTATATTGACTTAGGAGTCAAATTATAGACATTTGATCATAGGTCATACTCATCGTTTAAGCTCAAGTGGGGTTACCACTTTTACATAAAACATTTATGTGTTCACATCATTAGAGTTGCTTTGACTCAATTCTTAGAGTTAAGCCCCCCCTAGATGTGAGATCCCCCCTAAGAGGGATGAACTAACCTTGGGTTTTGTCGATGATGACTTCATGTAGGTGTTGAAGATGTGGATGCTCAATGTTGATGTAGATCTTTTGGAGCAATCCTTTGAAGTGAGTTGCACTTTCAATACCTACATGTGTTAGTCCCACAAGGAACAAACAAGTATATCCATAGACATAGAGTGATGCACACACAAACTGATGTCCATGAAATCATTAGGTTACCTTGTCTCTTGCCTTACCAACATGAGGGTTTATGACTCCTTGAACTAGTGCAAGATATGGAAGTTGATCGCACTTGTTCTTGCCATAATGATATGAGTGAAATATGTTGGCGGAGTCACCCTCAAGAACTCTCTATCTCTTCTTCTTCGGGATCCACATCATCTTGATGGGAATCCTTGGAGTTGTAGTTGTACTTGATGAGGTAGAACTTGACGTAGTCTTGGGAATCCACTTGACCGAGACCTTAGGTGCCTCTTCAAATGCATCAATCTCTTCTTGAAGCTTGTCCTTGCCTTTGTTCTTGTGGTCTTGTGGTGGAAGATCATCTTGCGCTTGTGTTCCCTTGAAGGAAGTAGGATCATACTTCTCTTGTTGAGGAACAAACTTCGTCTTGGGGTATTGATCTTCTTCCCACTCAACACCATTGGCATTGAACTTTCATTCAAAACCAACACCTTGATTCTTAGGTGCCTTCCTTGCTTGCGTACAATTTCCTCGAATTGCTTACTCGGCAAGGCTCTTGTATACACCTTTCTCTATAATTCCCTTCAATAAGCTATTTTCTTGCTCAAGTGTAACTTGGCTAAGAGAATCATTAGTGGAATCAAGAGAACTACTAGAAGCAACAATATTGGATTTGACATTATTATTGTTACTACTAGAGGAAGAATCTTTCTTGATCTTGTTTCTAGACTTGACTTGAGGCATGTAAGTAGATAAGAGTAAACGCTTGGCAATGTAAGAAGAACTTTTCTTACGGAGATCATCATTGATTGCTTTTAAGAACTCATGCTCTTGCTCAAGATTGAGCTTTTCAAAGCGTAACTTCTCATGAGCCCTTAAAATTTCTCGATGATCTTGAAGATAGTTTCATGAGCTAACTTAAGAGAGTTTAGTTCTTTAGTTAGACGCTCAATCTTCTCCTTATCATTGTCATTCGTTTTATCTTGATTAGCATGATTAATTGATGTTTCATCATAGTATTCATCACTAGAGTTGTCAACAAGTAAATCATCATCCACAAGCAAGTCATCTTCATCACTATTGAAATCAACATACTCGGGATGTGTTACCTTTGGACCTTTGGCCATGAAGCATCTTCCAATTCCTTCATTTGGTGACTCAAATATGTCGTAGGAGTTGGTTGACACAAGTGCTAGACCGGCAACACCTTCATCTTGAGTATATTCGGAGTCGGAGTGATAGCTTCTCTCGGAGTGATTGTCGGAGTCGGAGCCAGATACCCATTCATCAACATGAGCTTGATGTCTTCATTTTATGTAGCTCTTTGATGACTTGTCCTTCCTTTCCGAATCCTTGCTTCTCCATGAGGGTCTTCGTTCATAACGATCATCTCTACTCCTCCTCTCTCTTGGTGGTGATTCTTCTCTTCTACTCCTTTTTGGAGAGTCTTCTCTTCTTTTGTAGGGTTACGTACACTCATTGTAATAGTGTCCGGGTCTCCCACAATTGTAGCAATTTCGCTCTCGACTAGAAGATCTTTTGTCATTGTAAGACCTTGACTTGGAGCTTCTTCCTTTGCTTCTACTCTTATAGAATTTGTTGAAGTTCTTCACCATTAAGCTCAATTCTTCATTGAAGGTGTGTTTCTCACTTGATGATGTGGGGGCTTCACTTGAGGCTTTGTAAGCACCACTTGACTTGTTGTGAAGTTCCTCCTTATCCTTAAGTGACATCTCATGAGCAACAATTCATCCAAAGGACTTCCGTTGGCTTGAGATCTTTGTAGTTTGGCATCATTTGAATCAATATGCACACGGTATCATACTTTCCATCCAATGCTCTTAGGATCTTCTTGATGATGAATCATGGTCATCTCTTCACTCCCTAAGCCGGCAATCTCATTTGTGATAAGTGCAAGCCTAGAGTACATTTCAGCGACACCTTCACCATCCTTCATTTTGAACTTGTCAAGCTGACTTTGGAGCACATCCAACTTGGATTCCTTGACGGATTCGGTACCTTCATGCATATCAATCAAAGTATCCCAAATTTCCTTTGCATTCTCAAGACGGCTGATTTTGTTGAATTCTTCGGGGCACAATCCGTTGAAGATGATATCACAAGCTTGAGCGTTGTATTGAAGCATCTTCAATTCTTCCGCATTAGCTTCATGGTTCGGCTCTCTCCCATCAAAGAATTCACCTTGCAAGCCAATACAAATAATTGCCCAAACCGCGGGGTTATGCCCGAGAATATGCATTTTCATCTTATGCTTCCAACTAGCAAAATTAGTACCATCAAAGTAAGGACCTCTACGGTGATAATTTCCGTCGCTAGACGCCATACTCTCCTAGGTTGTGAAACCAAGGCTATGACCACCAAAAGCTATGGAAATCAAAGCAAATGGAGACCAAGCTCTGATAACACTTGTAGGACCTTGAAGTATGTCTAGAGGGGGGGTGATTAGACTACTTCACCAATTAAAAACTTAGCTTTTTCCCAGTTTTAGAGTTTGGCAGATTTTAGCTATCTTAGGACAAGTCAAGCAATCATCACACAATTCAAGCAAGCATGCAAAGAGTGTATGAGCAGCGGAAATAAAAGCATGCAATTTGCAAGAAAGTAAAGGGAAGGGTTTGGAGGATTCAAACGCAATTGGAGACACGGATGTTTTTGGCGTGGTTCCGATAGGTGGTGCTATCGTACCTCCACGTTGATGGAGACTTCAACCCACGAAGGGTAGCAGTTCTTGTGAGTCCACGGAGGGCTCAACCCACGAAGGGTCCACGAAGTAGCAACCTTGTCTATCCCACCATGGCCGTCGCCCACGAAGGACTTGCCTCACTAGCGGTAGATCTTCACGAAGTAGGCAATCTCCTTGCCCTTACAAACTCCTTTGTTCAACTCCACAATCTCGTCGGAGGCTCCCAAGTGACACCTAGCCAATCTAGGAGACACCACTCTCCAAGAAGTAACAAATGGTGCGTTGATGATGTACTCCTTGCTCTTGTGCTTCAAATGATAGTCTCCCCAACACTCAACTCTCTCTCATAGGATTTGGATCTGGTGGAAAGAAGATTTAGTGGAAAGCAACTTGGGGAAGGCTAGAGATCAAGATTCATATGGTAGGAATGGACTATCTTGGTCTCAACACATGAGTAGGTGGTTCTCTCTCAGAAATGGTAAGTTGGAAGTGTAGGTTTGTTCTAACGGCTCTCTCCACGAATGAAGAGGAGGTGGAGGGGTATATATAGCCTCCACACAAAATCTAACCGTTACACACAATTTACCAATCTCGGTGGGACCGAATCAACAAACTCGGTCAGACCGATTTTAGTAAACCTAGTGACCGTTAGGGTTTTCGGTGGGACTGACTTGCATCTCGGTAGGACCGATATGGTTAGGGTTAGGGCATAACGTAATCTCGGTGAGACTGATTACACAAACTCGGTGAGAATGATTTTTGGTAATTAGCTAACCAGAGAGTTGGTCAGGTAAACTCGGTGGGACCGATTCGCTCTTTCGGTGAGACCGAAACGTTACGAAGAGGAAACAGAGAGTTTACATTGCAATCTCGGTGGGACCGGTCCGCTCTTTTGGTGAGACCAAAAAGTTACGAAAAGGAAACAGAGAGATTACAATCCCATCTCGGTGAGACCGAGATCCCTATCGGTAGAACCGATTTGCCTAGGGTTTGTGGCAGTGGCTATGACATATGGAATCGGTGGCGCCGGATAGGAAGAATCGGTGAGACCGATTTTGGCTTTAGGTTTAGGTCATATGTGGATGTGAGAAAGTAGCTGAGGGTTTTGGAGCATATCACTAAGCACATGAAGCAAGAGGCTCATTAAGCAACACCTCATCCCTCCTTGATAGTATTGGCTTTTCCTATAGACTCAATGTGATCTTGAATCACTAAAATATAAAATGAAGAGTGTTGAGCTTTTGGGCTTGAGTCAATCCTTTGTCATTAGCATTTTGAGGAATCCACTTTCATCATCCATGCCATGCCATTCATTGAGCTTTCCTGAAATGTTCATCTTGGAATAGCATTTAATGAGCTATATGTTGTTATGAATTACCAAAATCACCTAGGGATAGTTGCACTTTCAATAGGGGTGGAGGGGGCTGCCTAAAGAGACACTCTTTCTCACATACAAGTGCCATGCATGATCTGGCTTCTCTCTTCCTCCCAGCGAAATAGTTTCGTAGAGCCAAAAGGTTGTCTGGGTTCCGGTGGGAACTAGTTCTGGACGGCGAAGCCCTGCCGGATAGATGACACCGTATGTGTGCAACCCCGTAGAGAGGTCGTAGTTTCGATCCTTTTGCCCGAGGGGCTGTTTTGAGAGTGCCTCCCGAAGGGCTGTCCAAGTGATGGTCCGAGTTCTGTGAATCTTCCCGAAGGGCTGTCTGAGTGACCGTCCGAGTTTTGAGGGTCCTCCCGAAGGGCTGTCCGCGACACAGTCCGAGGGACTGTCCGACCGCCTCCTGGAGGGCTGTCCGTGGGGCGGATGAGGGTTTACATCCTTGCGGTTGGGAGGTTGTAAATCCTAGCTGCCGGGATCTGCATCGCCGTTCATCATCGACTCTACTTCCACTGCGCTACGAGTCGGTAACGAAAAAGATCAAACCATGCATGCAGTCTCCATAGTGGTCCTGGGCTGGTGCGTAGGTCGGAAATTTTTTGTTTTCTGCTGCGTTACCCTACAGGGGCTGCAGCTCCAAACCTCAACCTGCAAGAGAGTTTCTTCACAACTCAGAAACATTGTTTGACACTTTCCATGTGCAGAAGATAGAATTATGTCTACAGGGTACACAAAAATCACAAAGGAAACGGCAACAAACCATACATTCGACATTTCTTATTTCTGGTAGGAGCAGAGATTGATATGAATGCCTTATTCGAGAATGATAACCAACAGTCCAAACACTGGTAACCTCTACAAAACAATTACAGTCAGAACTCTACTCAACCGAACATGTCGAATCATACACGTGGACATTAGTACAAAGCTCACAGCCTAATGCAGGTACTTTTGTGCCAACCAAGAAAATACATTCGACGAGAAAATTGTATAGGCTTCCTCGGATTGGAACTTACTCACCTCTTGCACCAGTCGATGGCTCGGACAACTGAGCCAAGCTCAGTCTTCTATCCCCCGCCCTGCTTCTTCGGCACAGATCAGTGCTCGAGTTGCAAAAAACTGAGGCAAGCACATTCAGTTACAAAAAACGGTCCAACAAATCCCATGGCTATATTGAATGATCCAACTGCTCCAGTATATCACCATCAACATATTCAGAGGATCTTACATCCTCATCCTTCATGCCAAAAGAACTTGCTCAGCCCATTCACAGCACACAACATTTGCTAAATTAATCGCTGCACCCAGCCTCACTTAGTTCTACCTTCCAGTACTAACACACTTATACTAGTACTAACACTAGTTATTCAACCATAACCCAAAACTCTGGTTAAGGACCCAAATTGTTCTAACTAGCTCCTCTGGTTGGACTGGTTTTAAGCAGTGTGAACCCACAAATTAGTGCACAAATCTCAAGCAGATCGACAGGCACTCAACGCTGTTACGCAGCATACCGGAAAATGGAAAACTACCCTCTTCGTGTACGATCGAACGCACCTCTTAGCCCAGCCAGGTGCATGCGGGTCTTACCAGTGGAGAGTTCAGATACCTGTGGCGAGGGCTCGCACCTATCCGCCCGACCCTTTTCTCCCTCCCAGATCTGCGCTCGCTTGCGGCTCCGCCCGCCGCCCGGGTCTTGGTCAGCAAGCTGGGCTGGAACTCTCGCGATGTACGGTGCCAGACCCATCGGGGCTACACTCTCGTCCACCTCTTCAATCAAGATCTAGGGGAATCTGGATCCGGGCACCGACGAAAACAAGGAAACAAAATCAAGTATGAACCAGCTGCATTCACTTTCCAATCAAGGAAATCATGAAGTCACCTGCTAATTGTTTGCATGAGGAACTCCAACACCGGCAATGGAGTTCACTCCTTCAAATGCAATTGTCTTCTCAAACCAGGACCTCACACCAGCGCCACCGACAAGGGGGATACAACTAAGCTAATGCCTACACCCATCCTTGCCCGAGAAGTGACTTTCCTGGTCCACGGACCAACTTCCCCGCAGGACGACCCGAGCCACGGCTCAGAAGAACACCAAACTGACGGACGGCGACCTTCTGGACCCATGCCTCGGATGAAACGCGTATGTACAACACGCCCATCCCATTTTCTGTTTCCCCGTATTCCTCGATAATGCATAGCGGCACAGATCCCCAGACCATCTACGATGGTCCAGATAACGAGCGCATGTGTGCTCGTAACCAGATACTTCGCGTCCGGGGGTGAAGCCATATTCAACACAGGGTCACCGCACATGTGACCTCCACCGCAAACCCCGCCGGTGGAATAATGTCGTGCGGGCCTAATTTTCATGATGATGTGAGAGATGGGCAGACTTGGGAACGGGCCTTCACAACGGTGGCCATCACGACATTGTGCCATGGTAGTTTGCTTGAGGTGATACCATGGGTGCCTATGTGGCGCGCCACAACCCATAAATGGTATGTATCATGATGAGAGCACTATTGCTAGCGGGCTGAATGATAAAAGGGCTATCGAGTGTTTAACTGTTTCAGGAAGGTTCCATGAGCTTCTCATACAATTATGAGGAGTAGCTGAAAAGAGGACCAGAGAACAGCCTTTGGCCCCCGTGTCGCCCTCCTCTGGCGACACGGGGGAACCCTCGCCGCCACCACTAGCAGGCCTCTCCGCCGCCCTCCCCCCGCATCGCTACCGCCGGAGGGCCGGCCGGCGAAGCCGCGCCGGGCCCCAGGAAGGCGGCGGCGGGGCGGATCTGCCTCCTCACGCCCCCGAGCTCGCCCCCACTCCTTCGCCCCGCACCACGCCCCCACCCACGCCGTGGCCGCCCCTGCTGGTCCGGCGGCGCTAGATCCGGTCCTCCCGACGGCCTTCTGCGCGGATCCGGCCAGCACCCCCCCCCCCCGGACCATCCTTAGCAGCCACGGGCTCCACCTCTCTCCCTCGCGCGCCTCCCCCTCCGCCCGCGGCCCCGGGACCCCACCCGGCGCGCCCTCCACCAGTTGTTGCACGTGCTTGCCGGCCAGCGGAGGTCCCAGAGCTCCTGGTCGTTGCCACGGACGCTCCCCTGCAGCCATCCCCACCCCTCGCGGCGGCGTGCCCCAGCCTCTGCTGGTGCCGCTTCTGGCCATGGGTGTGGTGTGGGACTCTTGATCGGTTCTTGAGGCGTTGCGATCTGCCGCCTTGATGCAGGCGGCCCTCCTCGTCTCTGGCGGCCCCTCCTCCCCCTTGGGCCACGGTAACTACTCTCATGGGGATGCGACGATGCGTCTGTGGCTGTGCCAGACACGGGGCTCCTCACGGCGGGCATTTGCTGGCGATGCTCTGGTCCCTGCAGCCTAGGCCCGCGTCTCTCCGGTGTCCTTGGTTGCCGGCGTCTCTGCCGGGCATCTCCGGCCTCAGTGACCATGTAGCTGCGTCCATTCCAGCTCACCTGGCTCGTCGATGTCTCGACGGCTAAGGCCACGGCAGTTCGGATCTGCGCCCCTCCAGTCCTAGCTTGCCGGCGTTGCTGGACGCCGTCGTCCTACCCCCATGTGGTTCGCTTCGTGGCTTAACCCACCATATACGCCTCAAAGCCTCCTCCTTTTGCCGGATCCAACGCCCGTGGGTTCTGAAGTGGTGCCACACTCCAACGGCAAGTGCAGCCCCGCCAACCCCTTCCCGAATGGTTGTTCCGGCCAACGTTGGCTTCCTCATCTACGATTCCAGACTCGGCTGCTATGGGATTGCTCAGCTTCTGGCCAGGGAGAGATCCTTGCTCGGCTTGCCTGTGCTGGCAGTGACGGCGCCCGCGTGTCGTTTCCTTCTTGGAGGCACTATCATGGCCTTCAGCTTTGCCCCTCTTCAAGCTCAGGGGAAACCCTAGGTCTGGTTCCCCCGGACCGGATAGCGATGGCGTCTCGGCGTCGTATTCCTTCTCGAAGGCGTTATCTTGCTTGCTCGCGGTGTCCCCGGTGTTGGCTCGGATGATGTTGGAATTCTTGTTGGTTCGGCGCTGCCAGTGGTGGTTCGGGCTTGACGGGTTTAGCTGTGATGTATCTTCTATTCGGGCTGAGCATCCCTTGTCTCTCTGCTCCAGACACCATGTTCACGCCTGTCTGCGTTCGTGTCATGTGTTGTATCCTCTGTACTCATTCTATTCCTTCTAACAATGAAATGATACGCAAGCTTTGCGTATTCGCGAAAAAAAAAGGAGTAGCTGAAATCATAGTACGACAGAAAGCCACATGTTTAATTGGAACTAGTAACCTCAGAACTCACGGTGGTGGTACAATGGCATCCCGTCAGCAGGAGATCCCTATAGATGGAAAACAAAATTATCAACTTAACTACAACTGCCTTTCTAAAGAACACTACAACAGCACTGGGGCATACTCTCCAAACTTCTACTTTTATTTGTTGAGATATTGCGCGGTATATACACTCGAGCAGTCGACCTATCAAAACGACTAGCTATTTATTTCTTCATATATATACGGTATCCAGGAGCAAGTTTTTTTTTCAAAAAGGGGGAGCTCCCCGGCCTCTGCATGGTATCCGGGAGCAAGTGACTAGAGGTTGGACGAGCGGTCGGCATACTCCTGAACCATCGCCCGGAAGAGGGATTCCGGTTGTTCGAGCAACCTCGATGGCGCATCGAATTCCCTTACCAGACCTGTACACAGATAGTGAGATTTCATAATGCAATTCTGGAACAAGAAAGGACATGACTGACCGAACCAGGTGAAAAACAGGACTCCAGTCCTCTGAACCAGATGTACCAAAAGTGCACATTTATCTAGGGAAAGGAGGTGGTAAATGGGTACAAAGCAGCGAGACTAGAGAGAGATACCTGCGTCCAAAACCAAGACTCTATCACAGTCCATGACTGTCGGTATCCTGTGTGCAATGCTGATAATTGTACATGATGAGAATTGTTCTCGGGTGATCTTCTGAATCGTGGCGTCGGTTTGAGAATCAACTGAAGCAGTTGCCTCGTCCATAAATAAGATTTTGTTCTGCTTCAATATCACACGACCAAGGCACAGAAGTTGTCTTTGGCCTACGCTCCAGTTCTCCCCGCTATCGGCCACTGTGAGAAAAGTAAAAGGAATGAGTATATATTATTAACTGTCTAATAAAACAGAATATATCATGAAAGGGAAAGTAAATCATCGTTTATGCTACACAGGTTGTGTCTTTCTCTATCCATATACCATATATATAGTGTTCCAAAAGAAAATAGAAATTGATAATGACCAAAAAAAATTGGTCATCATGGGTTTATTCTGTACAATCGCAAACTATTTTATGCTCTTCTGGAAACTGATAGTTGTGGATTCAGGTCGTGTCATTTGAATTCAGTTCTTAAGCTCTGTTTTCTTCCCCCAGATTCTCAGTGTTCATTTGGCAACTATCGTACTTACATTAATTGTTTCCTGTACATGGTACCTATAATGTGATGAGGATTCCGCACCATGTATGTATGTCATGATATTGACAACCGAAAGTCTGCAAGTTATAAAAGTTACTAGCTGCACTATTCAGTCCATTTATGTTTTGAAAAAGTGCGGTTCTTCACTCACAACCTCGGAAAACATAATTAAGTGATTAAGCCTGAGTGGCAGGTGCAACTTTAGCCAACAAAAAATACAACTGAAGCATACAAATGGCAAACCTAGGGCATCAAGCTTTTCAGCTTTTGAAGCTACCACATCTTTCAGTTGGCAACGCTCCAGAGCCTGCAAACATTTGACGTAATTCCCACAGCTAATTAGCACAGCGCATCATATCAAGAAGGAAGTCTAAAACAAACGCGTTACATACACCATACCAGCCATATTTCAGCATCTGAATACTGCCCAACAGGATCAATGTTACTTCGAATCGTCCCTTCAAAGAGAACTGGCTCCTGGGGAATTATGCCGAAACAGGACCTAAGATCATGCAGACCCAATGCACATATGTCTACTCCATCAATGATCATCTTCCCCTCTGCAGGTTCTACAAGCCTGAACAGTGCTTGAATCAAAGTTGATTTTCCACTGCCTGTCCTTCCTACAACTCCTATCTTTTCACCACCTCTAATGCTCACATTAATGCCCTTCAGAATTAGAGGTGTGTTTGGTCGATACCTAACCTGAAAGGATAAAAACTATGAGCTCAGTTGGTTGAGAAAATCCCCAATAACAAAGAGGAATATTCGAAACATTCAACACTTGATCCAGTGTAAGATAGACCAGTAGTTTCATCACATTTATGTGGACTTGATTTAAAGTAGAAATAACAACAAAGTATGAAATTGTGCATATTTGAGTACTTGGTCCTTCTAACCTTTAGATCGCTGATGTCAATATCTCCATGTGTGGGCCAATTCGGAGGAAGATGATCCTCTTTTCTCCATGCTGCCTCAGAAGGAAGAGTGCTGAACTGATTTACCCTCTCCACAGCAACCATATCATTTTCCAACATACAGCTGATCGATATTGCAAAGTACACCAGAGAATTGAGGGAAAGGCCATACGAAAGAGACATGCCAACAAATTCTGCAACAAGTTAACAGAAATCAGTTTCTCCATCCTATAAAAGGCTCATGATCTTAAATACAAAGAATACATTACTAGATATGCCACTTAAAATACATTATCTGTACCAAAAAGGAACTTAAAAGGTTACAATTGGTAGATTAATTATGCAACAATTTGTTTAGAAAAACAATCATCTACACCTTCATCCTGGAGTACCAAGATAACCCAAAATGCAGTATATTTTTCTTAAACTATTCATCTTTTATTATTGACATGCTGCTGAATTTAATGAAGCAGAAACTAGTGTCATTCTGCTGATAACGTGTTGCCGCTTGAGAAAGTTAAGATAAAATCCTTGTTTTTTCAATTGGTACCTTTCTTGATAAAATTGCTGGGCAAGCTGATCATGAGGAAAGCAGTGATTGACAATACGAGTGTTCCAATCAGCTCCAGTCGGAACCCAAGCCACTCGTTTGCTGCATAATTGTGGAAGTACATGCGCAAACTTGAATTGATTCTGTCTAAATTCTCCTGGAAAAATTCATTTTCCTTCATAAAACATCGTATGGTTGTAGCACCTACAACAGTCTCAGTAAAGTGATCGATAACCGGTGCCTTGGTTACTCCTTCAAGTCGAGTTAGCTCCCGAGAAGTTGCAAGATAGCGATTCTGCAGAGAAGAGGGAAATTGCAAGTTATACTCAGCATTCTCTTCTTATGAGCAGAATTAGCTAAGGTGCTTTGAGGTAAACTTTACAATAATGGCATACCCTGTACCAAATGTTCAATAGCAGAAGCGGAATTACAGCTATAACTGATGGCCAGGCAACCTGACAAGTAACAACTATGGTGCTCAATACTGAAATGTACATTGAAATTGTCAGGCCAACGAAAAATGCCAGCACAACATCAATCGTTGTTTGGTCAGATGATGCCTGAAAAGACAAGGGGGAGATATCAAATGTAACACTCTTCTGTCCTCGCAAAAAATTAATTAAAAAAACTATTCCTTTTATAAATTTTAGCACTTATTTGAGCTAATAGGAGAGGATCGGGAAATAAGGTTTGCTGAGGCATAAATATAATCAACTTAGGCAAATGGGCAAGTTAATACTATCACCAAATTAAAACCTTTGAAGAGATTTACCCGACTAAGAATCCTTCCTGAAGGAGTGGTGTCAAAAAATGACATTGGGGCATGCAAAATGCTGTCAAACATCTTCCTGAAAAAGATCTGAGCTGTTTGAAGTCCCATGACCGTCTCAAGAAAAGTCTTGATTACTTGAAGTACCATTGAAACACCAGCTATGGCAACATACACTCCGATAAACAGTGAAGGATTAAATGGGATGCCGCCTGATGTTTCATATGACAGCCAATAGTCACTAGCCATATCAGAAGCTTGCCACACCAATGATAAACCAAATATGCCCACAACTCCCCACCAACCCCAAGCCTCTGTCATGTATAGCTTGTACACACGCCAACTTACTTGGCCACTCTCTCTTTCCTCTTCTTGTATGATCTTAGAAGTAGCTGCTTCTATTTCCGGTGCAACGATCACCTTCTCACCCTTTCCAATGGATCTAGAACGAAGAGACGGGATTCGGACTACTGCAGGCTGAGAATGTTCAGTCTTCTCTACTTGTCGACTCTGTTCCACCAGTTCCATTGAACTATCATGAGCAGCAACAAGAGCTGAAAAGTCTGAGCCTGCTTCTAGTAACTCGTCAAACTTTCCTGACTGTGCAATCATACCATCTTTCATGACCTGTTTATTTGCATGGTGAACATTATTTATTGAAGACTTAAGTCAAGTACATAGCACACAGGTTCTAGCAGTGTTCCATTCTTCAAGAAGAGAACCAAAAAGTAACTACCTTACAAGTCACATATAAATCTCTTTTAGAGCGAATAGCTCATAATGTAACTACATGACAAAATCATGCAAACCGCATGAAGGAAGTGTGGTAACATTTCAGTGATCAATCGTCTGTTTGCAAAGACAACATGAGTGTTCTGTTATTTATGTTGATTTCTCAAGCTAATAACTGAAATCTTGCTTGCTAGCCACTGGGTAGTACAAGAGTATGCTGAGAAGTAATCATACCAACAGACTTCAGGTATAATTGCATATAAGAATGACATGAAACTGAACATACTGCAGCAGTGCCAGCTCTAGGCAGATGCTACAGCACTACGTGCTTTGGCCGAAATTAAGAACAATTCAACTTTTGTTATGTTCATCAATGAACAGACTACGAACTTACAAATATGTTGTCCACATTATGCAAGAAATCCACTTGGTGAGTAACAAGCAAGATGGTCTTTCCCTTGAGCATGCCCCTTAGACATTCCTGCAGAGGATTCTTGTCAAGTTGTCATACCCACAAAATATGGTGGCACATATATCAGTGATAGTTATATCGAGAGGGTTTAGTTCAACCCATGCATATCAGTGGGACTTACTTTAACATTGATTTGTTTAGCTGTCATAAGTATTACCCTAGCTCTTGGACTCTTGGTTATTAGTTATTCAGTCGTCACATATTATAACAGTTATTATTTGTCACATACCAGGAACAAAGCAGCACATCAACGTATCATCTTAAGATATTTTTGGAAGTGAAGCTAAATATGCTGAAAACATAAGATTTATTTATTTATTTTTGCGGGAAAAAGGGTTTCTTCCCTTAGTCTGTCTCCCCCCTCTTTCCAGCATTTGCTATGGAGCTAAAACTTACGTAATCATGGCACTAATGACAGAGATGAATAATTTTCCGCAACTCTCTCGACAAGCAGGCAGAAATCACTGCAGGGGTCAGGACTCAAGACACACTAACACAGCATAAAAAGCTGATCAACGTTGACATTTCAATAATGATTAATATCTGGTTGATCATTTTGAAATGAATGCAGGTGAACATTAAACTGTATGAATAAAAAGAAAAGAATTACCTTAAAGATATATGAACCAGTGTGCGCATCAACAGCACTGAAGACATCATCAAGGAGATATACATCGCAATTCTGATAAACTGCTCTGGCAAGCTGAATGCGCTGTTTCTGACCGCCACTGAGATTGATCCCTCTCTCTCCTATTTCAGTCTGGTCACCAAATTCCATCATTTCCAAATCCTTTTGCAGACAGCAAGACCGTGTAACTTCTTTATATCTTTCAGCATCCATTGGCTGCCCGAATAAGATATTCTCTTGAATGGTCCCATTTTGGATCCAAGCTGTCTGTGCAACATATGCAGTGCTACCACATACCCTTACCTGTTGAAGTGTTACAGGGTTCAGCAAACAAGCACGACAGTCGGAACTACACTACCACAGGGCAACATATATCAGGAGCAATTTATATAGGCAATGCTAAAGTGCTTCAATCGTTGTCATAATCGTATCCTTTGCAGGAAAATAAATACTGAAATGGTGGAGCGTCATGAAGAGCACTGTTTTACTACCTCTAAAGTTGTCAAAAGAACAGCACAGAATGTCCAAGTACCATGCAGACACCAAGAAAAGACTACTTGAATTCTATCTATAATAATGCCATCAATGGAAGATATGCCATTCCTAGATAGAAATGTGATTCATCCGCACAACCTAAAACAAAAACGCCAAATTTTACATCTCCACAAAATTGTACTTTCTCCGTCCGGAATTAGTTGATGCTCAAACGGATGTATCTAGACATAGATCAGTGTTAGATACATCCTTTTGAGCGTCAACTAATTCTGGACAAAGGCACTGGCTTAGAACTAATGGTTGGGCCGCTGGGCATTTAAGAACAGCATAGATCAGGGCAAACAGGGGGAGGCATTCCGACAAACATGTGGCAGGCTTAACTGGCACATCAATTACCAAAAGCAGAGTAGCAGAATTATTGGATTTGCAGCTAACTTGCTTTCTCTGCTAGCCTCCTCTCTGACAGTTCGCACCGACAATCTCATTTAGAACAATGTTAGATCAGTACCAGGCAGGTAGGTTCCAGTTATTCGGGTGATTCCAGAATTCCTGGTCGATACTTGAAGAGCCTTTCCTACTAGTGAGAATGACAGTTTCACTGCTGTTTTCTACCCACCCGAGAGTTCAGCCATTACCCCTTAATTCAATATAATTGCATTTCTCAGTTGAAGTATTTGACCTTGCACCTAATTTGCACCCAACTCGTTGATTTTAACCATTCCAAAAATAAAGAGGCAAAACCCTCGCTGTTTATCGTAAGAGTGTGGCATGAATAGTTCTCGAAAAAATAATAATAAGGATGCACCAAATGAATGAGCAAAATGCACAGTATTTTGACAAATAAGGATGTTGTTTTGTATAAGTAACACACACATACCTTGCCTGAGACCTTGTCCATCTCCCCCATAATGCAGGACAGCAGTGACGACTTGCCGGAGCCGACCATTCCAACCACCGCCGCAAGCTCGCCTTTCCTCACCTTCATATTAATCCCCTTCAGCACTGTCTCTAGCACTGGTGCCTCCTCCACAATTCTCTCATCCTCCTCACCTTCACTGTCATCATTTTCCTCTTCTTCCTTTTCATTCTCCTTCTTGCCCCTCACGTCCCACGCGAACATGCCATTGTGCACCTCCACGACCACTCGGTCCGGGCCAGTATCAGTGTCAAGGTCATGCTCCACCGTAGTGTCATCGAGCTCTGCATCAAGCAGGTACCTGTCAAGCCTTGCAAGCGACACGGTCGCCTGCGTCACAGCGGCGATCGCCTCCGGGAAGCTCTGCATAGGTCCATCGAGCATCCGAAAGAACGCGGTGGCCGTGAACACCTTGCCAGCGTCGAGCTTGACACCTGTCAGCACGCAGGTGCCGAACATGAGCACGGTCATGGCAAGCGGGCCGCTCCAGAGCACGATGGTGTTGGCGCACATGAAGTACATGGACTTGGCCAGCCACCCAAGCTCGGCCTCCCTGAGCTCACTAATCTTGGAACCAAACGTCTCCTCCCATGCCTGCAGCTTGATCACGCGCATGTAGTTGAGCAACTCGGTGATGGCCTTCATGCGTTCATCACGCTTGCCGAGGAACTTGAACTGGTACTCCATGTTGCGCCGGTTGGCGAGGGCCACGACCACGGTGACCACAGCGATCGCGGCGACCGCGGTGAGCACGGACGGGCCGAGGTGGGTGTAGAGCAGGGCAAGGGCGACGGCGATCTGTAGAGGCATCAGCCACAGGTTGTGGAGCTCGTGCGTGACATTGGACACCTCCTCGGCATCCACCTCCATGTAGTTGACGATCGTGCCGGCGCCGTGCGCTCGCCGCGCGCCCGTGGACAGCCGCAGCGACTTGCGGTACACCACCGCGAGCAGAGCAGCATGGATGCGCATGCCTAGCTTCTGCCCCTGGAACTCGTAGTGGTGCGACGCGAGAGTCTCGGCGGCCTTGCCGCCGAGGAGGATGGCGACCAGGTGCAGCCCCTCCGTCGTATCCCCGCCTTGGCGAACGAACTGGACGAACCTGTCCACGAGCGACGGGCCGATGTACATGACCGAGAGGTGCGCCACGCCCAGCGCGGCGGTGAGCAGGAACTGCGGCCAGAAGGACCGCAGCAGCGCGGTGATCACCGGGTGCCCGGGCTTGGACCCCGGCGCGGGGGGCGCCGGCCAGTTGGACACGAACAGAGCGTACGCGGCCTCGGCGGTGTCGGCCGGTGCCACCGGCGGGACGTCTTCGTCGCCGAGTGCCGCCCTGTAGCCCTTGGTGATGAGCGGGGTGATCCAGCTGAATGTCGCCAGCGAGAGCCATGACGCCGTGGCGTACGACGTCGCCGCCGCAGCATGATCAGGCGCACCGTCCCGCTCCTCTTGGCTGATAATCGCACCCACCGACGAGTCACCGAGGCCGCTGGACCCATCGACGGCGAAGTAGAGCAGAGGAAGCGAGAGGAGAAACCCGGCGAACGCGATGGGGTCATCGGGGAGGACGGGATCGCCTGCGACGAAGCGCGCGGCCGCGGAGCCGGAGAAGAGCGCGGCGAGCAGGGCCGTGGCGAGCCAGAAGGCGCGGAGGTGCGGCGGGTGGGCTCTCGCCGGGGCGGCCCCGGGCTTCTCCGCCGCGACGGTCCCCGCGGCGGCGAGGTGCGCGAGGAGGTGCGCCGCGAGGAAGGCGCGCTGGAGCGCGGCCCAGTCGCCGCTCGCGGGGAGGAGCAGGAAGGCGAGCGCGAGCAGCACGAGGGACGCGGCGGCGAGCGCGCAGGAGGCCCCCAGCGCGAGCCTGTGGCGGAAACGGAACCCCCTCCCGCGGGACCGGGCCGGCTTCGCGAGCAGGGGCTCCTCGTCCTGCTGATGCTGATCCTGGCGCGCGCGGAGGGCGAGGGCGAGGGCGGCGAGGAGGAAGAGAAGGTCGATGGCGGCGAGGAGCGCGCGCTGCGGGCACGGGGAGAGGAGGAGGAAGGCGAGGCGGTCGGGGAGGGAGGCGGAGGATAAGGGTGGCGGGGAGCAGGCCGTGGTGGCCAGCCACCACGGGACAGCGGAGGAGGGGGGCGGCATGGCGGCGGCGGGGGCGGCGTCAGTGGTGTGGCGGAGGCGGCCGGCACATTTGGGCTTTGGGGTCGTTGGTGCGCGCGTGGGAGGGGCACGGGCGGCACGGGGGTTCCGTTGTCTCCCGTTCATCCTTTTGCGAGGGGAACGGAACGGAACGGGGGAAGGGAAGCGTGGACCAGCCGGTCCTGGGGAAGAAACCTTTTTGAATTTTTTGGCCAGACCAGAGAACGGGACGCGGCATCCATCCATCATCCCTGGGCGTGGGCGTGGGGTCCGGCCGGCCGGGTGGAAGAAGGAGCAGCAGCAGCTTCTCGCCGTCGTCGTGGTGGCTGCGGTCGTGGTCTTCCCCTCGTGTGGACACGTAGCGGCGGCGTCCAACAGCGCGACTACGGTGACGCGGCGCCGGGGAAAGGATGGAGCGGACGAGGCCGGCCGGCGTTGATTCCCGAATGGAGGCGTCGCATTTTCTATATGCCCTCATCTTGCGTCGTATCTTTGACTCAACGAAAGGTTTGACAGCAGAAAAGGAGGGAGAACAGTTCATCCAGAAACCTGTGCTACTACTAGTAGTAGCTGCCACAAATAATTTCAACCCGAGTGAGTAGCCTTTTTTAGTCAAACTAAGCTTTTTTTTTCCTTGAGATTTTTTTACTCAAACCAATGCTAATATCTTTTTTAGCAATACTAATGCTAATAGTTAAACACAAACAGGGCCTTCCGGGGCCTAGGCGGGACGAGCGACCGCCTAGGGCCCATGCTCGAAAGGGGCCAGAAGCCGATATATACACAAGGTTGTCATGGTCTACTCCATTATGCGTATGGTATATAGCTTTACAACATTCGAGTGGTCTCGCATCTCAAAATCTCCTCCCTCCTTGCCCTCATCTCCCACATCCCCACCATCCTCTCTCCAACTCCCCTTTCCTTCCACCACCGGCTCTATTGGTCGGGAAGAAAGAGGAGAGGGACATCCCACTCTTCTGATATTCTCATATACACATCTTCCACATGTCAATGTATCGCGGTTGTTTGTTTTTTTAATGGTTTGTCATCAGAGTCTAGGGATGCTCATCTACGAGGAAACGTTCACGACCTAGCTTCTTTCCGTCTCTGCTTCTCGATGTCCGTCATTCTCATTGTCATCCTTAGAGCTACAGGTCCCATGCCCATATAAATGGATATGGCGTTTTCCTTTTGCTCCAGTAAATCCCCTTGCTCATGCGTTCTTTTCCGCATGTCTCTGCTACAACCAAAGCAACTTGGCCGACAAACTTCTTGGGCTTCTGTTCCAGAGCTTCAAGATCACATGGTTCTTCATATTTGCTTCCTAAATGAGCTTGGTTAATTAGTTGGTTTGACAGTCGTGCATCTGTTCTAGCAATTTCCCCCCTTTGCTCATCATATCCTATGAGAAAAGGCCAAGTTTTGATCCTTCTACTCCAGAGGCCTCGACCCACCTTAGTTAGGGATTATACATCTGGTGGTTGCGCGTGTTTGAGATTGCGCCACTTTCTTCTTCCTCTATCTATGCTGATGGCATCAACATCAGGAGGTTCAATGCAATGCTTTCCATAGACTGAACACTTTGTTTTTCTTCGTTCTTTTCCAAACAATGGTGACGTCCTTTTAGGAACGACGCCCCTTCAATCCTCTGGAGGCAATTTGTTCTTCATTGTTCCCATGTGGCCTATGGACACGAAGCACGATGGCTCGGAGGGCCGGTGAAAATGCTAGGTGGAGAAGTATCACTCTGGTGTCAACATAGCCTCTGCTCTTTTTCCTTTCCAATTTTTTAGGATCACAAGCATCACTAGATCGTTAATTTATCTAATGAAATACTCCCTCCATCTCAAAATATAATACTTGCGGCAGATGTGTGCACAGAAAGACGTTTGCGTGCTTGAACGAGTGTGTTGTTATCATCACGACACTGCCTCAACTTTCAGGAGACTTCTCGTATCATATCCCTTGCACGACCCAAAACAAATAAAATCCAAGCCTTCCTTTCCCATGTATGCAGGTGTATGCATGACCCACTCGCAGCCGCAATAGACTCTAAACAGGACGCGCCTATGTCTTGCTTAATGCGAGACGTAGGGCAGCCTCGCCTCAAGGCGACCGCGAAACTAGGCCACCCCAGCGCGCTTGAAGGTGTTTTTTTCTCATTTTTTATTTTTTATTTTACTTTTATTTATATTTCTGAGTATTCTAAATATGTATTACAAAAATCACTTTACCAAAAAATGTTAATAAAGCATTTGAATAATGTTAAACGTGTATAGAAAAATGTTTTTGTCATGTATATGAGAAATGTATAGAATGTGTATGACAAAAGTTGATCATGTATTTCAGAAAATTTCAAGCACTTAAAAAATGTTAAATTTGTATAAAAATTTAACATTTCTATGAAAAAAGTATACAAAAACATACAATGTGCCTCAAAAATTGGTGATCATGTATTAAAAATGTGAATAAAGCATTTGAAAAATGTTTAATCAGTGTAAAAAAATGTTTCTCATGAAAAAATATTGATCGTGTACTGAAACAATATTAGTGTGTGCGAAAAAAATCTATTCTATATAAAAATTGATAATAAACATAAAATAAAATTGTATATCAAAAACCATATATTTTTAGAAATTAATTATGTATATAATAAATGTATCTAAAAATGTTCCAGATGTATAGAAAAATGTACATTGTGTGTGAAAAAATATTTATTCCTATTAAAAAATTTCACTGTGTATTTGAAAAATGTTGACTATGTATTTAAATAAGTGTTCAAAAATTTTATTTAGAAAAGATGTGCATCATGTATTTAGATAATAGTGAACAAAGAAAAATCATTGAAAAAAAGAACGAAACAAAGAAAACTGAAGGAAACAAGAAATTTAGAAAGAAAAGAAAAACTGTCAAAAATCGACATAGAACCAAGAAAGGCAAAGAAAACAAAGAAACCAAGAAAGAAACGATGAAAACCATCATATAGAGAAGAAGAAAAATAGAAATCAATGGAAACCGGTGAAAAAAATGGTATAACAAAGAAGAAAAAGAAAATATGTGAAGAAACAGAAAAAACAAAAGAAAACACGACACCAAATAGTGAAAACCGAAAAAAACAGAGAACAATCGGCCCAAACAGTAAAAAAATAGAGCAAAAAAAAAACGCAGAGAGGAAAAACAACAAACGAGCTCCTATAGTGATGGCCTGGCCTGGTCATGCCATATTTCAGGTGAGGAGAGGCTACTATCTCGCTTTAGGCGAGATATAGATTGCAAACTCTAAACAGGCCATTATGATCGTACGCATGTGTGTATTACCATCGCACGGGCCACCGCACTGATGGGCCAGCCCCTCAGCCTTATAGTGTTGCAGCAAGTAGGACGTCCTTTTAGTCATTGATTTTTTCGGTGTTCTACTAGTTTGTGGTAGGTTTGTTGTTTTCAGTTCATCTTTATGTCGGAATTTTCAAAAAATACGACAAATTATTTTTTTTAATGTTAATGAATTTTGAGATTATTTTCTGAGAACATATTTTTTTTCAAGAACTTCCAACTTTTTTTGGAAGACGATAATAGTATTTTTTGCAATTGCTAGCATTTTATAAATTGCATTTTTTTAATTTTTTCTTGACTAATCTTAATAAATGTTTTTGAATCTATGATTACTTTTAAATGCAAATAGTTTTTGGAAAATTATTGAAAAATACAATTTTCATTTTTTAAAATAAATAACAAAAAGAAAGTCGGAATAATAATAATATTAATAATAGTAATGATTATGATGATGATGATGATGATGATGCACTTAATGTGTGGAATAGGGCAGACATGCCCCGATAAAGGGCAAGACCTAACATGTGTTATGTGATGTTGTATGTTGAGTACAGGAAGACTTCCAAAAGGAACATAAGAAGGGGCTCGACACTTCATGTGCAAACCTGACATGTTCCCTATCGAAACCTTGATCATTGGTTTGGTTTCTATGCAGTATGTGTGACTGCTTTCTTGAAACATTATCAACATTCTACCACACCCTCTAAGGGCAATATGATGACACCGTGCCAGGTCTCGTGATTTTCTCGGTCCGTTTGAATTTCCGTGAATTATAACTATGATAATCCGTATGTCAGCGACCTACTCTTGCCCCCTTGTGTATGGACCTCATACCCTTTGATTGGACAAGGCCTAGGCATGGACTAAATACCTAATCTAGGAACATCTGACCAGAGTTCATTTTTTGAATTTGCAGCAGTAAAGCCAAATAAACACATTAAATATCCAAAATATGGCAGATGGGCCCCGTAAAAAGCCAGTATGTGACATGTCTCATGTCATGGTGTGTGTTGAGTGCATACATACTTTCAATGCCAATGGAGGAATGGGCTCAACACTTTGCAAGCAAACCCGAGCCATCCCCTCTCAGTATCTTGTCCTTCCTCTACGCAATGTGCGTGAATACTTTCTTAAAACTCTATCAAATTTTACCACACCCCTTGGTCATATGATGACACCGTGCTAGGTCTTGTGACTTTTTGTGCCCATTTGAATTTTCGTGAATTATAGATACAATAACCCGCATGCCCGCGACCTAGTCATGCCCCCTCTCCCTGTGTATGGGTCTCCGATACTTTGGTTGCACAAGGCCTAGGCATGGACTAAAGACCTAAGCTAGGAATGTCCAACCCATTTCTGGCCATGATTTTATGTGTCCCGAGTTCAATTTTTGAATTTTGACATTAAAACCCTAGAAATGCACTTAATGTCCTGCATATGGCAGACGGGCCCTGAAAAATGTCGAAGAACGGGCATGTGTCATGCCATGGTGTGTGTTGACCGCAGAAAAACTTTCAAGGCCAACGGAGGAAGGGGCCAGACACTTCACATGCAAATATGACCGTTCCCTCTCCAAACCTTGATCCTTCTTGGGAGATGGTTTGGTTCCTATGTAATGCACGTGGCCGATTTCTCAAAAGTTTACCACACCTTCTATGGGCCATATGATGACACCATGCCAGGTCTCATGACTTTTTGGGCCCGCTTGAATTGTTGTAAGTATAACAACAATAACACACATGTTGGCGCCCTAGTCTTGCCCCCGGGGTGCATGGGCTTAATATCCTTTGGTTGCACAAGGCATAGGAATGTACTAAATACCTAATCTAGGAATTTCCAACCCATTTATGGTTATGATTTCATGTGGCTGTAGTTGATCAGATTTTGAATTTCCAGCACCGAAACCTTAGAAATGAATCTAATGTCTGGAATATAGTGGACGTGCCACAAAAAAGTATAGGACCTAACATGATACTTTGCATGCTAACCTGACCCGTTCCCTTTTGAAACCTAGTCCTGTTTCTACGCAGTCTACGTGGATTCTTTTGCAAAATCTCTCCATTTTTACCACACCCCCTATGAGCCATACGATAACACCATGCCAGGTAACTTGGTTTTATAGCTTGACATGAATTTCCTTGAATAAAAAATGGTAATGACATGCATGTTGGCAATCTAGTCTCCCCATTGGTGTATGGGCCTCTGCTACGTCTTGAGCTTGCGTTGATTTCCTTTAAGAGGAAAGGGTGATGCAGCAATAGTAGCGTAAGTATTTCTTTCAGTTTTTGAGAACCAAGGTATCAATCCAGTAGGAGGTTCCTCAAAAGTCTCACGCACCTACTCAAACAAACAAAGAACTCGCAACCAACACAATAAAGGGGTTGTCAATCCCTTCACGGCCACTTGCGAAAGTGAGATCTAATAGAGATAGTATGATAAGGTAAAAATATTTTTGGTATTTTATAAGATAGATGCAAAAAGTAAAGATGCAAATAAAAGTAGATTGGAAGCAAATATGATAAGTGATAGACCCGGGGGCCATAGGTTTCACTAGAGGCTTCTCTCAAGATAGCATAAGTATTACGGTGGGTGAACAAATTACTGTTGAGCAATTGAAAGAAAAGCGAATAATTATGAGATTATCTAGGCATGATCATGTATATAGGCATCACGTCCGTGACAAGTAGACCGACTCCTGCCTGCATCTACTACTATTACTCCACACATCGACCGACTCCTCCCTGCATCTAGAGTATTAAGTTCATAAGAACAGAGTAACGCCTTAAGCAAGATGGCATGATGAGAGGGATAAATTCATGCAATATGATATAAACCCCATCTTTTTTATACTCGATGGCAACAATACAATACGTGCCTTGCAACCCTTTCTGTCACTGGGTAAGGACACCGCAAGATTGAACCCAAAGCTAAGCACATCTCCCATGGCAAGAAAGATCAATCTAGTAGGCCAAACCAAACTGATAATTCAAAGAGACTTGCAAAGATAACTCAATTATACATAAAAGAATTCACAGGAGATTCAAATATTTCTCATAGATAAACTTGATCATAAACCCGCAATTCATCAGATCTCGACAAACACACCGCAAAAAGAGTTTACATCGAATAGATCTCCACAAGAGAGGGGGAGAACATTGTATTGAGATCCAAAAAGAGAGAAGAAGCCATCTAGCTAATAACTATGGACCCGAAGGTCTATGGTAAACTACTCACAACTCATCGGAGGGGCTATGGTGTTGATGTATAAGCCCTCCGTGGTCGATTCCCCCGGGCGGAGTGCGTGAAGGCTCCAAGATGGGATCTCATGGATCTGAGAAGGTTACGGTGGTGGAAATTGTGTTTCGTTGGCTCCCTGGATGTTTCCGGGGTACGTAGGCTTATATAGGAGAAATAAGTACGTCGGTGGCCGCCCGAGGGGCCCACGAGACAGGGGGTGTGACGCCCGGATAATCAAGCTACAGTAACCTCTGCTAATGATGCCATGTCACCTCCGTTACCGTCGCTAATCTCGCGTTAGTTCAGAACGATTCGAATTCAAATTTGGATTTTTGGCAACAAACAAAGTTTTCAAAATTTGAAACAAAAATGTGCGGTGGTTGCCAAATATTACAAAGGTAATTGTGGTGAAGTAAACACATTTTTAGAAAATGTCTAAATAATTTAAACTGATTTAAAACAGAAAAGAAAATAAATAAAAATAAAACAGAAAAAGTAAAACCTAAAACTAACAGAAAAAAAGGAAGAAGAGAAACCCCCCCTGGGCTTCGGCCCAGCTGACCACAGGCCCCATTGGGCCACCACCAGGGCCCGCCGCCCCCACTCTCTCCTTATCCCCCCACGGTGAGACCCCAAACCCTAACCACCCCGTCACCCACCCTTTACTCGCTTCCCCCGATCCAGATCGGATCGGGACCGAACCACCCGACCCCTGCCGTCGCCGCCACACGCCTCGCCGTCGCTGCCCGCCGCCACCAGACGCCACCTGGCCCCCTGCCCCTCGCTGCCCGGACCGAACCCCACCGCCCACGCCGAGCTCCACGGCCTCGCTGAACGCTACCTCACGGACTGCCTCCCGCTCCGGCGCTCGTCCCCGTCGTCCTCCCCGACCTCCACCGAGCACACTGCCCCGTCCCCTACGTCCCAATGTGAGCCCCGCCGCCGCGCTCGCCTCCGCCGCTCTTCTCTCCCCTCTGCTCCCGTTGCGGACTGGCGCGCGCCCTCGCAAGCCTCTGCGCCAGGCCGGTGCGCTGCCACGACGCCGCTGAGCCCCCTCCCGGCTCCGCCTGCCGCCGCCACCGGCCGTCGCCTGGCGGCCGCCCGACATCGACGCCCTGCATTGGGGCAGCGCCTTGTCCATCGCCCGGGCTCCACTCGGCGCCACCTCGCCTCGCCATTGTTGCCGTGCTCGCACCCGGAGACTTCTGCCCCTTCGGCCTTTTCGGCTGCGCCGTCGTCGCGCTACCCCGTGCCCCATGGCTGCCTGCGCCCACGGCCACCGCTGCCGGTCGCCCCTACCCAGCGTCTCCTCGCTGCGCCTCACCCCATGGTTGGCCGCGCCCATCTCGTCGCGCTTTAGCTCGCTTCAGCCACCCACTGGCTGGCGCATGCGCCCGGTGGCCTGCGCTCACCTCGAACCGCGCCGCTCGGGTGCACCAAGGCAGCGTCCACCCGCTATGGCCTGAGCCCTTTGCCAAATAGAACTGCGCCCCCACAGAACATTTCCAAAAAAGGAATTAAAATAAATAAATAATATATATATATATAATTAATTAATTATAGGAATAATAAACTTAATTAATTTTGATTAATTAAACTAAACAACTAATTAAGCTAACTAGTTAACCTAAACCCTAATTAACCTAAATAGAGAATGACAGGTGGGTCCCATCGACCCACACGTCAAAGTTGACCAGGTCAATGGTCAACGTTGACTGCCGACATCACTCGATGTCATGCTGATGTCATCATTTACTATTCTGGATAATGTTGGATTTAAATAATTAATTAAATTCCAGAAATTAATAAAATCTTTAGAAAATCATATCTTTTAATCCGTAACTCGGAGTAAAATATTTTCAACATGAAAGTTGCTCAGAACGACGAGACGATTCCGGATACGCAACCCGTTCATCCGCCACACCCCCCTAACTTATCGAACTCGCAACTTTCTCCCTCCGGCTCCTTTGCCCGAAAACGCGAAACACCGGGAATACTTTCCCGGATGTTTCCCCCTTCACCGGTATCACCTCATACCGCGTTAGAACACGTCTAGCTCTGCTTGTTGTTCTGTTATGCACTTGCTTGCTATGTATTTACTGTTTTCTCCCCCCTCTTCTCTCCGGTAGACCCCGTGACAATGCTGATGCCCCTGTGGTCGACTACGTCACCGACGACCCCTCCTTGTCTGAGCAACCAGGCAAGCCCCCCCCCTTGATCACCAGATATCGCCTATTCTACTCTATATTGCTTGCATTAGAGTAGTGTAGCATGTTCTTGCACATTATACCTATCCCGATGCATAGCTTTGTCCTTGTTACTCTTGTTGTTACCTTTACCGCAATCCTAGATGCTTAGTATACGATGCTAGTATTTCCATCCGTGGCCCTACGTTCTTGTCCGTCTGCTGTGCTATACTATCGGGCCGTGGTCACTCGGGAGGTGATCACGGGTATATACTATATATTTGTACATGATACATGTGGTGACTAAAGTCGGGTCGGCTGGTGGAGCACCCGCGAGTGGATCTTTGAGGCGGAGCGACAGGGCAGGTTGAGACTACCTGGGTGAGAGGTGGGCCTGGCCCTGGTCGGCGTTCATGGATACTTAACACGTTTAACGAGATCTTGGTATTTGATCTGAGTCTGGCCATTTGGTCTATACGCACTAACCATCTACGTGGGAGTAGTTATGGGTATCCCGGGCCGTGGTATCACCGGCACTTCGTGACGCCGGCCGATCGAAGCGGCGCGCCGGATTGGATCGAACGCCACTAGGCTAGGTCTGCTTCCGACCGCCCACGCAACGCGTGTGTGTGCTCAGGCGATGGGCCTGCACTTCGTGGCGCTTAGGTTTAGACCGGCGTCTTGACCTCTCTGTTGAGCCTAGGTGGGGCTGCGACGTGTTGATCTTCCGCGGCGGGCATGACCCGTAAAAGTGTGTCCGCCAAATGGGATCAAGCGTGTTGGGTTATGTGGTGCACCCTGCAGGAAGTTAATCTATTCGAATAGCCGTGATCTTCGGTAACAGGGACGACTTGGAGTTGTACCTTGACCTTATGACAACTAGAACCGGATACTTAATAAAACACACCCTTCCAAGTGCGGATATAACCCGGTGGTCGCTCTCTCTCGTGGTTACGAGGAGGGATCGCCGGGTAGGATTATGCTATGCGATGCTACTTGGAGGACTTGATCTGCTCTCTTCTACATGTCAAGAAGACGGAGGCTGCGAAGCGTAGTCTTGACGTGATTAGATATCCCCTCTTATTACGGCATTCTGCAGTTCAGTCCACCGATATTGCCCTTTACACATATATCCATGCATATGTAGTGTAGCTCCTTGCTTGCGAGTACTTTGGATGAGTACTCACGGTTGCCTTGTTCCCCCTTTTCCCCCTTTCTTTACCCGGTTGCTGCGACCAGACGATGGAGCCCAGGAGCCAGACGCCACCGTCGATGACGACTACTACACTGGAGGCGCCTACTACTACGTGCAGCCCGCTGACGACGACCAGGAGTAGTTAGGAGGATCCCAGGCAGGAGGCCTGCGCCTCTTTCGATCTGTATCCTAGTTTGTGCTAGCCTTCTTAAGGCAAACTTGTTTAACTTATGTCTGTACTCAGATATTGTTGCTTCCGCTGACTCGTCTATGATCGAGCACTTGTATTCGAGCCCTCGAGGCCCACGGCTTGTATTATGATGCTTGTATGACTTATTTATGTTTTAGAGTTGTGTTGTGATATCTTCCCGTGAGTCCTCGATCTTGATCGTACACATTTGCGTGCATGATTAGTGTACGATTGAATCGGGGCGCCACAAGTTGGTATCGAGCCGATTGCTGTAGGAATCCCCCTTCCCAACTCCTTGGCCGAAGTAGAGTCTAGACGTTGCAAAAACTTTTACTAACATGGCTGTGTGTCTTACCGACACACGTCGCCATTGGGTGGTAGTAGGATCTTTTATTCCTCGTCTATACTCTGGGATTCTGATCTCTCTTCTATTCGGGTTAAATGAATTTTACTAAATCTAACATTAGGATCTCGTTATCACTTTCACCCGGAGAGCCCCTTATTACTGTTGATCATCTGCTGCACGTGAAGACCCTGAAGATACTCTCCGCTGTTAACCCGAGAACTTGTGTTCATCGCGTTTGCAAATTCCCTTCCACCGTCAACCCTTATGGATAACTACTTGCAGTTGTTATTCTTACATTCATCCCCAGTTGGTCTTGTTAATACAAGATACCCCGAAATACTCATCGTTGTTGCGATAATCCTTTTGAGCTTACTACCTTGATGTTCTTTATCACGGAACACTCCTATGGATAATGCCTCGCACATACCGAGTGTCCGCCCATCCCCAGTTGTTTATGTGTTTCACTAAAGTCTTCGAAATGCCATTCGATCTTCCGAAAATCCCGAGCAGCCTATTCCTCTTGAAATTCTTGCTTGCTTGCATTATGGTTAATCCCATAAGTCTCGTAGTCTTATTGACATTCCTTGTCATTATCATTTTGAGTCTGTTGACTCAATATGTTTCTTGAATACACGCAATCATCATTGATCCTTATAAATTACCTTCCGGCCGAGCTGCCATTCTTTTAACTGGAATTGGTTCTCGACCAATCCAATTGTCGTTGATCATACCCTAAGGCTATTCAACTTATCCATCCCTAGTCAGAGCATTGCTTCTGATCCCTTGATTTGGAAATCATAATTCCTTTGCATTTGACAATTGAGTTAGTCAGTTGTTTCTATAGTCTGATCTCCTTGCATTCCTCTTCCTCTAGTTGAGTACCGATGCTCACGTCAGATCCCTTGTGGACCACCAGATCCTTGTTGGATTTTATCCGACAACGTCCTTCATATTCAATAACCTTGTGAGCCTTTCGTAGGATATATACCGCCTTTGGTAAATTGTATCCTCTGCTTTGTCAATCATACTATACTAGTGTTATGTCAGATAAAATTTCAACACACAATTTCGTTGAAGGCGAGAAGTGAATGAAAGGTTATGCATTAAAGAAGTGGGAGTCGACCTTGAACCTTTGTGTTCATGCCCATGGACAAGATGTAGATCCTATCATGGAAGCTTCTTGAAATAATAACTACTCCCTTGGTATAAGTTCATCTTATATCTGGGATTTGATCATTTACGATCGTGTTTTCCGACCATGTTCTCCTTTAAATACCATTTCTCGTGCAAGTTTAAGCACTTGTCTTCTGCAGAGCAATGCCCCAGTCCAACCTCTACTTTGATCTGTCGTCGAGTATTACCCCCTGGTATCTCGAGATTATCATGGAACTGCATAACTTCTTATGAGTTCTTCATCAAGTGCTACATTCTCATTGATTCCAATTTTTCACGGGCTCTGAGTTACTAAACACTCAAAGACACCAATAACTGAACCGAGTCCGCACTACGGTTCAACAACTCTTCGGTAAGCTTCTATAAGTACGTGTTTGTACCCGATCACATCATTCCTAGCCTGATCGGCTATATCATTATCATGCTAAATTTTAACTGTGCTACCGGGTCCTTCTTCTCGGAGCACAAATTTCGACGGTGAGCTAATCTTACAATCGATCTTCCTCGTCATACCGTTTGTCCTTGAACAGCAAGCTTGATTTCGAGTTTGTGTCGTACCCATGGTTCCAATGACTTTTGGCTTCATCATTTCTGTTGACTTGATGTCATCGCCGATCAGTTACATCTTCTCGAAACCTCTCGACAAATGTGTCGTGATCATCATCAACATTCTGGGGTATTCCAAGATATCTATCGAATTCTTGGTGAGAAATACCCTCCTTGCCCCTCGATGGTCTGTATTATCATCGGCAACGTTAATGCCCTCCCTCCAACACAAACCTGCTCATGTTTTGTGTATTACCTTGAGTTCCTTCCTACCCCGCTTGTGTTATGTTCTACGTTGGAATATTGCCATCTTTTATGTCAAGGATGTCGTGGGAATTTCACCACCTCTTAAGAATTCTTGGTATGGTGATACTTCTCACCATCATCATTCTTCCTTGGTCCCCGTGTTGTTTTTAACCAGCATACCAATAGATGTTGTTTGAGTTCTGTACTTCTAGCTACCCTATTGCTTTGAAGTTAACGATCGACAGTTCGTTCTTAGACCGTTGATTATTGAATCGTCCCTCTAACATTGATCTTGCTGCCTAAGGTCATATTTCGGGCACACCTTTCAACTAATGATTGATGGTGTATGTTTCCCTAGAGCATACAACATTATATCATTTGAATTGACAAGTGTCATCTTCTTGTTCACATTATTGTGGAAATCCATCTTTTGAAAATCTCAATGAATTGTCGCTGAGTCAATCAGCCACCTCCTCACCTCTCCTTGGTTTAATGATGAACTATTGTTTGAAACCCGCTCCCATAGTTCATTTCCGAGAATCTTGCAATGCCATTTCAACGATTTGTGTTGCACCTTTTCTTCTCGGACATCCTGAGTCTGAGGTATCATGACACCAATTGGATCTGAATCTCGGTCAGATATGATGGTTGGGACAACTTTCCAGGAGTTAGGTTGTTGGTCCTTTGATGACCCAGTAATATGATGTCATGCCTAGCACCCACCCCCCTGACTGGAGGACCTATCATTATTATTTCTTTTGCAAGGATAACCATTCCTCCTGGAGGAAATTGTAGGACTTATTTTATAAGTTACTCCTGATGGATCATTGGTGTATCCAAAGTCTGGCCCTTGATTGAAACACCATATCATTGCTACCTGAAGCATGTCTGTGGTACTCCGTTCATCACAAAGAACATTTAAAGCACAATGCTAAATTCTCTTTATCAATTATCTAAACACCGTTGTATGGGTAATGTCATGAAATTTTTCTCCCCTTACCTAAAGGGTTTTCTACATTATATCCTGTCATGGATATCATGCTCTGCTTGTCATTGGGAAGGATATACCCCCGAAATATGTGTGTATACACATTTTCCATTCCATTGTTCTGTTTAAATCTGATAATCACTGTTCCTTTCCATTGGTTTGTTTAAACCTTCTCATGATCTATATTATATAAGCAGTAATATTTGCCTGCTTACGTAAACAGCTCGTTGTACCACTCTTTCAGTAAGACCATGTTACTTTGTTGATGACATTCCGGTAACCACCGATGGACGAGAACTTTGCCTATTGGTCCGCCTCGTTTCAACGAGCAGGAAAATGGTTCTCTTCGTCCCTCGCCCTAGGTACCAACATTGTTGCCAACAAAACTGACAGGATATCCTCTGACTTACCTTGCTATCTTGACCGTGCAAATGTTAGCGCCTTCCTGCTTTTAACCCACATGGTGGGCCCATAACCCACAGTTCCACAGGATCGAAACCTGACTCTCCTGTACACCCTGTTGTCAAAGTTATTCCTCGTGCTTGACTTTGTATGTAATTCACGGGCCACTTGCCTGTTGATCTATTCTGGTATCGGACACAATACTTATTCCCGTTGCTCTGAACCCATTTCTCACTCTGCTTCAGGCAATGAACGATTGCCTATCCGCTTGAAACTTCTTATTACACCGTCTTACTTTGCTCTCGATGTGTGTCATTTGTTCAACTCGAGAGATACTAATATGTTCATTCCTGGGATACCCCCAGATGAATTTCCCTTATAACATCCTATCATTGTAGAGCTGCCCTTACCTATTCGTAAGTACGATGGAGTTCCCCGAAGAAAGGACGACAACTTCATCATGATGCTTTGGAATAAAGAATTGAAGGCATCAACGAAAGGGATTAACTTCTTCGAGAAGATCAATTAGAATAACCAGAACTTTCCCCCTTGCTCCCCTCTTAAATCTCGGGACGAGATTTCTTGTAGTGGAGGAGAATTGTGACGCCCGGATAATCAAGCTACAGTAACCTCTGCTAATGACGCCATGTCACCTCCGTTACCGTCGCTAATCTCGCGTTAGTTCAGAAAGATTCAAATTCAAATTTGGATTTTTGGCAACAAACAAAGTTTTCAAAATTTGAAACAAAAATGTTCGGTGGTTGCCAAATATTACAAAGGTAATTGTGGTGAAGTAAACACATTTTTAGAAAATTTCTAAATAATTTAAACTGATTTAAAAAAGAAAAGAAAATAAATAAAAATAAAACAGAAAAATTAAAACCTAAAACTAACAGAAAAAAAGGAAGAAGAGAAACCCCCCGGGCTTCGGCCCAGCTGACCACAGGCCCCATTGGGCCACCACCAGGCCCCGGCCGGCCCCCCACTCTCTCCTTATCCCCCCCCACCGGTGAGACCCCGAAACCCTAACCACCCCGTCACCCACTCGCCCCCACACTCGCTCCCCCTCCCGATGCAGATCGAACTGGAACCGAACCACCCCGACCCCCTGCCGTCGCCGCCACACGCCTCGCCGGCGTCGCCTGTCCCCGCCGCCACCAGACGCCACCGCGTCGCCCCCCCGCGCCGCCGCCAGATCGAACCCCACTGTCGCCACGCCGGAGCTCCACGGGCCTCGCCGGAACGCTACCCAGCCGGACTGCCTCCCGCTCCGCCGCTCATCCCCGTCGTCCTCCCCGACCTCCAACGAGCACACTGCCCCGTCCCCTACGTCCCAATGTGAGCCCCTTGCCACGGCTGCTTCGCCCCTCTTCTCTCCCCTTCGCTCCCGTTGCGTGGACTCGCCACGCCCTCGCAAGCCTCTGCTTGCCACTGATGCCCATGAGGCCACGACGTCGCCTGGAGCCCCCCTCCCCGGCTCCGCCTCCTGTCGCCGCCACCGGCCGTCGCCCACGGCGGCCGCCCGCACATCGACGCCCCTGCATTGGGGCAGCGCCTTGCGTCCATCGCCACAGGCTCCACTCCGGCGCCACCCCTCGCCTCGCCCGCCCGTTGCCGTGCTCGGCACCGGAGACTTCTCCGCCCCCTGCGGCCTTCGGCTGCGCCGTCGTGCAGACGCCGCTTCCACCCATGCCCCATGGCGTGCCTGCCTCACCCACGGCCACCGCCGCCGGCCACCTCTACCCAGCGTCTCACATTGCGCCACCCCATGGCTGGCGCGCCCGTCTTGTCGCGCTCCGGCCGCTTGCAACCACCCGGCGGCGCCCATGCGCCCGGTGGCTGCGCTCACCCACGAACCGCGCCCGCTTAGGTGCACCCCGGGCAATTCACCCGCTATGGCCACAGGCCCTTTCGCCAAATGGGGCCCGCGCCCCCCATAGAACGTTTCCAAAAAAAGGAATTAAAATAAATAAATAATAATAGATATAATTAATTAATTAATTAATTACAGGAATAATAAACTTAATTAATTTTGATTAATTAAACTAAACAACTAATTAAGCTAACTAATTAACCTAAACCCTAATTAACCTAAATAGAGAATGACAGGTGGGTCCCACTGGACCCACACGTCAGGTTGACCAGGTCAATGGTCAACGTTGACTGCTGACATCACTCTGATGTCATGCTGACGTCATCATTTACTATTCTGGATAATGTTGGATTTAAATAATTAATTAAATTCCAGAAATTAATAAAATCTTTAGAAAATCATATCTTTTAATCCGTAACTCGGATTAAAATATTTTCAACATGAAAGTTGCTCATAACTACGAGACGATTCCGGATACGCAACACTTTCGTCCGACACACCCCCTAACCTATCGAACTCGCAACTTTCCTCCGTCTCCTCTCGCTGAACGCGAAACACCGGGAATACTTTCCCGGATGTTTCCCCCTTCACCGGTATCACCTATACCGCGTTAGAACACGTCTAGCTCTGCTTGTTGTTCTGTTATGCACTTGCTTGCTATGTATTTACTGTTTTCTCCCCCCTCTCTTCTCTCCGGTAGACCCCGTGACGATGCTGATGCCCCCGTGGTCGACTACGTCACCGAGGACCCCTCCTTGTCTGAGCAACCAGGCAAGCCTCCCCCCCCCTTGATCACCAGATATCGCCTATTCTACTCTATACTGCGTGCATTAGAGTAGTGTAGCATGTTCTTGCTTCTCGTTATACCTATCCCGATGCATAGCTTTGTCCTTGTTACTCTGTTGTTGTTACCTTTACCTGCAATCCTACATGCTTAGTATAGGATGCTAGTATTTCCATCTGTGGCCCTACATTCTTGTCCGTTTGCTGTGCTATACTATCGGGCCGTGATCACTCGGGAGGTGATCATGGGTATATACTATATATTTATACATGATACATGTGGTGACTAAAGTCGGGTAGGCTTGTGGAGCACCCGCGAGTGGATCTTTGAGGCGGAGCGACAGGGCAGGTTGAGACTACCTGGGTGAGAGGTGGGCCTGGCCCTGGTCGGCGTCATGGATACTTAACACGCTTAACGAGATCTTGGTATTTGATCCGAGTCCGCCATTTGGTCTATACGCACTAACCATCTACGTGGGAGTAGTTATGGGTATCCCGGCGTCGTGGTATCACCGGCACTTCGTGACGCCGGGCCGAATCGAGCGGGCGACGCCGGATTTGATCGAACGCCACTAGGCTAGGGTCTGCTTCGCCGCCCACGCAACGCAGGTGTGTGTGCTCAGGCGATGGGCCTGGACCCTGTGGCGCTTAGGTTTAGACCGGCGTTGACCTCTCTGTTGAGCCTAGGTGGGGCTGCGACGTGTTGATCTTCCGCGGCCGGGCATGACCCAGAAAAGTGTGTCCGGCCAAATGGGATCAAGCGTGTTGGGTTATGTGGTGCACCCCTACAGGGAAGTTAATCGATTCAAATAGCCGTGATCTGCGGTAACAGGACGACTTGGAGTTGTACCTTGACCTTATGACAACTAGAACCGGATACTTAATAAAATACACCCTTCCAAGTGCCAGATACAACCCGGTGGTCGCTCTCTCTCAGGGTTACGAGGAGGGGATCGCCGGGTAGGATTATGCTATGCGATGCTACTTGGAGGACTTCAGTCTGCTCTCTTCTACATGTTGCAAGACGGAGGCTGCCAGAAGCGTAGTCTTCGACAGGATTAGATATCCCCCTCTTATTCTGGCATTCTGCAGTTCAGTCCACTGATATGGCCCTTTACACATATATCCATGCATATGAAGTGAAGATACTAGCTTGCGTAGTACTTTGGATGAGTACTCACGGTTGCCTTGTTCCCCTTTTCCCCTTTCTTTACCCGGTTGCTGCGACGAGACGATGGAGCCAGGAGCGACGCCACCGTCGATGGCGACTACTACACCGGAGGCGCCTACTACTACGTGCAGCCCGGCCGACGACGACCAGGAGTAGTTAGGAGGATCCCAGGCAGGAGGCCTGCGCCTCTTTTGATCTGTATCCCAGTTTGTGCTAGCCTTCTTAAGGCAAACTTGTTTAACTTAAGTCTGTACTCAGATATTGTTGCTTCCGCTGACTCGTCTATGATCGAGCACTTGTATTCGAGCCCTCGAGGCCCCTGGCTTGTATTATGATGCTTGTATGACTTATTTATGTTTTAGAGTTGTGTTGTGATATCTTCCGTGAGTCCCTGATCTTGATCGTACACATTTGCGTGCATGATTAGTGTACGATTGAATCGAGGCGTCACGAGAAACGCCTTTGTGAGGGGGGCACCCTACCCTCTTGTGGCCGCCTCGACTACTTCTTGACTTGCACTCCAAGTCCTCTGGATCACGTTCGTTCCAAAAATCACGCTCCCGAAGGTTTCATTCCGTTTGGACTGCGTTTGATATTCCTTTTCTTCGAAATACTGAAATAGGCAAAAAAACAGCAATACGGGCTGGGCCTCCGGTTAGTAGGTTAGTCCTAAAAATGATATAAATGTGTAAAATAAAGCCCATAAACATCCAAAAGGGGTAATATAATAGCATGAAACAATCAAAAATTATAGATGCGTTGGAGACGTATCAGCCTCCTATCATTTGGCCCCACTAGGCTTACACTTGTACTAAAGACCTAATTAAGGTAGGACTTTTTGCCCTTTTCGAGCCTTGATTTCACGCGACCGCAATTAGGTTTGTCGGCCCGGAAGGTCTTACAAGAAAGAACGAGGTAAAACAAAGAAACAAATAACTTAGTAAAATAAAGTAGTGAGAACAAAATGAAATAAACAAACAACAAGCATATTAAGAAATGAAAAAAACTAAGGACAAAGAAAACAAAGAAGAGATAGAAAATTGAGATTTTGTTGAGTGCCCTATATATATCTCACACTCGGCAAACAGTTGTCTTTGCTGAGTTCCTGAAAGCTCTCGGCAAAGCTCCTAGCGCAATTTTCACACCCGCTCCCCTTCTTCTCCCTCATTATATTTCCGTGCGGCCGCCACTTTGTGACCTAACCCTACATCACCGCTGCCCCGTCCCTGCCCCCATCATCATCGTGCCCATTCCTCTCGCCACCATCGCCACCTCCTCCTCCTCCATCTCTCCATTCTCGTTTTCCCCACCGCCGCTGCCACCGAACCATGTGTCACTACATCATGCGCCCTACCGCCCCAACACATGCCGTTTCCACACCCACAAGCGTCCTTCCTCCTGGGCGCGTGACTTTGCCACCTCTCACCTTCACCACCGCACTCTCACGTCCACCATTGCTCGTGAAGATGGAGATAAGTGCGGGACGGTAGGAGTTGCTGGAGGCATACGTGGGAGGCAATGCTGTTAAATTGGCTAAGATGAAACAGATCTGATCCTGGTTTCCCAAGGAGGAGGAAATGGTGAAGGAGTCGATGACATGTGTACTACGCTAGCGGGGCAGCTGGTGGGGCAGATGATTCCTGACAATGGGACCATTTCTATGGAAATCCTTCTCTAGGCAATTGATGAGGCGGAGTTTGAGGATCTCATATAGTGATATGGAAGCTGATGTGGTGGCGATGGTGCAACCGGTACCAACTCCAAGCTGCAAGGATATGCCGCTAGAGGTGGACGCCTATGTTTAGGCTTACCGCTCCTCCAGGCGACGGCGGCTCAGTGCGCATAGATTGTAGTTGCCGCCTTTTGTAGGTTGCTATCATAGTATATGCCTGTTGTAGCTGTTGAGGGTGTGACTTGTGGATACCCCAGTTTGCAAGTAGCAAGAACTCCTGTTATTTTGGTTATAAGACTTGCTATATCTATCCATTGTTTTATATGAAGGATCATGTATGTGGATATATACCTTAGATGCAACGGTTTCTTCAGTTAAACATGCTGTCATATGTGAAGTATTATACATGTTGAACTACAATATTTATCTATTGCAAGGCTTTTTAGTATTTAAATTAAGAAGAATAGTGCTGGGAGCTTTGCTGAGTGTTACACTCAACAAAGGTAGTAAATGTGTTTACCAAGTTCCTGTCTATGAATATTGGAAAACACTTCCCGCATTATAAAAGAGAAAATGATAAATATTTTCCAGTATCCGTTTGCCGACGCTCGGCAAAACCGAGCCCCGGAGTCATGGGGCCATCAACTGCATAGGGTGGGCCCATTGGCCAGATCTTCGTTTAGTACACCCCGGAAATGGCCTTGTTGTACCTCACTCCCGTCTTCAATGGGGTCTGCTCTTTTTTCTTTTAGGA